>JAWWEX010000300.1:740635-755229 GCA_035583215.1 Arremon brunneinucha
CATTGCACTGCTGGGCCTCACTGCACTGCTGGGCCTCATTGCACTGCTGGGCCTTGCTGCACTGCTGGGCCTCACTGCACTGCTGGGCCTCATTGCACTGCTGCCTCACATGGGGCTGCACACACTTGGAACTCATCCCTACCAAACAAACAGAGGCTGCCAGCAGGGAGGGCTCTCGTGAGGCTCCTCTGACCCAACTGTGTGTGGGCACACCTCTCACCCCATGCCTCCCTCACCCCAACACTGCCTGCTCTGCCCAGATGCTTTTCTGATGCCGGCCCTTCCATCAGCGCCTGACAGAACCTCAGAGGTCTCGTCACACAGGGCAGGCAGTGGGACTTTGACAGGGTGTCTGTCATCGTGCTAACGCAGGCACATGGCGACACACTTCATGGGCACGTGCTCAGAGATGGACAGGAGGGATTGGCCTTAGGCCCTAGCAAGAGCGGCATTTCTGTGCTGTGAGCTGACGTGTAATTTGAAATAATAGTGTGCCAATAGTGCTTCTAGGAAATTGGTGTAGAATGGGAGTTTCAAAATCAGCTTTTAGCTGGGCAGGAGGGCTCAGGAGCTTCCTACAGCGGGCCCTCATCTGAGTGTGGCTCCGAACACATTTGTGGTGGTTCTGTTTGTGCAGAGGGGAACAGCGGGCTGAGTCCTGACTGCATTCCCTGGAAATGCCCTGGAACTCCCCAGTGGCTGAGAGAAGGGCTGTTCCAGGCCAGCTGGGACAGCTCACACTTCTGATTTATCCCCACATCCAGGACTAAACTGGCATGGTGCTGGTATCAGGATCTGTGTCTGCATATGGATTATGGGTGTAGATTTAGGTGACTCTGTTTGTTAAATCACAGATTATCCACTGCTACCCCAAACTGTTCAACTGTCCATACTAGAGGAGGTCACTGTTAACACAGCAAATAATTTAAAGTGCTGAATGCTGGAAGGGGGTTTGGGGCCACTGGACATCACACTGTAATTGCTCATTTAACTAATTTAGCAAATCCCAAAGCAGCTGGACAGTTTTATTTATTTATGGATTCTATATTGTCTGAAGATGTTTTATGCATGTGATTTTGAGCTGATTCACTTAAACCTCTACACAGAGGAGAGCCAGGTCTCAGTGTGATTTACTCTTTCTCTTCTCCTGGTACCATTTGCTGTTTGTGGGAAGTTCATATTTCAGCTCAAAGAGGAGAATTTTATTACTCTAATTATTGTTCGCTAAATTATAGAGTTTAAATGGTGACTAAATAGTTCTTGTACCATCTCCAAGTCAGAATAGCTGGTAATGCTGTGAGTGAAAGGGATAATTTCAGATGGATATAAGGGTGTATCAAGCAAGGCAGTTAATTTAGGAGTTTGCCTGATTTCCTAACAGCTCCTATTTCCCTAATACATTTATACTATAATGTGCTCTAAACATATTAAAATGCGTTATCAGTCGCTTAGCAAACCTCCCTAAAGATGTTTGTATTCATGAGGCAAGTGTAAGCAGAAGAAACACAGCTTTATTTCACTTACTCCGCTGCTTTGTTCATTAAGCTAATTACTGTATTCTACATCCTTCTTTTTCATCTCACTTGTTTCTGGAGCTTGATCCTTTCCCAACCCTGAATCGACTGTTACTGAACAGTTGAAGCTGAACAGGAAGGAATTGCAGGTGTCAACTCACAGTTTACAAATATGACATCTCCTCTGGCATAGCTGGAAATATGAAATATTGATTTATGTGCAGTAAAAGGTCTTATAAAAATGATCACATACACATGAGAGATTAATGCGCTGGAGATCAATAGAAATTTCATTCTTGACGCTAGACTGTCACCTATGGTGAAATGCTAAAATACAGAAATCAATATTATCTATGAAATGTCAAATTTATTATAATTATGAGGATGAAAGCTGGCCAAGTGGCTCCCAGGAGAGAAGGAAGGATAGGTTACTGTGCTGAAGCATCCTTCATGTCCCTTGTTCACTTGCTGCCAATTTGAGAGCAATATTGGTGCAGGGGGTTTTCAGGCATTATGTATCACCGTGCAGGAACAAATTCCTCCTGGAATATTTAACTCTTGAATCTGACAATAACACAGGCGTCTCCGCAGCCAAACGGCTCGGGGGGCTTGGGGAATACAGAGCCTGGGGGCTGTGGGAAATGTGCCAAATGCAGAGACATTGCTGGGGGGGTGGAGGGCTGAGCCCAGCCTGCTGAGGGAGCTCAGCAGGGAGAGGGGGGTGAAACCCCTGCAATTGGGGTGCTCCTGTCCTTCTGTGTGCTGGGGGCATTTATCTGATTGCAGGATTTACATTTTGTGTAGGCTTAGCTATCAGCTTGGTTCTTACAATACGGCCCTTTGGTCTGTTACTTCTTGTCAGTGTTCAGAGAAATAACACTGAATGTTCTGAGAAATAACTCCACATCCAGTGCAGGAGAAGGGTGTGTATGGTCCCACCACCTGTGAGGGGTACAGATCCTGCAGGGATTTGTACAAGTGTGTGCCAGGGATTCCTGCAGGGATTAGTACAGGAGTGTGCCTATGATTCACTCCCTGAAGGGATTTGTACAAGTGCGTGCCAGGGATTCACTCACTGAGGGGATTTGTACAAGTGTGTGCTAGGGATTCACTCACTGAAGGGATTTGCACAAGTGTGTGCTAGGGATTCCTGCAGGGATTTGTACAGGAGTGTGCCAGGGATTCACTGAGGGGATTTTTACAAGTGTGTGATTCACTCCCTGAAGGGATTTGTACAAGTTTGTGTCAGCAAACTCCCTTCATGCATTGAGTTTACCGTCTCCCCAAAACTAACCCAAGGAGGTTGGGAACTGGCAAGAAAAGAATAACAGGTCCCAGGTTCTTCGCAGTGTTTTCTTTGTTGTAGACCTCTGATAGAAGTGGGAATTTGTAATTAGTAAAAGCCTTCTGACATCTGGTGATGCTGTTAAATATCTGATGACATGGTAAAGGGTTTGACTTCTTGCAGGTGAATTGTATCTTTTCTGATGCTTTCTATTTCTGTTGCATAGGGAATTTGAGTTCATTTATTCAGTGTTAGCCATGTAAAAAAATTCCCTTTATGATTCCCTTTAATTCCCTTTTGTACCCTGTACCTCTTTGTTGCTTTGGTTCTGTTCTGCTTTTACTCCTGACCAGCCAAAATATCCTCCTGTCTTTATTTCCCACTCTGTGAGTGGCCCTTCTGCCCCTCAGGAACCACAGGTGCCTTCATCTAACCCTTTTGAAGTGCTGTTATGTGTCATTTTACCTTCATTTTCAGGGCCTTTGCTTTACTTTTCTGATTTCAGTAACGTCCCCCAGAGAGGAAGGTGAGGAATACTCTCCCTCAGTGTGGGATTATTGCTGCTGCCCTTGTCTTTGAAAGGAAAAATGCCTTTTGGCTTATCAATATTTCCTTCTCCTGAGCTGCCCCACACACTCCTGGCCTTGTCTGCCTTGCCTGGGGCTTTTTTGGGGCAGCAAACTGGAATCTTTATAAAGCAGCGGCAGAATACACTGCAGCTGCAGGAGTGGGGATGCATTTGGGTCAGGGTGAGGCCTGGACTCACCTGAGCTCTTTGAATGGGCAAAGAGCCTTTGAAAAGTCAATTTATTATTATTTATTTCTCGTTCATGTTCATGGAAATAGCAGTGCTCCTCATCCAGTGCAGGAGAAGGTGTGAGTGATACCTGTATACCTGTAGTGGGGAGGGCAGGGCTGCAGGAGGCAGAGGGCACCTGGGAAGGGCAAGTCCTGCTTTCCCTCTGCTTTTCCATGCTGCACACTCATTGGCACAAAGAGCCTCCCAAGAAACTGGGTTTGGGCTAGAAGCAGCACTTCATGCCTTGTTCAGTTTTGCTTTAGAAAGGAAGTGATCATTCATGAGGAATTTGTGCATCCCAGGCTTTTTGCCAGGGCACCACAGTTTGGGACCAGTGCTGGCCCAGAGGTTTTAAGCTGACGTTGATTGTTTTCACCCCATTTTACAGAGGATATGGAATGTTTTCACCCCGTTTTACAGAGGATAAAATTGCTGCACCAGGAGATTTGTGCCAACGTCTTCAAACATATTCTGAGCTTTGACGTTCAGTTAGGAGAGTCACAGAGTCACTGAGGCTGCAGGAGAGCTCCAAGCCCAACCTTCAGCTGAATCCCCCTGTGCCCACCAACCCACTCTGGGAAACACCCTGTCCACTCGTTTTCCCAGCATTTCCAGGGATGGTGGCTCCAGCAGGGCCCTGAGCAGCCTGGGCAGTGCTTAACCACTCCTCCAGGGATGGAATCTTCACTGGTGTCCAACCTGGGCCTCCCTTGGCACAGCTTGAGCCATTTCCTCTCGCCCTGCCCCTTGTTCCCTGGGAGAACAGACTGACCCTCACCTGCCAGGGACATTAGAGGAGAGCTCCTTCAGGCACTTTGAGAGCAGCTCTTTGGGAGGTTTGTTGCCAGGAAAATGGTGAAAAACACAAACCCAAATCAGGTTTTGGGTTCCAGACACCAACAGGGAGCGGAACACTTCTGGTCTTGGGGCTGTTGCTGAATGCAAAGCACGTCTGTGGGGATGGTGTAAGTGCAGAGTGGAGCAGCAAGAGAGAGCCTGCATCTTCCATGCTGTCTTGGCTCTGCCAGACTCCACACTCTTTGCTCAGAGTCCTTCTGGGAGGGATGCTTCAAAGAAATACGGATATTCCCCTTCAAAGGGTGTCTGTGGCAACCCCACACCCGCCCGGCTCCTCCATGAGGAGATTCGGCTGCTGCTGTTGACAACTGAATGGACTGAACAGATCATTCGGTGAGAAAAGAATTCTTTACCACCTTTAATTGTGAAATAATTCCTTGTTCATACACATTCATTTCCTAACGCTTTCCTTTTCCAGGCCCTTTGCATTTTAATGCATTTCAATGCATTTCCAGTTAAGCAAACAAGTAGATGGAGTTGATTTCTGTCTGTGATACACACTTTCCTTTTCTATTTTTCCTTTTACTTGTGGGAAGAGGCAGAGAAGGAAGAAAACGATTTATTTTTTTTATTACACTGTAGCATTTACACAGTTTTTCTAAATAGAGATTTGGGGAGATTTTTTTTCACCCTTTTCCCCGCTTCTTAAGGTTTTTCTGTACCTCAAGTAGCCAAAGCAGTTCAAGTTAATACTTAATGCACCACACTTTAAGAGATAGGCATTTCTTGCAGTCAGGTCTCAATTAAGAGATAAAAGACAAAAAGTGCAAAGCACTTGATAAAGCTCAGAATACAAGGAGCAGCATGGAAGTGCTTGAAGCTGTCCATAGCGATAACTGGATAGCCAGCTGGAATCTTCTTGAAATGAAGTGGGTGCTCTAACTTATCAAATTCCACATATGGGGAAATTATTGGTGCCCACAGGGGTGATTAACACGAACTCAGTGGGTCAGAAACAAGCTGGGATAAAGGTGAGGGCTGTATCTGCCTATCAACACGGAATGGAGCCATTTAGAGGGAGATAGCGGCGGGCTTTGCACTGCCCTGTATCTGCAGCACTGCAGCTTGTCAGGGGAGAGGCAGGGGGAAGCTGCACACCCAGCCTGTGCTGGATGATGTGCAAATTGCAGTGCACATTAAAATGTAATCTATTTTAATAAGTCATATTAAGATTACATTTTAGATAATTGTGTGTTTATCTTATACAACAAATATTTGCCCTGCTGTATATAGTCCCTGTCACTCTCTCTCTCTTTAAATTCCGAGTGCCAGCGCCAAAAGAGAGAGCAGCATTTAACTGGGAGAGGGAAGGCATCAGCTGGAGCTCAGGTGAGCCAGGCTGGCAGGTGAGGAGGGGCTGGGCAGTGCCAGTGACTCTGCCAAGAGCAGTGTGGGCATGGAGGCATCAGTGTGAAATTACTGGAGCACAGGCCTGGAACAGAATTATTTTGTGCCCGTTTAAGGCGTTTACTCATCACTCCTAATTCTGTGTGGTCGCTGCTGCTCGCTGTGTTTTGTTTCCTGAGAACTGTGGAGCTGTTCGAGGTGTTCCTGAGCTGCACTGGGGAGCCAGAAGCTGGTTTGGAGCTGACACCTCAGTGTTTCAAGGGTGATGGGGACGATGGAGGTGCCACAGCTGAGCCATGGCCGGGCACTCTTTCAAAACAGCCAAACTCCCACTGTCCAGGTCATTAATATACATTAAAATAACAGCATTTGCTTTTTAGTTGTGGGCAGCAGAAGCTGGGTATTCAGGTAAAAGATTTCTGGGGGTCCTGAAGTGTTCAGCTGCTTGTTTCCCCTTAGCAGAGCCTCCCCCAGCAGCTGGGCTGGGCAGGCACCTCTGTTTTGTGCACACACCACACAGGCTGTTTATTCAGCCCACAGCCCATCTCCCTTATTTGCTTATTCCACGAGCAATTTTGGTTCATTTCTGATGGGTTTCCCCCTACTTTCTCAAGTGCACTGCAATTTCCAGCCCAGTATTTGCTCAGCTGACAGCCCTGTAATCGATGGCTGGAAATAAGGCTGAATCCCAGCATTTCTGTTAAAAGAAAGTGTTTGGGAACAATCGGATGAACAATGGTGTCGGCAATAAAACTTGGAGTGAAATTGGGCTGGCACGGCTGACCCTGGCTCTAATCTTTGTTCCTGCCATGGGACTGAATGTCAGGAGGTGAGTCCCGGTGACATCCCTCAGCCTGCAGGATTGAGGGCACCGAGCACCTCCCTGCCTGGCCACAAACAAACTAACAGCTTCAAATGCCTCTTAACCTTCATCTCCATGAGCTTCAAAGGATCAGCATGAGATGCATCTTCATCCCTCATCGCAGCAGAAACCCAGGGACAATGTGATCAGCGGGCTCAGGGGCTGTGCCTCCTCTCCTGCAAATGTCTCCTTTTATTCTGCCTCCCTTGAAGGGGAAGCAGAAGGGAAGGCAGGGAGTATTTTGGTGGAGAGCCTTGTATCCTGCAGGTATTTGTACCTCTGATGAAGTAGATCCAAATTAGGGAGTGAAAAGTGTCTGGGGAGACTAAGATCTCACCTGGAGCATTTTTTAATTTATTGCTTATAATCAATAAGGGAGAATTTTGATGCCCAGTAAACTTTTCCTCTTTTTTGCATTTTTCTTCATTGTCCCTTGGTGTTTTCTCTTTTTGCTGCCTGTTAAAGCAGAGGCAGGTTTGAATAATTCAGAGTTTGTGAGTCAGGAGCTGGGAGGGTGAGGTGACCACCTGACACTCGTGTGCTTGATTTCCCTCCATTAACGCTGCATCATTAACTCTGCTCCCCTATTAAAGGGAGAGGCTGCCCTGTGCCGGGGTGCTGAGGGAGCTCAGAACAGCTCTGAGTTAACCTGGAGCAGGGCAGGGGCCTGGTGCCAGCTGCTGGGGAGTGCAGCTACACCAGGGCTGCGTTCTGGTGCTTGCTTGCTTGGTATTCCATGGAGGTGGTTCTGCTGCTTGGGCTGGTGCCTGGGGAAATACCATCCACTGCCTGGAAAAAAATAAAAGAACATCTCCAGCAGCGTGTTCTACCCTGAGCAAAGTAAACTGTGAGTAAAGGAAAGGTTAATCAAAGTGGTGTCTTGCCAGAAGGAGCAGGGAAGCTGCATTGTGCTGCTTGCCCCCATGGCTGCAGAGATCTACCAGGCATGCTGCAGGTGTCAAAGGCACTGCTTCTGACCCCACCATGGGACAAAGGAAGGACAGAAGGGTAGGAAGCAGCTCCTGGAATGTGGGAGCTTTGCCCTGAGCTGCCACTTGTGATGCAGATTTGAGATCTGGGCAGTCCCAGGCTGGGCATGCCTTTATTTCAGCTGCTGTTTCTCAGGCCAGCAGGTATTGCTGAAACCACTGGAAACAGGCACAAGGAATATCCCTGGAAAGGGGGAATATCCCTGGAAAGTGGGAAAATCTGATGTTAATTAAACACCACCATTTCCCAAGCAAAGGAAAGCTGTACTCTATTGCACTGCCTTAATTACCTTTATTATTTCAAGCAGTGTGGGCTGGCTCTTCCCCACCACAGCTGATCTGCCAGCCTGCACGTGTCTGCCTTTTCCTTCTGGAGGCACAGGGCAGGGAGGCTCCTGCTCCAGCCCTGTTTGATAGCCTGCCACAACCTGAGCTGAGCAGGTGGCAGGGTGAAGTACAAAAGCTTCACTAAACAAAGAATTCCTATTTCCTGGACTGTGCCTGCAGGGGAGGAATTCTGAAAGCCGACCAGGCACCTGACAGCCAAAGAGCATCCCAAATTTTTAAACGAACAGTTTGATTGTTCTTTTATAAAGCTATGCAGATGAACAGCAATTTACAAATAAAAGAGGGGTTTGTGATGGCTGGCCACTGAAAAAGATAGTAAATTATGAAGTGGGTTGTTATTTCTTGAGAAATTAGTTTCTAAAGCCTGGATGAGCTGTCTTTGTCCACCTGACCCTGGGCAGGGCACTGTGAGCAGCACCAGCAGCCACAGCCTGCTTTTGCTGGGATTTCCTGGGACAGGTGACATTGGGACAGGTGACACCTGTAGGGGGGCACACCCTGCTGGTGGCTCTGCCTCGGTCCCAGAGCTTTGCTCCCCCTCCTCTCCCACACCAAACCCCAAGCCAGCAGCTCCGTGGCCTCTGCTGCGAGCCCAGAGCTCCTGAGCAATAAACACCCCTGGCCCTGCTGGAATTAATAAAGTTACTTTGAGCCTCAAATGGCTCTGATTTGCTTCCCTGTTTTCATAGGTGATTTCACTAAGCAGCAGCACTTGCTAATCCCACATTCACATAGATAGAAGGTCAAAGTTGGTCAGTGAGCCAAGAAATACCATATCAGGGTTTCTTTCCTCTCCAATTGAAAGAGGTATAAATTGTGGAATTAGTGTATTGATTGAAGGCTACAACTTCAAGCAATCAGTTTTTCTGGCTTGACAAGATTATTTTATCCTACTTTTCTTTTATTATTATGTGTTGTATTTGAGTCATCCTTCAGGCAGATGAAGTGACAGCTTGATTTAACTCAATAAAACCCAGCAGTTAGGAAACCTACTGAGCCGAACAAAAGCGGAGGGAAGGTGCTCGGCGGCGTGAGCAAGCAGAGCGTGCTGCAGGGACACAACATTAACGGGAATTAGGCTCTAATCAATGCATTTCTATGGAAACTCTGCACCAGGCTGCAAGCCCTCCGTGCTGGGCCCGTGGACGGGGGTTCTGCCCTTCCTACCAACAAGTGAAATTGGAATTTCTGCCGCCGGTTCTGTTGGAGCTGCGCTTTGGCGGAGCTGCAGAAAGTTCAATTTTGTTCCTTTCCTGATAAGTTTGGAGGGAAATGCTTCAGCAGGATGTTGTAATTATGCGGTAATTAAAATAGTAATAAAGTAAGTAAAAATAATAATAATAACATAAGTCTTTGGACAGGAGGTTTTTGCTTGGGTGTAGATCAGCAAACACAAATGCTAAAATGTCCATTTTTGTCTTTACAAGGGTTTTTTCTCTTGATCCTACCTGTGTTATGTGTGGAGTAAAGAGCCCAGAAAAAGGATGGTGTAAGGCAGCCCCTCTTCCTCCTGGATTTGCCAGAGGTTCTGGTGCAACCAGCTCTGAGGATGTGCCTGAACTGGGGCCCAATAAATGGCCCCATTTCCCCTTTGTCTGTGTGGGCAGTAGGTTCAGGGCCATGCACTGGGATGAGCATTAGGATTTGTTGCAGGAAAGTGGGAACTTACTGGAGTGGGGTGACCCGTGTTGGCTGTTGGGGTGAAGAAGGAGGTGGCCAAGGTGACAGGAACAGGCCTTGCCTCTGCTCCTCAGAGGTGTCTGCTCACTGCTCCTGCTTCCTCAGCAGATGGGAATGGGGAAAACTCATTATTGATGTGTGAAAAATGATCTCAGTGCGTTATTTACACCCCTGGAAGTGCTCCAGGCCAGGCTGGACAGGGCTTGGAGCACCCTGGGATGGTGAGAGGTGCAGGGGTGGAATGGGATGGGCTCTGAGGTCTCACCAAACCCAAACCATTCTGGGATTCTGAGATTCACTGTATTTTAATCACCATTTGATTTGGGTGATGAGTTCAAGATCCCAATTATCTATGTTAATTAGCAAATGATCTCTTGCTGAGTTATCTTGAAGAGCCACTGATTTGGCTGGTAGGTTTGGGTTGGTTTCTTTCCCGCTTGGACTATTTTTGCAGACGAGCATCTGAAATGCTCACGGGTGTCAGAATCACTTTTAAAGTTGCATTTAATAAAAAAAAGTTGCATAATCTATAAATACATTTAAAATCCACTGCTTTAAGCAGCACTCCCATGGCAAACAACAACATCTGTCCAGCACTGGGGCAGTCTGAGGGGCTTTCTTGCAGTGAGGTCTGGATCCACACTTTTCCATCTCAGTTCCTGTCATCAGGGGGATGTAAAAGCAGGAAAAGGACAACTCCCACTTAAGGGCTCAGGTGAAAGCCCAGGCTGCTGCCCCATTATTTTAAAAACCGTGGTTTGCAACTTTCAGACCATGCATTAACATTCACTAACTTGTGTGTAATTTCTCCCACCCAACATTTCTTCACCATTTAAAGTTGTTTTCATCTTCCTGTGGAACAGCATTTATTGTCATGATCTCCTTAAACTGCAGTTTGGTAAATGACTTGTTTAAATTTAAGGAAAAGAGGTTGTTGATAAGTATAGTTTTCTAATACTCTTCCTCAGCTGTCATTTACTTTGACTAAATTTATTTAAACCACCTTAACCTTTCAGAGAAAGGCCAGGAGATGTTTAAAAGAATAATATGTGTCTGACATTTTGGTTTACCAAAAGGACACCATCATAATTCTGTAGTGCCTCTGTTAAAAATAAGCTAAGAAAAGAAAACTAAAATCTCTTTTTCTTTCTGCTTAATTTTGAAAGAATGGAAGGAAATTTGATTGATCGCTGCATTAGGAGGTGACCTGCAGAGGTGATCACCAATGCATTGATCTGTCCCTGCAGCAGGGTGTGCTGGGCAGCTGCCATGTGCAGGTGGCCTGTCCCTGCCTGAGGAGCACCTGGGAGGTTTCCATGCCCATTCTGAGAGGATTCCATCCCAAACCCGAGAGGTTTCCATCCCCATTCTGAGAGGTTTCCATCCCCATTCTGAGAGGTTTCCATCCCCATTCTGAGAGGTTTCCATCCCGTTCTGAGAGGTTTCCATCCCCAATCTGAGAGGTTTCCCTCCCAATCTGAGAGGTTTCCATCCCAAACCTGAGAGGTTTCCCTCACATTCTGAGAGGTTTTTCCCCAATCTGAGATGTTTCCATCCCAAACCCAAGAGGTTTCCCTCCCAATCTGAGAGCTTTCCATCCCAATCTGAGGTTTCCCTCTAAATCTGAGAGGTTTCCACCCAAACACCTCCCACTGTCCCAGGAATCCCAGCCCAGGCAGGAATTCCCAATGTCCCATCCATCCCTGCCCTCTGGCAGTGGGAGCCATTCCCTGGCTCCTGTCCCTCCATCCTTGTCCCCAGTCCCTCTCCAGCTCTCATAATCCATCTACAATTTTATCTTAAATAAGGAGCTTCAAATAATCTTTGAAATGTGTTAAGACGTAAATTCAAAATTAAAGAAATGAAAGTCTCCAAACTGGATACCCAGACTGCAGTTGCACTTTTGCCCCCCTGACCTTGCCCAAAGTTGTGTGAATTAAGGGCAGTGTCAGCTGTGATCTGCATTTCCCTGCTTTTGTCAGCTTGTGTCACAACCTCGGCATTATTTAAATGAAATTTTCTTTTCTCTTTTTTTTTTTTTTAATATTTAATATTCACATTCAGGTATTCGAGCCATAATTTCTGTTAGTAAAAGTGACATTTTGTAAAGTTCATTATTTTTTTACAGAGAAAATCTCATCCACATTTAAAAATAGCCATTAAATAAGGGAATGGCATGTCCAGGCTGGGAGTCATTCCTGCAATTTCCCATTTTAATTCCTGAACACCTGTGAACCACAATTTTGATAATACCTGGGTTATTTCACCTGACCTGGCTGCCCGACCTGTCCAGGCACACACACCCCTGGCTTTCAAATAAATTGAAAATAATAATTTCTGTGTTTAGGAGACAGATTTGAAGGACAATTAAATATGAGGAAATGTAAAACATTCCTGATATTATCAAAATGCAGAGTATATTTAGCTTATAAGTAAATGAATTTAACTTTATTGCTGTTACTGGAACTGATCATACTTTGATAATCTCAAACTGGATTTGGGTGGAAATGCTACATTAATACCAATTTGTCTTTCTTAAGGCATTCTGTGTTTTAAATGCTTTTAGATTTAGGCTCTATCTTAAGAAGAATTTGAGGATTTTAAGAACTACAAACTCATTTGGCTGAGAGCTTTCCCCATCCCTCAGAGAGGTGTTTAGGGTGCCACGAGGGTGGATTTAGGGTCAGTGAGTGATGCTGCTGTAAAGGTGGAAAATTCCTGAACAAGCAGGGATTTCTGACAGGCACCACAGGAGTGCACCTGGTGTTCTCCCTCTTTTCCAGTTTTCCATCAGGAATATATTTTTTTTTAAATCTAGAGGTGATAATTGAATCTATTGTCTCCCTTTTTTTAAATGGGCCCCAATGACTCCTGGAAACCACTGTAATCTCTCCTAATACAACTGCTTTTATGCAAGAACATCTTATTCATGTACTGCTTGGCATTCAGCGATGTTGGTGAAAATCAAGCAAATTCTTGCTTAAAGCCATATTTCTGGGAGTAACAGCTCCAGTTCAGTCTTTGTGTGGCCCGTGGTGGCTCCTGAGGAGGCTGCAAGTTAATGAATAAACATTCTGTGAGTTGTTCCCCTATCAAGGAGTGCCCAGGGCAGGATTTCACACTCTGCTGGTACTTTCTGTTCCAGTCCCCAAGCTCCAATTCCAAAAGTACCACATTAATTAATGCCCTGTAACGTTGTTGTGACAATAAATATCCCACTTTCGAGAGAGAAGCCCCACAAAACCACGTGGAGGATGAATATGAATTAATTCTAAAATCTACATACTCCAAAGAAAGGTCAGATGCTGCAGAGGTGAAATGCTTGACAGAGGCAGGATTTTCCAGGAGAGCTGAGTGAAATGTCTGAGATTCAGATGAAATCTTAGACTGGTTTTCTTCAGCATCCAAAACTTCATTTTTTATTTTTCTTGTGGTTTGTTGGTTTTTTTGTTTGTTTTTTTTTTTTTTCCCTTAATTGTTTTCTTGGGGTTTTTCCCCCTGTTTTTTTCCCCTTGGATTTTTCTTGGTTTTTTTTTTTTTTGTTGTTTTTTTTCCTTGGTTTTTCCTTTATGAATAATTTGTTGAAATTTGTACGTGTATCATATTTTAGATTCCACACAGAAGCACAGAGAGATGTTTTTATTTATCATAGCAGACAAATCTTACTGAATTTTGGATTGAGTGCCCTTTGTGAGGCCCCATTTCCCAGTAACAGACAGAACAGCCTCAAACACCCTTCCTGTAATTATTGATCACCCAAACTGGATTTTTTTTTTTAAAGAAACACCAAGGCAATTGAAGGAGGAGAGCAGCAGAGCTTTATTTCCACCAACATTGCTGAATGCCAAGCAGTACATGAATAGGATGTTCTTGCATGAAAACAGTTGTATTGGGAGAAATTACAGTGGTTTCCAGGAGTCATTGGGGCACATTTTGAAAAAATGGAGACAATAGATGAAATTATCTCCTCTAGATTAAAAAATAATTGTATTCCTGATGTGGAACTGGAAAAGAACACCAGGTGTATGCTGGGGCTCTCAGGTGAGGGCCAGCTCAGGTGTTGGGGCTCACCTGCAGGAGCAGCAGCTTCTCCTGGGGCTCAGGGGGTGCTGGTGCCTGCGCACCCCCAGGGCATTGCAGAGCTGCCCACAGCTCCCAGAGTGACCCATCCCACAGCTGCCCCGTGCTCAGCCTCCCAGGGTGGCACTGGGCCACCCTTGGTGGCATTTAGGGCACTCCTGGGCCAGCACAGCAATAACAACGACTTTAATCGAACTGGAAATGGTAACTGGGGTTATTGGGCTGGGAGCGAGCATCAGAGGGCACCTGTTTGTCACAGGCTGCCTGGCCACACCAGCAGCTGGGTTTTGCAGTGCCTGGGAGGAATATCAGGAGCCTTTTAGAGGGGCAGGTCCCCCCGAGCTGCGGCGAGGCTCCGTCAGGTGCCCGGTGTCACATCCCGTGTGTGACAAACATTTGATGTGACACTTCTGCGCGCAGGTTGCTCCAGAGATATTTTTATAGGTCAGACTAAATATCACACATCCCAGCCTTCAGTCAGGTGCTGGAGCTGCTGTGACTGCAGCTAATGGCCCTGGGAATTGCCATGGCTGCTGTAAACAGCATCCCAGGGAGGGCAGGGACACGCTGGGCTCTGCCAGCCCGGCCACTCTGCTGGCCCTGGGCTCTGTGCTTCTGTGAGAGCTCACCTGTGCCAGCTGTGCCCTGTGATCACACAGCCCTCCTCCTCAAAGCTCCTGCTGCCTCTCAGGGCTTTGCTGCTCGCAGTGACCCCCAGATGTGTCAGAAATTCTCTTTTCCCAGCCTGGCACTCTAAGGAGTCAGAGCTCTTCAGTTCTCGCTCTCAAGGTTGTTCATTGTTCCTTATCTATAAAATTCTTTCTCCTGTCCA
>JAWWEX010000300.1:775907-787474 GCA_035583215.1 Arremon brunneinucha
CATCCATCCATCCATCCATCCATCCATCCATCCATCCATCCATCCATCCATCCATCCATCCATCCATCCATCCAGGAGGACACAGTATGGGTAAAGGAAGGTGGTATAGAATGTAATCTAATTCCCAAAGAGTTGCAGCTGAACCAATTACTGACATTAGGAGCAGGCTTGATGTTAACAGGCCACACCTGTGGCCAAAGAGAACAGTGGTATAAAGGTGTGGATTGGTAGGAACAGGAATCAGATGGCTGCTGCAAGGGCCAGGAAGAAGCAGTGCTTAGAGGAGCTGCTTCCAGAAACATTGAGGAGGTATGAATCTCTGGGGGTATGGAACTCTTGCACTATAATGATCATAGAACTCTAAACTATATTAGACAACACACCCATCGATGTCCATCCATCCATCGCTCCATCCATCCATTCCTCCATCCAGTCCTTCCAGGCATGATTGGCTTTGAAATACGTAGAGAAAATATAGAGAGAGGTACCTTTACATCTTTAGAAAAATACATAGAGAGGTTCTTTTAATTTGATAATTAATTTATTTAATTTTATTAATTCAGTTATTAAACAATTCTGTATTAAACTGGAATTATTAAAAAATACATAGGCTTGCACTCAGGAGGTAAATTCACTATGTGTGGACTCAGAATCATAAAATCTCAGAATTCCAGAATGGTTTGGGCTGGAAGGGACCTTAAATCCCATTCAGTGCCACCCCCTGCCATGGCAGGGACATCTCCCACTGTCCCTGGGTGCTCCAAGCCCCAGTGTCCAGCTGGCCTGGAATTCCTTCCCAATCTCCCATCTGCCCCCACTCTGTTTCAATGTGAAGCCATTCTCCTTTTCCTGTCCCTCCAGACCCTGTATATTTTTTCTCTCCATCTTTCCTGCTATCCCCTTCAGGTACTGGACGGCCACAATTAGAATTTACACCGTTAGAATTTTACGCCAACTGGAATGCGACATTTTAAATTAATGTCATTTTTTAATGACAAAAAAAATTTAAATTTTTTTTTAATTGTGATTTTTTTTTTAATGACAATTAAAATAAAACCAAAATGCACCAAACTTCCAGAAAGTTTCAGGAGGAAGAAAAGACAAAAACCCCAGCATGTGCCTTGCCTGTGGCAGCCCCGTGTGTGGCTCAGTGGCTGGCTGTGCAGGCAGGGCAGCCCAGCTGGGGAGATTGATGGAGCGAGCTGGGCTAATGCAGAGCACGAGATGCTAAGGGCTTGTGACGCTCACATTTGCCTGCTCCATTACTGGGCTCTAAATGTTGTTTCCTCCCGGGCTGATATTTCACTCATCTCAACCGCCTTTATTAAAAAAAAATAAAAAGATTAAAGCCCCCCCCAAGAAAAATGAAAACAGAAGAGCGAAATCATCTCGAAATCATCATTTTGCAGGGAGGCAGTTTGGAGGCTCCCGGGTGTCTGTTTTCCATCTCAGAGGAGAGGGGGGTGCTCGCTCAGCACATCCCTGCAGGTGTGGGGCTGGCACTGCCCAGCTGGGGCACAGGGACATAGAGAAGGGCTCTGAGGGGCCTTTCACTGGGCAGGAAAGGGTTAATGCCCCTCAGCTTCCTGGCGTGAGATGGGTTGGAAACCCCAACACCTGAAAATCCACAGTTAATGTGAACAGGTGGTTCTGGCTGCGAGGTAAATGCAGGGCTTGGTCAGTAGGAGTGGGATGGAGCAAGGTCAGGGTGATTGGGTCAGAGATTAGGGCAGGTTTGGGACCTTAAATCCCATTTATTCCATCCCTGCCATGGCAGGGACACCTCCCACTGTCCCAGGAATTCCCAGTTCCCAATGTCCCATCCATCGCTGCCCTCTGGCAGTGGGAGCCATTCCCTGGCTCCTGTCCCTCCATCCCTTGTCCCCCGTCCCTCTCCAGCTCTCCTAGGCCACCATTTTATCCTAAATAAGGGGTTTCAAATAATCTTTAAAATGTATTAAGATGTCAATTCAAAATGAAAGAAGTGAAAATCTCCAAACTTGATACCCAGACTGGAGTTACACTTTTGCCCTCCTGACCTTTATTTCAAAATATTCTGTGGCCCACCATTTCTCATTTCCCAACACACCCCATCCCCTTCTCACATTTCATCTGGAGAGGAATTCCCAGGGCTGGGCTGCCCTGTTCCTGCAGGGGATGAAGAGCTCCAACCTCATCCCCACAGGGTCCCACTCCTGCTCCAGGCTGCATTTCCCCATTCCTGGCTGGGCTCCAGGGACAATTCCAGGGTTCCTCGGCAGGAATCACTGGGGACAATTCCAGGATTGCTCAGCAGGAATAGTTGGAATTGTCTCTGTGCCCTGCTCCAGGCTGGGTTTGCTGGGTGCTTCTGGTTCTTTATTCTGGATTAAATCCCCTGCAGCCCATGGATTTGCTGGCACTTTATTCCAGATTAAATCCCCTCCAGCCCTGGGTTTGCTGGGCACTGCTGGCTCTTTATTCCAGATTAAAACCCCCTCCAGTCCCTGGGTTTGCTGAGTGCTGCTGGCTCTTTATTCCAGATTAAAATCCCCTGCAGCCCCTGGGTTTGCTGGCACTTTATTCCAGATTAAAATCCCCTGCAGCCCTGGGTTTGCTGGGTGTTGCTGGCCCTTTATTCCAGATTAAAATCCCCTCCAGCCCCTGGGTTTGCTGAGCACTGCTGGCTCTTTATTCCAGATTAAAATCCCCCTGTTTGTGGCTGTCCCAGGGCAGGCAGAGCCTCCCCATCCCATCTCCAGCCCTTCCCTCCTTTCCCCTGCCCTGCCTGCAGCTCCTGCTTCTCCCCTGCGCTGCTGCCATTAGAGGGAAATGATTTTTGCTCAGTTTGCTCAAAGGCAGATTTAAAGGCAGGTCCCCGAGGCGGCAGGAAAGTCGATCCCCTAAGCTACTCCCTCACTGTTTGCTTTTTTACATGTAATATCCCATTGCTGAGCCGGGCTGTAATTTCAAATACAGCACACGCTACGTAAATACATCCCTCAGAAATGGGCTAATGTGACATTTAATGGAAATTAACTGCTTTTATTGTGGTGTTTGGTTGCACTGCCACCTGAAAAATGGGTAAATCCACTTCATATACAGAGAAATATCGCACAGGCTTTTCTTTTTTGCCAGTTTCCTGACTTTTAATGGATGTAGCTGCATTTATGCTGCTGAGCTCGTTTAAAATATACCCAAATATATGTAATTTTAACTAGAGCAGTTCACCTAAGAATTCCACCTGCATCTCTCCCCCATGACTTATGTACTTAGAGCGCTGGAAAATGCAGAGATCCGTGGGGGAATTCCAGATAAACCCTGGTATTTATTGCAGGGCTGGAGCAGCAAAGGGTTACTTGAGCCCAGGCATTGTAAGTACAAGCAACAGGACTCCATTGGCTTTAATTTGTCCATGTCTTTCATTTGATACTCCCAGTATTAATAGCTTTGCAAGGAAATTCTGCAGTCATTAATCATAATAATTAATCAGATCCAATTATATTGCATATAAATGCGAACAAATTGCTGAAAAAATAATGATCTATCACCAACATGTCACGAGGAAAAAGAGACTAAAATAGTAATTAGAAGCAGGGATTTAGTTGTGTGCAAGTGCTCTGCGCCTGATTTTAGCAGTGTGATGATCTGATGATGTAATTAGTGGGAAGAAAGTCAAGCAGGCTTTTGCAGCAGACCCCTTAATGACTGTGCAACGCAGGAAAAAATATCCTTGCATTGCTGGCTGCCTTTATATTTACCCTCAAACCTCGCTGCTGCACTGAGAGGCTTGCAAAGAGATGGCTCCTGGCATTTTCCACCCAGATTGCCTCGAGGTGCCTCGAAAATATTCAGAATTCCACCCAAAATTGGCATGGGGCAGCAGCGCTTTCCCCTGCACAAAGGGTGGGATCTGGGTGGAAATCTACTGGTGCTGGTAAATCTGGGAAATCTGATTCTGGTAAATCTAGAAAACCAACTTGTTTTGTAAATCTAGGCAATCTGATTCTGGTAAATCTTGGAAATCAGATTCTGGTAAATCTAGGAACTCTACTGGTGCTGGTAAATCTAGGAAATCTGACTGATAAATCTAGGAAATCTACTTGTTTTGGTAAATCTAGGAAATCTGACTGATAAATCTAGGAAATCTACTTGTTTTGGTAAATCTAGGAAATCTGACTCTGGTAAATCTAGGAAATCTGACTCTGGTAAAATCTAGGAAATCTACTGGTGCTGGTAAATCTAGAAAATCTGATTCTGGTAAATCTAGGAAATCTGATTGGTAAATCTAGGAAATCTGATTCTGGTAAATGTGGGAAATCTACTTGTTTTGGTAAATCTAGAAAATCTGATTCTGGTAAATCTAGGAAATCTGACTCTGATAAATCTAGGAAATCTACTTGTTTTGGTAAATCTAGGAAATCTGATTCTGGTAAAATCTAGGAAATCTGATTTAGGTAAATCTAGGAAATCTACTGATTCTGGTCAATCTAGGAAATCTGATTATGGTAAAATCTAGGAAATCTACTGGTGCTGGTAAATCTAGGAACTCTGATTATGGTAAATAAAGAAATCTACTGATTCTGGTAAAATCTGGGAAATCTGATTCTGGTAGATTTAAACCTGCTGCACACCCATTTAAACCTGTGCCTAGATTTACCCCCATTATTAGCAGATTTAAACCCAGGTGCAAATCCCCTAATTCTGCTCACTGGAGCTGGCTCTGTGGCAATACCAGCGTCCCCATTTTCCTGTGGCCGCCAGGTGCTGGGTGACAATTCCTGCTGAGAGCAGCCAGGTTCATTTTATGTTTTATTTATGTTCGATTGTCTCAGGGTGCCCAGGGCAGTGCCAGCCCCCCATACCCACCCCTCTGTGCCCCAGACACAGGTTTTTGTGCCAGCACACCCTGCTCAGCACGCACCAAACCAGAGTTTTTAGGAGCAGCAGCCCTGAGCCTTTAGACTCCTGTGCCCTGCTCCAGTGGATTACACTTGAAACAGTGACTGAAGATTGATGAGCAGGTTTGTGACAGATTTTCTACTTGAAAATAAATGTGAAGTTCATCATAGTTTTCAATACTAAGCACTGCACTTTCCTGCCTTTGATCTGGGTGTTGTGACTACTACAAAGAAATAAAACCTTATCTTACCTTTTGCAGCATCTACTGCAGAAGACCTCAATAATGCATAAGAACATCTGGAGGTGCGGTAATTTCGGCTATCAGAGATAAGAATTGACACAAAACAGGTAAACCCTACAAAGTCATCGTGTTGAAATGAGCTGATTAAGGTCTGGGAACATAAAACATCATGTAGAATGTTTTCATGCTTGCTCCAGCTTCCCATTTTCTATATATTTATATAGAAAAGCAGGAATGCCAATTATTTCATCTCCTTTTTTTTCCCCGTGTGTTTAATAGGTTGATTAGCTGGAAGCCATAATATATTTTTATATAAAGAGACAGGAGCGACTGCAAACCTATTGCCATCTATTTCTGTGTGGAGTTAACTGTGAGTTCATAGAAAATACATGGGCATAGTAAACAGGGGTTTGAAATGACAATTTTTTACTGGTTGCAAGTGCTAATTGCTAGTTCCTCAAGGGTATAGAATTAATCACCTGCTAGATTTACAGTCTCTAGGTTGAGACCTGAGGATGGAGGCAATAAGAAAAGCTCTTGAGGGACATATCATATGGTGAGTCTAAATATCAGTCTCTATGCATATGTAAATTGGCAACAAAGTTTTTTCAAAGCTCAAGTATGCTAATTTCAAACAGGCAAGACTAAAGCTCGCTTTTAGCAGCTGTTTAACGTCTGCCTGTGGGTGGTAGAGAGAGCTTAAAATACAAGCAAACAGTGGTGCATAAGTAATTAAGCAACATTTTGCCGGGCATAAATAATTCTGTTTATATTGCTCTTTGAAGAGTATGGAATACAAAATAACAGCTCGAGTGCACCTTTGGTCACCAGAGGTTGGCTGAGCCTCCTCCTCACCTTTGCTGCTTCCACCTTTCCCAGGCAGGAATTAAATGGGGGTCGGGGCTGCTCCTGCCATTTGTGTGTTGGAGAACTTCGCTCTGCATTGCAGCAAAACAAAACAGACGCTGGAAAGTTTTAAACGTGCTGTGTTTGCAGCTCAGATAATTCCCTTTTTGTTTTCTCCTCAAATAATTCCCTTTTTGCTTTCCCCTCAAATAATTCCCTTTTCCCCTGAAATAACCCCCCTTCTCCTTGGCTCCCCAGAGCTGCAGAGTGGCTCTGGGAAGGAAATTCATCTGTTTGGAGATCTCTGCACTTTCACCGCATCAAAGTTGATAAAATTATGCTGCATGTGCTATTTTGCTAAATTGTAAAAATTAGTGAGTCAACTCGACTATTTTCAAGGTCATAAGGCTGTTGATAATCCATAAAACAAAACAGCCTGACTTTTGCAGTTGTTATCACTTAAATTATTGCATGCATTAAAATAATAAGATGGTTGCCTTTATGGGATTCTCCTAAACCCAGGAGTCACTGAAGTGGCTGAGCACAAAACGCTCGTGTAATTTTGATGGCTCCTCTGAACTGCCAGAATCGGCTAAAAGCTGGAAAAAACTAAAACAAGAGAGATTTAAAAAATATCTCATTTGACTCAGTAAAGACCTTGAAATTAATCACAAGGAAGATGAAAGATGTAACATGATTTGGGAACATCTAGTCTGGAAAAAGGGATTAGAAGTACCGGCTGTGATAAGAGTCAGGGTTTTAGAACTTGGGTTTGATGAAATGCTGATGGTTTAAAGAATTAGCAGTTAAAAGAGGAGGTGGTTGGTGGGGGAACCCTCTGTGCTGTGTGCTGCAGAGAGGGCTGGCACCAGTGTCCCTGCTGGTTTGTTGGCATCGGTGTCCCAGTGTCCCCATGGGTTTGGTGCCCCGGCGTCCCTGCTGGTTTGGTGGCACTGTTGGCCTCAGTGTCCCTGCCGGTTTGGTGGCACTGGTGCCCCAGTGTCCCCATGGGTTTGGTGCCCCGGCGTCCCTGCTGGTTTGGTGGCACTGTTGGCCTCAGTGTCCCCACTGGTTTGGTGGCACTGGTGCCCCAGTGTCCCCGCCAGTTTGGTGGCACTGCTGCTGCAGTTTGGGGTGCTGGAGAAGGCAGCAGGAGGGAGAGGGGAGGGACCCTTGTGCAGTAAAAATGGAAATGGCTTTGGGAACGGGGCTGGGGGTGCCCAAGGGCTCTCAGGCTGGAACAGCTCCCCTGTTTGTGCCATTTTCCCATTTCCTTGGAACTCTGAGTTCATGGATGGCCCAGGCAGGTCCTGGCTGCTCCCAGCACCTTCCTTGGAACACCTGAGAGCTGCTGGCTCCCAGGCTCTCAGACTGAGCCGTCCCTTTCCCTTCCCTCCTGATCTGCTCACCTTTCTCTCCAGTTTAATTATTCATTCCCTAATTTGCTCTCTCTCCCCGCGCTCCCCTGGCCATTTGTCACTGCGGCAGAGCAGCGCCGGCGCTCAGACTGGTGGGGACACCTTCCCAGAGCCACCAGCACGGCCCAGGCAAGCCCAGCCTGCCCAGGCCCGGCTCAGCCACGTCCCCTCGCTGGCTCCAAAGCCCAAACAAGGGCAGCCAGGTGGAATTTGGGGTTCTGCATTGGTTTCTGCCCTCCCTGTGTGACCGTGCTCACAGGGGTGCCAGGGTGAGGGGAGAGACGAGGATCTGACTCTGTGTTTCAGAAGGCTGATAGATTATTTTACGATATATATTACATTAAAACTATAGTAAAAGAATAGAAGGAAGGATTTCATCAGAAGGCTGGCTAAGAAGGTTTGCTGTTGTGATCACAGTTACCATTTTCCACCCCCGTTGCTGAACCCTCTCCTTGCCTATAAAACGTGGCTTTTTCAGGCCGGTTTTGCTCTCTGAGCCCCCTTCCCTTCTCCTCCTTGGGGGTGCTGGCTCTGTAGCTGGAGAAGCCACTTTGGGGCCAGCAGCACGAGAGCAGGGGATTGCACTGAGGGCAAGCTAGGAAAATTAGGAAATTGAGCTAAGAAAATTAAGAAATTGAGACATTTTTGGGTTTTGTAGTGATTTGCTCACAGGAAGAGGTGATAAACATGTTCACATTAGATTTTTTTCTCGCAATAAAGAGCTGGTGATGGCTTTCAGCCTCCCCTGCAATAACTGAGGAGCTGGCTGCTCACCTGGCCTAGGGGGGAACTGTGCTCACCTGGCAAAGAGGTGTTTCTCCATCTCCTGAAGGATTTTAATCCATGGAATTCATACTCAGTGTCATTTGTGCTTGCAGCTAGCCATCAGAACCAAACTGAGACAAAAATAAAGAAGAGAAAAATCCAATTTCTAGCCAAGCAGCTGGTTACTGGAACAGGAGGATCCTTGCAGAAATATGGAATATAATCCCATTTCTTGCCAGATTTGTGCTCTGGGTTTCACTTTTGCAGCAGTTGGGAGATCACAGGAAACTTTGGGGTGTTTTTCATGGATGCTGTGAAATCCAGAGATACAGGGGGGTTTAACTGGGAAATCCCAGCTTTGGTTCCCTGTTTGGGAACCTTTCCCTGCACAGCCCATCACCATCCCCAGGCTGGGCTTCCCCACCCGGATGCCTTCAGCTTTGTGGGATTTTGACCCACTGAACAAAAGGGGAGAACCTGAGCCTCAGCTTTCCTCCCAGAGAGAGGCTCATCCGTTATTTAGGACTACAGTGCAGCTGTGGAATACTATATTTTAATAGTATATCTGGAGAACAACATCCTCTATTGATTTTTCATTTTGGTTTGTTTTTCCTCAGGGCTTTTTTATTGGTATGATTATGTGAGTTTGCTCCCACCTGCTACCAAGCACTGGCTTTCATCTTATGGGCACTCATTTGCATAAAACCTAAAAGCAAGGGATAATAATAAATATTTGGCAATTTCATGAATTTTAAAATTGTTTTCGTTACCAGGGAGAAATACTTTTGCGGGGCCTTTATTTCCTACTGAATTTTTGACTGCTGGCCTTAAAGGAAAATTTTAAAAAAGGGAAATTCCTATCTCTTTTCTTTGGGTCATATTGTGCATATGCTTGAACATAAACGTTTCACAGAAAAAACAATCTGATTAAAAGAAAATTACCTGCTCCCAGTGCTGTCAGCTTCCCAGAAACATTATGGGATTAAAAAAATTCCTTCAGGAAGCCACGGGTCCAGGTAGTTTGTGCCATTGCAGGGCAGATTCCTCCCGGCTCCGAGACACTCGCACATTTTATTAAAAAAATAGAACCCAACCCTCTCCAGCTGTCAGGTTGCTGTGGCAGAATTTAGTTCTGTTCTCAAGAGCTTCCCTGTCCCATGAGTGCAAAGACAATAGTGCACTATATAGAGAGCCAATAAATCAATTAGCTGTAACAGCCAGCGTTCAGGAAATGCATTTATTCTCTTCAATGAAAACACAGTTTTTACTTGTAGCCATACTTCATACTGTTAAGGTCAATTTTTCATGTGGAAATTAAATCCAGTGGATGAAAAACTGCTTGTATATTCCATAAAGCAGGGAAGAAGTGTTCTCACTGATGTGGGGTCACAAGTTTGTTTTATTTGTAATTATCCTTCCGCAGAGTAATTGAGATTCCAAACAGTGGCTTAATGGCTCGGCGCCCTCAAATTACACTGCCTGTAACTTTACCTTTCCAAAAATAAGTGAGCTTTTCAATTGCAGCGCTCCTGCTAGAGCCCGGCTCCTTTTAGAACAATTAATTGAGGGAGGTGATTAATAGCTTAATAATGGGCTGCTCTGCGAGCGCCGCGAAGGCGTGGACAGGGAATATGCAATTCTGTGTCCCTAAAACTGCTCCTAATTGGGATCCCTGCGGCTCCCCTGAGCCCTGCCTAAAAACCCTGAGCCCTGCCTAAGTCCTGAGCCCAGCTCTGCCCTTTTGCCAAAACCAAAAACCAAACCAGCCAAGCAAAACAAACAAAAAGCCCAAAATCCAAAACCAAAAACTAAACCAACTAACCAAACAAACCCAAAGCCAAACCAACCAACACAAACAAACAAAAAATCCCAAAAACCAAATGAACCAACCAAACAAACACAAACCAAAAAACAAACAAACCCAAGACAAAAACCAAAACCCAAACCCAAAACCAACCAACCAACTAAACCCAAAACTAAAAACTGAACCAAACAAACCAACCAAAAAAAACCCAAAAACCAAAGCCAAGCCAACCAAACACAAAACAAAAACCAAAACCCAACCCAAACCAACCAACCAAACAAGCCCAAAACCAAAACGAAAAACCAACCAAACAAAAAAATCCCAAAAACCAAACCAAAACCCAAAACGAAAACCAAACCAACCAAACCCAAAATCAAACCCAAGACAAACTAACCAAACAAACCCAAAACAAAAACCAAAACAATAAACCAACCAAAAAAACCCCAAAATAAAACAAAAAAAAAAAACAAAACAAAACTCCAAAAAGTCCCTAAACCAAAGGTCCCCAACCCTCAAACCCCAACAAAACCCCAAACCCATCCCAAACCTTGGGGAATGGGAATGGCCGAGCCCTGATGAGGAGCAGGGAGCGACGCTGCAGCTGCTGTCACTGCCCGCTTGCCTTGGGCCCTTCCAGAACAGAATTCCCGAGTCCTTCAGGTGGGGAAGGAGCTCCAGGACACCCAGCCCAACTTTGGGCAGCCCCGGTGCTGCTGAGGGTGCTGGGTTTGGGATTTCCTCCCCTGGGACAGGAGGCGAGCAGAGCTGCAGTGGACCAGCACCATCCATCTCCTGTGGGATTGTGGAAAGCAGAAATTGTGGGATTGTGGAAAGCAGAAATGCCCTGCCCGTGCTCAGCAGCCCTGAACTGGCACCTGCTGCTGTGCCTGATCCCTGTGACACACAGGGCTCTGGGTTTGGGCCATAAAACTCTATTTAGGGGGACACATCATCGTGTCCATGGGGCAGGCAGACCCTCCCAGCCTTTGTCCCAGGTCCTGCTGACCCTGTGTGTGTCCCACAGGTTCTGCTCTCACACCAATCCCTCCACAGCCCTCCCAGGGGTCCCTCCCAGCACTGGGGTGGTGATGGAAACCAGAGCAAGGGAGAGGAGCAGCAGGAGAACAAAACCTGTCCTTTGTTTGTAGGGATGGGGAAGGCTCAGGACCTGCTCCCCTGGCTCCGTGTGGTCACCTCAGAACCACCAGCTCCAGCAAAACACTCCTCAGGCTGGCCATAAGTTTAAGCAAAGTGCAGTTTAAAAGCAGCTAATGCATTCATTTCCATTAATGAATGCATCCTGAGCTGCAGCAATTAGCTGTAATTATCATTTGGCGGGTACAGGTGGGTCTGGCTGGGAGGGTGCTTGCTCCTGGGTGCTGCTGCTGCCTTCAAGCCCAGGCTCAGAGGGGCTCTGCAGAGCATCAACCACCCCTGGGAGACCTGCACATTGGGGATCATGCAAAGAGCCCCAGAACTGCCACGAAAACTGATTTCTGCTCTGCCAGAGCCTGGGTCTCGGGGCTTTGGCTGCTCACAGTGACCCCCAGATGTGTCAGAAATTCTCTTTTCCCAGCCCGGCGCTCCAAGAAGGAGTCAGAGCTCTTCAGTT
>JAWWEX010000300.1:787892-800237 GCA_035583215.1 Arremon brunneinucha
AGATGGAGGCCAAGAAGAAGAAGGAGAAAGGCTGGACATGCCCAGATCCCTCCATCTTGCCTCCTGAACCCTCATTCAAAAACCCCAAAATCTATTTTTTAGTGATAAATTCACTGTCAATGTACTTAAACTGTTGTGGCTTGTAATTCTTCATATAAGGTTGGTAATTGCTTTTTTCCAAGGGGTAAATCAAAGGCACAGGGTTCTTGAGGTTTGGGCAAGGCTCAGGAGAGCTCAGGGGCAGAGGACAGTGAGAAAACCCAGAGTGGGAACGGCAGAACTTGCTGAGGAAGGAAAGTGAGCCTGGAATTCTGGAGCCCTGGGAGGCTGGGTGGAAGGGATTTGTAAATTGTTTTGCAGTTGGTGACCTCCCGCTGAGTTCCCTCAGACTTGGGTCAATAATGGACACATTTATTCTCTCCTTTTTGTCGAGAACTCCATCAGGGAGAGAGAATGGAGGTAAACAGAGCAGGGCTCTGAAAAGGGAGCGGAAAATAAGATTTTTATTGTAGCATTTGCATAATAGTCATCTTACAAAATTGCCTGGGAATAATGGGAGGAGGAGATGGGGATGAATAGGTTAAGGAGAAGGAAAGTCAATTTTTAGTGGTGTTGGAAGTGATAATGTTCTCTCCTCCCTTGGATACAAGAGGGGAGCATGGCAGGGCTCTGAGGGAGGCACTGAGGGACCTGCCTGGACAGACAGAGCCAAAATCACAGCTCGGGGATGTTCACCCCTCTGGGGCTGCCCGGAGGAGTCAGAGAGCCCCAGGGATGGAGATGGAGCTGCTCTCTGCTGTCCAGCCTGACCTCCCCTGTCTGGGGCGGAACCTGTTCCCTGTCCCTGTCCCTTTTGCACTGTCTCTGCCCCTGTTCCCTGTTCCCTCTTCCTTGTCCCTGTTCCCGGTCCCTGTCCGCTGTTCCCTGTCCCTGTTCCCTGTCCCTGTTCTGTATCCTTGTTCCCTGTCCCCTGTTACCTGTTCCCTGTTCCCTCTCCCTTCCCTGTTCCATCCCTTTCCCTGTTCCCTGTCCCTGTCCCTGTTCCCTGTTCCCTCTCCTGTCCCTGTCCCTGTTCCCTGTCCCTGTTCCCATTCCCTGTCCCTGTTCCCTGTCCCCTGTTACCTGTTCCCTGTTCCCTCTCCCTTCCCTGTTCCATCCCTTTCCCTGTTCCCTGTCCCCATCCCTGTCCCATTCCCTGTCCCTGTCCCTGTCCCTGTTCCCTCTCCTGTTTCCTGTTTCCTGTCCCTGTTTCTGTTCCCTGTCCCTGTGTCCCTGTTCCCTCTCCTGTTCCCTGTCCCTGTCCCTGTTCCCTGTTCCCTCTCCTGTTCCCTGTCCCTGTTCCCATTCCCTATTCCCTCTCCTGTCCCTGTTCCCTCTCCTGTCCCTGTCCCTGTTCCCTGTCCCTGTGTCCCTGTCCTCTGTCCCTGTCCCTGTCCCTGTTCCCATTCCCTGTCCCTGTTCCTGTCCCCTGTCCCTGTTCCCGACCCCCTGGCCATCCCCTCCTGTCAGGAATTTTTCAGGTTGCTCAGGTCCTCCTGAGCCTCCTTTGCTCCATTTTTTAAATGAAAAACTGTAATTTATTTTTAAAACTGCAATTCCACTTTTAAAAATAAATTTCCTAATTGTGATGACTGTTGCTATTAACTCCCTGCTCACCTGCAGGTAGGTCAGTTCCAAACCGGTCAGCTCCAAACCTCAGCTGATTTCCCCATTTCTGGCCTTTGGTCAGTGCGTGCCCATGGTCAGAGTAGATAATTTCGGTTAAAATTTTAGTATCAAATACAACAATAATGAGTACCCACAGCTGAACTGATACCAACACCCCTGTTTATTTGGTGCCAATTTTTGGAGGACATTGTAGTGTTTGGATAGAATTTGAATTCATGCTTGAAACGTATTGATTAGTGCGAGTTAATTTTTCTTGAGCTCTCTCTGATAGCGCTGTAAATATTTTCATTTGTTACGCATAACAAAATATACATTAATCTGTCAGAATATAAATGGCTTTGTGCTGGCCACTGTGGCTGGAGGGATTTATTCCAAGTTCCTCGTGCTGCTGTTTGCCCCCAGGATATATAATGTATATTTTAAGGGAATGTGGATTACTGTAAGACACTTATATTATTTGTGTGATTAATATTAGTGTTACAATGAATGAGGTCCCGTGCTCTTACTTTGCTCTTAGAGTGACTTCATCATTTCTCACCACGCCGAAGTCATCTGAATAAAACATTCCAGCAGGCCGTTTGTTTGTGCTCAGATGTGACAAATGTGGCCGTGGCAGGACGTGGAGTTTCTGTTATTAGGGATTCAGCATCATGGATTTCATTTCCTGTGCCACAGGTCTGTGTGTCCTCCTGGAGCAGGGGCAGAATGCCCAAACTCACAGGATGACAGAATCACACACAATCACACAGAGTCACACAGAATCACAGAATCACACAGAATCACAGATTCAATCACAGAATCACAGAATAATGAGGTTGGAAGAGACCTCTAAGATCATCGAGTCCAACCTGTTCCCTAACACCTCAACTATAGCACCAAGTGCCATGTCCTGTCTTTTTTTAAACACATCCAGAGATGGTGATTCCACCACCTCCCTGGGAAGAGCATTCCAGTGCTTTGTTATTCTTTCTGTAAAAAATTTCTTCCTGATATCCAACCTGTCCCTTCCCTGATGTATCTTGAGGCTGTCTCCTCTAACTCCAGCCTGGCCAGCACAGTGACGTGGGGGTGTTTAAAGTTCACTCCTGACTCACTCCCCGAGCCTGGATGTGGAATTTCTCATGCTGGAAAAGGTCAGGCCTGTGGAGGAGTGGTTAAACTTTCATGGGTGTCATTTGCTGTATATGGCAGCGTGGAACTTGGCACCCTCCTGGAACCTGTCCCGTGTCCCTGCATGGTGGAACTGCCTTCCCTGCTCCCAGGGTGTGCCAGGGACCCCTGTGCCAGGGCCCATGTGCCAGGATCCCTCTGAGCCAGGGTACCTCTGAGCCAGGGTCCCTCTGTGTATGGGTCCCATGTGCCAGGGTACCTCTGTGCCACTGTCCCTCTGTTCTGGGGTGTCTCTGTTCTGGGGTCCCCTGTGCCAGGGTCCCCTGTGCCAGTGTCCCTCTGTTCTGAGGTCCCTTTGTGCCAGGGTCCCTCTGTTTTGGGGTCCCTCTGTGCCAGTGCCCCCTGTGCCAGTGTCATTCCCTTCTGGGGACCTGTCCCCCTCCTGCCAGAGCCCAAATGAGCCCTGGTGGGAAGGGGCTGCATCCTGACCCCTCCTGTCCATCTCAGCTGTCCCAGGTCCCAGGTGTGGATCCTGACCCTTCCTGTCCATCTCTGCTGTCCCAGGCGTGGATCCTGACCCCTCCCGTCCATCTCTGCTGTCCCAGGTCCCAGCCCAGGTGTGCACAGCCCCAGCCCAGCTGGAAGCTCCTGAGGCTGGAACATTCCCAGATGGAATTGGGACCTTCCAGAGGTGGCCAAGGGGGAGTTTTCCCATCACCTTTCCCCAGATCATTGGTGGATCATGGCCCAAGCATGTCCCCAGGTGTGAGAGGCTGTCCCCTGCTTTAATCATTTAATCACAGCACTTTCTAATTGCTGCCAAATCCTGCGGGAGCTGCTCCTGGGGCTGCTCCTGCGCGGGGCTTGCAGAGATGTCCCCAGAGCGGGGCTGAGTGCCCAAAGGGCTGAGCTGCTGTGTTCCCCTGGCAGGGCAAGCTCAGGGAGTGGCAGGGCTTGGGAAAGCAGAATTAGAGAATTCTGGAGCCTTGGGGGTGCAAAGGATCTTACAGCTCCTCTCATTCCAACCCTGCCATAAACAGGACCCCTGCCACTGTCACAGGCTGTCCCCAGTTTATGGACACACTCCTGCCAGCGCAGATTTTGGGGCAGATGTGCCTCAGTTTATGGATACACTGCTGTCCCCAGCGTGGGAGGGTCTTGGAGCACCCTGGGACAATGGAAATTGTGGGACAATCTTTAATGTCCTTTCCAGACCAGGCCAGCCCCTAAATCTGTGCCATTGTCCCTAAAACATCCCCCTTGTCCCCGAGGTGCCACCAGCCCTGTCCTGTCGGTGCCGCTCTGCAGCACAGCCAAGGATGGATGCTGGGACAGCATCCCCTGTGCTGGAGCAGAGCCTTTGTGGGAACAGGAGGAGCTCTGACACCCAAACCAGCGTTTCATGCTTTAAAGGACTTAAAATTATCCAGGGAGAGCCGTGTGCAGTGCCCGGGAATGGGGCTGGTAATTACAATAAATTCATCCAGGATACGGTGGACAAGAGCTTTAGAAACTTCAGAAACATCAATTAAAGCCCAAGTTCTGTGCAATAAGCATCAAAAATTGATAAAAACTCAAATTTAGGTTTTTAGATTTAGTGTTTAAATCAATCAACTGCAAACAAGATTTAATTAAAGAATATTATTTCAAAGTGTAATTACCTACTGGGATTAGAATGAACCTCTATTGCCCATAATGTTCTCCTACTGTGATCCCACACTGAAAAATGTTGAGTTTTAGATTAATATGCATCTTGTAAGTACAAGTCCTAATCTCAATCTTAAAGGACATTTAAAACACACTTGGAACCTTCTATGCAATCAAGCACAGTGTGACTACAATGTCCACCATGCTAAATTTGTGATTACATTTTTTATGTGCATGATTTAAATCGCTTTAGCAGCCGTCCGGGGAGCATTTTTCCCTGCATATTAATTACACAAAGGCTTTGTCATGTGAGGGCTCGCTGGTCATGGTCTGTAATCCAGCTCAGTGGAGCTGGCAGCGAGTTCTGCCCGCGCTGAGCACACCCAGCAGTGCCCTGGGGAGCAGGGAGGGGCAGCGCCGCACATCTGGGCACATCTGGCGAGGACCTGCCCCAAAATCTGCACTGTCAGCGGTGTGTCCATAAACTGAGGCACATCTGGCATTGATCTGCCCCAAAATCTGCACTGGCAGGGTTGTGTCCATAAACTGAGGCACATCTGCCCCAAAATCTGCACTAGCAGGAGTATATCCATAAACTGAGGCACAGGAATACCCAAAATCTGCACTGGCAGGGGTGTGCCCATAAACTGAGGAACGTCTGCCCCAAAATCTGCACTGGCAGTGGTGTGTCCATAAACTGAGGCACAGAAATACACAAAATCTGCACTGGCAGGAGTATATCCATAAACTGAGCACATCTGCCCCAAAATCTGCACTGGCAGGGCTATATACATAAACTGAGTGCCCAGGTAAGAGCTCAGTGCTGCAACACCCTTTAGATCCTGCAAAACCTCAGGAAAAATGACCAGAAACCAACCCCAGTCCTCACTCAGACACAGACTTACACTGTCCTTCTGACCCCAGCCTCTGCTAGCCAAAACTACTTACTAATTATATTTCTAGTTACTTATTTTTTTCCTTTCTACCTAAATACCCCATTTTTCCCCCTACAAAATTAACTCACCCTTCTAAATATTTTTTTATTTTTAATTTGTTTATTGGGAGCATCAGCTGTCAGTTTGCAAGGGATTTGCTGCACAATGCTGCAAACCAGCTGAGATTCCCTGCAATAAGTGAGACACACACTTTTTTAGAATTCCCTCTGGTGGTTTTAAACCCTGTTTTTATATCACCTGTGGAAAATTGTATCTGAGGGCTGATTTTAGGGATTTGGGGTCCTGGGGTATCCTTGCTCACCTCAGCACAGAGAGATTTGCTGGTTGGGTTTGGGCACAGATCCTGCAACCCTTAATTATTTCTCACTGAGGAAACCTTTAATTGGAGCCATAACCAGACCATATTTTTGTTATTCTAATGACATTCCTGGGACTAATCACGTCCCACAGACAGCCCAGGAGCCTCTGCTGCCTCTCCTCTTGCTCAGGGACAACGGGGGGACAACCAGACCCAGAAATAAATGTGCTCAGAGCTTTGGGAAAAATTGCCAAAATCTGGGGTTTTGGGAAAGCCCTTGGAGAACATTGAGCCCAACCATTGCCAGCACTGCCAAGGCCACCTCGTGTCCCCAAGTGCCACATCCAGAGGGCTGGGAGGGCTCTCCAAAGCCAGCAGTGAGAGGGTAAAATGGAAGCAAACCCAGGTGGAAAATGGATTTGTGGGGATGTTGTGGTGGTCTCAGCCCGGGGGAAGGACAGCCCCAAACCCTTTTCCACAGAACCTGGAGCAGGATTTGTTGTGGTTCTTCCTGAGGAACATTTGCACCACGAATGTGGGGGAATTCTGGGCTGGGTCCAGAACTAGTCAGGGAGTGATGTCTGTGCTGGATTTATCAACCCACCGAGCAAACCCAAAAAGAGAAACAACTTCAATTATATCATTTTAGTGGAAATTCTTCTTACTGGAAATTCTTCTTCTTCTCTGCTTGTAAGATTTTTGGGGCTGCACCAATAGGCAAATTGGGAAGGAAAACATCATTTTCCACATGGTGAAAACCCTGCTTTGTCTGGCTTTGAAATGGATTTCATATCTGATTTTTTCCCCACATCACACCTTATTCTTCAGTTTGCCAAAATGAATTTGGCTGTTATTTTGTTTTTCCTCCATAACATGATCAGACCAACCATCACACACAGATATTTAACATTTATTCTTGGTAATTCCTGCTTTCCCTGATGTGAGCTTCAGAGGAACTGGCTGTGTCCATTATCTGCCAGGGATGGCTGGGACGCCTAAATCCCAAAATCCCAAAATCTGAAAATCCTCAAGGTTGGAAAAGACCCCCAGGATCACCGAATCCCAGTGCAAAAGGCCCAGCCCAGCCAGTGCTGCTCTCCTGGAATTCCAACACAACTTTCTTTCCCTTGAAACTTATGCTAAAAAAAGCCAGGGAGATTTTTGAAGTGAAAATGCCATTTTCATGCCTCTAATGTCTTTTATGGTGCCTTCTAATAGAGGTGCACATTAATGAAATCTCTCCTCGCAGGTTGGGAAGCGATTTTTCTTGCCAACCCACCCCAAAACGTTGGCCTTTTCCATTAAATTTTAATCAGTCTCGAATTTTGAAATCTCAGCATAAAGCTCTTGATATCGGGCTCCTTTGATAAATTATAAAGGTAAACTTTAATGAACAGCGAATGGGATCACCTTTGCTACTTGGGGGTAATAGAATAAAAAAGCAAACAAACACATTTTTCTTACTGCCACATGCCTCTCCTTAATAATAAGTTTTGTGTCTTCTGCAGAAATGGATGCTGGATAAAGTCTCATTAAATTAGCTGAGTGATGGAATAAATGCACAGCCCGTGGCTCTCCAGTCCAGAGCAGAGCACGGGGCTGATATCTCCGAGTTCTGCTTGTTTACACATGCCTCGGACTCTTCTCACAGATATGTAAATTATCCTGGTTAAAACTAAATGCTAAAGTCTACACCATTAGTCTTCCACTTCATGATCTCCACATGGGGCTGTTAGAGGGATAATGTACCATACAATACACGGTTTACTTTTAATTAATAGGAAAAAAAAGTGAAATGAATATTAAATGTAGCTTAATGTGAAAGAAACCTCAAAGCAGTACGGTTGTTTTTTGTCGGGTTTTTTGTTGGTTTTCTTTTTTAAAAACATTCATTTCTGTTTCTGCAGCAGGAAATAAGAAACGTGGTGGGAGCCTGGAAAGATCCTGGAAGCATGGGAAAAGGGGGAAAAGCAGGAGAAGGTGCTGGAAAAGGGAGGTGAGAGCCTCCTTTTTTGGCTCCACATTCCCAGGGATGGGAATGCTCCCGCTCCTATGGGAGCCCTACCCCAGCACCCAAGGCAGGAATTGCAGAATCAGGTATTAAATCTTAATATAAAACCACCTCATCAAACAGAAGCATTTAATTAAAACACAAGATCTGTTTGTCTGCGTTATAATTCAAGGTGTCAGAATTAATGCCCCTGTTTTTAATAAATAGAATTACCGATTCACAAACAGTTTATCACGGCGCTCCCGACGCCGGGGCGGAATTTTAATGATGTCCCGTTATTTATTGCGCCCAAACGAGCGCCCTGCTGGTGTTTTCTGGGGGCACAGGGCGGGATTTAGGCAGGAAAGGCCCCGCTAAGCCGAGCTTTGCTGGGTGAGCCCCCCTTGGCTGGCAGGGCTCACCTGGGGCCAGGTGGGGATGAGCGAGACAAAGGATGCGGGGATAACAGAGATAACGGAGATAACGGCGCTCGCTGATTTGGGGGATTAAAGGGCTTGAGCTAAAGCTGAAATTAGTGATTTCTCATCCCTCTCCCGAGCCAAACCGGGGCTCTGCACTGAAATAAAAACCCAGCTTGAAATCCTCTTCAGCGGGGAGAGGGGATGCTTAGGGCTGAGGGACTCACATTCCCCACCAGGATGCTGTCCCTATAAAGGGGTGGGAATGGCACCAGTTAAACCCTAAACCTGGCTTTTCCCTGGAAATGGCATTAGTTAACCCCAAAACCCAGCCTGCCCATAGGAATGGCACCAGTAAAACCCTAAACCTGGTCTGCCCACTGGAATGGCACCACTTAAATGTTAAACCCAGCTTGCCCATGGGAATGGCACCAGTTAAACCCTAAATCCAGCTTTTTCATGGGAATGACACCAATTAAACCCTAAACCCAGCCTGCTCATGGGAATGGCACCACTTAAACCCTAAACCTGGCCTGCCCATGGGAATGGCACCAGTTATACCCTAAATCCAGCTTTTCCATGGCAATGGCACCAATTAAACCCTGAACACAGCTTTCCCATTGGAATGGCACCAGTTAAATCCCAAACCCAGCCTGCCCATGGGAATGGCATCAGTTAAACCCTAAACCTGGCCTGCTCATGGAAATAGCACCAGTTAAACCCTAAACCTGGCTTTTCCCTGGGAATAGCATCAGTTAAACCCTAAACCAGCCAGGCAAAAGGTTTATTTCAAACCCTACTCTTCCTAGGGATTGGCCATTGTGTAAAAAAGAAAACAAAACAACCAAAGATCAGTATTTCAAACATTTATTTAAATCGCACAGAATCATGTTTGTTCGAGAACTTTAGGAGGTGCAAAATCAGATTTTTTTTATTTTTACTTTTTTGGTGCAATCCAGTGCTCAGCGACGAAGCATTAAGCTGCATTGATTTCTCTGGGGCTCCTGACGTGGGGCACAGTTTGGGAGGCTTTTAAGGGCTTTTACAGGGCCGGGCCTGTTTGCAGGGAATCCCATCAGGGGGCTCTGGGGCAGCTGCTGTGCCCAGCTGTGCCCACAGGTGAGGGCAATGCCACCCCAGGGCTGCCACAGGTGTGGCAGTGCCACCCCCTGCCCACCTGAGCGGGAACACCTGTGAGGAGGAGGAGGAGCAGGAGGTGCCGTGGGCAGGAGGGACCCCACTATAAATTCCCTTTATCAGCAGCAGAGCAGCTCCCAGCAGGGCACAGTTCAGTGTTTAGGGGCAGCCCCGGGGACAGGAGGATCCAGGTAAGCTCATGGTTTTTTTGCTATGGAATATTTGTGTTTATTTGTGGGTTGTCTTTTGGAAGCAACGTTCAGAAGTCTGTTTGAAAGCTGGTTTTTGTGTAGAGATGTGGTTTTGGAAACTCATGCTCTGCTTTGCTGCAGGCTGAGATGGTTTGGAGCCCTTGCAGTGGCAAAATGAGATTTGTGGAACTTCACCTGTTCTGTTTTCCCCGCTCTCTGCGAGCTCCAGACTGAGCTGGTGCTCCCTTTGTACGTGACAATTTCTGGGTTGTTGGCTGCTCCTTTGGGGCCCTGAGGTTGTGTTTTAGGGTGAGCTCCCTGAGCCTGGTGGTGCCTGGGACTCTTGGATGATGCTGTGAAGTTAAGGAGCAGATCAGGCTGTTCAGGATGCTGGTTTTTCAGGGTGTAGTAAGATTTTAAACTGCTCCGGGTTCGCCTTTTCTCACAGGGTTTGGACTGCAGAGGGAAGGATATCGAACTAATCTGTAATTAATCTGTAATCTGTGCCCCTGGTAGAACACCTCCCCAGGTGTGGTGGCCAGGGTTGGTGTTTGGAGCCTCACCTGAGAGCTGGCAGCCTTGGTGGCTGGGTTCGCTGTTGAGGAACATTCTGGGCAGTGCAGCCTAAGGGAGGGGGCAGAAATACAGAGCTGATTGACAATTTCTCTCTGGTTTGTGCAGTCACACACTGGTTTGCATTCTGTGCCTGGCATTTCTCTGAGGGCTGGAGTGCAGTGAGGGAGGTGGGTTCTGTGAGAATTCATAAATTGTGGGTTTTGGGAAAGCTGCAAGATGCAGGCCCCAGAGGCAGCAGAACTGTGATTGGAGCTGAGCAGCAGCCATGAGATAGGGCAGCAAAAAAATTATTTAAACTGTAGAAAATCAAGGATAAATAGAACAATGGTCTGTGTATTAACGCTTGTCTAGAATAGCTCTCTAAGCTACAGAAAAGTTTATCTAGAGAGATATTAGGAAGGTTAAAACTTAATAATGGAGCTCTGTGCATTGTGTTTAAGGCTCACAAGCAGGGATTGTGTTTGAAATAAGCAAGCATTGTTTAACCAAAGGTACCTGTGCTTACAGTGGTTGGATAGAACTGCTGTCAATGTGCTTTTGCTTTGTGTGATTGGTCAAAAAACTTATAAAGAGAGTTGTAACATTAAGTTCTGTGTCTGCTGACACTGACAACGGGGCAGTGCTGGGGATGGTTGGACTCTGATCCTGCAGGAATTTCCCAGGGGATCCTGCTCTGCAGAGCTCAGCATCCCCTGATGGTCCAAGCACACCCAGCCAGGGCTGGCAGCCCCTGGGTTATCCCTGGGGATTCAGTGTTTTCCTCACAGTTACAGCAAACAAATGCAGAAATGTGCAGTTTCCCAGGGTGTCTCCTCAGACAGCACCAAAGCGCTCTCCTGTCCTACACCAAACTGCAGGAGAGTGAGTCAGAGCTCACCCCAGCCCTGCCCCACAGGAACAGAGCTTTGTCACAAACGTTTCTGGAGCTCCCCAAAGCCCCAGTAAATGCATTTACAGTGGGTCTGTCCCAGGCTGTAACAAATGCAGCACATCCCCGTGGGGCTCCCTTTCCGTGCTGCCCTCAAAGCTGAGCACAGACCCTTCTGTGCTTGGGCTGTGCCTCGGGCACTGCTGTGGAGGGGAGGAAAAGTGGATTAATGCACCTCACCGGGCTTGCAGAGCTGCCCTCCTGAGCCTGCTCTGGGTGGAGCTTTCAGTTCCTAAATAACAGGACCCAGAGCTCTGCCTTGGGAGCCTCCTCGGCGCCGCAGAGTTTTTAATTTTGCAGAATTAAACTTAAAAACGGAATAAAACCCCCTTTCTGTTGGCTGGCAGTGCTTTCAGCTGGGTGGGTGCTTTTCAGCCTCAGCAGGAGGAAAAGCAGAGTGGGGAGGTGGGTGAGGGAGGAGATCTGAGTGAGAGCCGCATTCTGACACCTGTGGTCAGCCTGTTCATGGAATTATGGAATATCCAGAGCAGGAAGGGAGCATGGATCTGTCCCACAGCCCTGGTGTTGGTTAGCAGGATGGCAGAAAGTCCCATTGCCTGGGCAGGATGGGCTCTCAGGTGCTCATCCCATTCTCCAGCCATGAGCCAATCCTAGGTGGTGTTTGCTTTAAGCCAACCTCATACACAATAGCTGAGTTTCCTTCCAGCAAGGAAAATAAATCTATTTAATCCTGCCTTTTGTGGAAACTGAGCACAGAGGTTTCACAGACACTCAGGGCAGTCTGAGTTCTGTGGATGGGAGCATTATTTGTGAATTAATGCCCTTGGTAGCCTGGCAAAATTATTATTCAGGGTGTCTTCCCATCTCGCAGGTGAACTATGAACTAATGGTTCCTTTTTGCATAGTTCACTTGACAAAGAATTGGTAGATTTTCTGTGTAATTTGCTATTATCCTAAAACTCTCAGCAAACCAAAATGCCAACCTGGGTTTTAAAATGTGATGTGTTTGAAAATGGAAATTTGACCACTCCAAATAGCAAAATCTTCATTTCCATTAGGATTTTTATGAACTGTCTGATTATAGATCAGGAAAACTCACACTGTTCTCCAGCCTCCTGCGATGCACAGGCAAAATGATGAAAACAAAGGCAATTATTTGTCCTGGGAGCGGTGTGTTTCACTTGCAGCTTTAGTGGGGAATTTGGTCACATTGAGGATATTGCAGTGGCAGGGATTTATTTACTGTGAGAGGCCAGAGGTGTCCTCAGCCCTGGGAGTGTGAGTGGGACCTCACTCCCCGGGCAAGGAGAGCCAAGGTGGGCTCAATATTAACAAATTGGGATGCGTCTATTGGCACATGGGGACAACCCCATTGGATCTGACTCCGTGTTTCAGAAGGTTGATTTATTATTTTATGATATATATTACATTAAAACTATACTAAAAGAATAGAAGAAAGGATTT
>JAWWEX010000300.1:801395-824510 GCA_035583215.1 Arremon brunneinucha
TTGTTCCTGAGGCCTCCCAGCTTCTCAGGAGGAAAAATCCTAAGGAAAGGATTTTCCATAAAAGATGTCTGTGACACTGGACCCGGCAGGGAAGATGGGAATTGGGAGAGGAAGGCTTTGGCTGCTGCTCCTCCTCCTTTGGCTGCTGCTCCCCCCTGGCACCATGCTGGACCTGTTCCCTGAGAGAGCTGTCCTCATTTCTTAGGATGTTGGGGTTGCTATTAATCATTAACTCTGTCAATAGTCAGGCAAATTAATTCCAGAGGAGTTATGAACTTATGAACTCTTGAGGGTTTGGGCTTTAAGGTGATGGGCACTGCCCAGGCTCCCCAGGGAAAGGGTACAGCCCCGAGGCTGCCAGAGCTCCAGGAGGGTTGGGACACTGCCCCAGGGTAGGAATTTGGGGTGTCTGTGACGGTATAGGGGTTGGGTCAGTGATGCTGTGGGTTCTGTCCAGCTCAGGGTGTTCTGTTCGGCCCTTCTGGGTTTCCCCTCAGCATTCCTGGGTTTCCTCTCCTCTCCCTGCCCAGCTCTGGCCCCACACAAACCCCAGTGATGGAGGTGATGGGTATAACTGAGCAGCCCTTGGAGGGGCTGAGCCCTGATTTCAAACACAGAAATTATCCCACATGAAGGGCTTTCCCTCCTGAGGGACTGGGGTAGTTGGCTATTTCATATTTCACTGCTGCTCTGAGATACAGATGCATTTTGCAAGTAATTGTTAGGGTTTTTTTAATTAGGTGTCATGACTTGCATGTGAAAATATGAGCTCTCGAGCCCCACGTTTATTCTGCCAAATTTTTCTGATAAAAAAATCTTTAAAGATTTCGCTTTGAGCGCTGTACTTTTTTAAAAGTTTATTTAATGGCTTACGCAATGAATTTCTGTTTAAGCAGTCAATAGAAAAGATAAGTGCTGCAGCTCAGTCTCGGAGAATGAAAGTGATTTTTGCCTTTTAGGGAAATCCCAGAAATATAAAACCTGACTATTCCTGCTATTTATTATTTTCATATCACTACTTTTTTTTATTTTTTTCCACGTAGTTTTATCTAAACACAGTCCTGATTATCTAAACATAGTGATGCTCTTTCTGAGTGAAGAGGGACACTACAGAGTATTGGAAATCACCATTTCCAGGGCTATGGTACTACTCCCAAGAGCAGAACGTGGTAATAATGAGAATAAAATACTTTAATGGTGTCAGGAAGAATCTGTGTCATTTCTTGGCTTTCACTGCTGATGGCTGAGGAGCAGGGAGGCATTTTGGGCTGTTGGGTGCAGGATTGGAGCTGTGCAGGTTGGGTGCAGGATTGGAGCTGTGCAGGTTGGGTGCAGGATTGGAGCTGTGCAGGTTGGGTGCAGATCATGGAGCTCTGCAGGTTGGGTGCAGGATTGGAGCTCTGCAGGTTGGGTGCAGGACGTGGAGCTCTGCAGGTTGGGGGCAGGGTTGGAGCTCTGCAGTTGGCTCTGTCCTCAGAGGTGTGACAGGAGCAGGTGGGGCCAGACCCAGGCAGGTCACCCCATGGAGCTGTGCTCCTTGTTTGTCCCCGGTGTTTTTAGCGCATTTCCCTGCTCTCAGCAGCCATTCTGGGCTGGTTTGGGAGCGCAGCCCCAGCAGACACTGTCCCTTTGTCCCAGGCCCCGCGTTGGCGCTCTGTCCCGCTGCGGCGGTGGCAGTGCCACAATGTGTCCCTTGTGCGCCCTGTGACTCAGTGTCACCCGCCAGCCCAGCCTGGGCCCGCCTGCCTGCTGTGTGCCCGTGCCACCCCCATGTGCCCCAGCGGGGAGGGCCTGGCACGGCTGCCTTTGGGCCTGGCACGGTTGCCTTTGGGGCTGGCACTGCTGCTTTGGGGCAGCTGGTGGCACAGCTGGTCCCAAACTGCCCAGCAGCAGGAGCTGGGCCTGTGGCTGTCCTTGTCCTGATGAAATAGAGGCAGGAAAAAAGGATTGGGGTGCACTTGTCTGCCACAGAGCTCCTGGATGGGAGCAGGAGGTGCCAGTGGGGACCCCTGGCCTGGGGTGTTGGCCACTGGCCTCATGGCCCCATCCCTGTGTCCCCATGAACTCATGGCCACATCCCCATCCTGGTGTCCCCATGAACCTGTCCCCACAGTCCCACCTCTGTGTCTGCATACCCTCATGGCCCCATCCCTGTGTCCCAATGGCCCCACAGTCCCATCCCCGTGTCCCCATGAACTCATGGCCCCATCCCCACCCTGGTGTCCTCATGGCCCCATCCCCACTCCTGTGTCCCCATGAACTCATGGCCCTATCCCTATCCTGGTGCCCCATGGCCCTGATCCCATCCACATCCTGATGTCCCCATGGCCCCACGAACCTGTGTCCCCATGAACTCATGGCCCCATCCCCATCCTGGTGTCCCCACGGCCCTGGTCCCATCACCACCCTGGTATCCTCATCCCTGTGTCCTCACAGCCCCATCCCTGTGTCCCAATGGCCCCATGTCCCCATCCCCATATCCCCATGTCCCCATCCCCAGCCCACTGCTCCCTCCCAGGCTGTGCCATCGCCGCTGCCATGGAGAGATCCCCGTCACCGAGGGACTGCAGGATAGAAATCCCAAAGGTTAATCTATCCATTATTATAAATATTTATAAATGGGTTGGATAAATCATACTGTGTAATTATCTACCTAACTAGTCAAGCCATTAGGACATTAAATAGCACAAATCAGAACTCATTTGGTTCATCATGAGCCTGATATTGTTATGAAACAGCTGAGCAGTGCTGTGAACCTTCCAGGGCTTTCAGGGCAGGCAACTTCAGCTCTGAGGGGTGCTGGGCCTGGAAAACCAGGGGGGTTTGGTTAAAAACTGACTGCCTGCAACAGGCACTGAGAGGTTTCATCAGCACCGAGTCAAATGTGAACTGACCAACAAAACTGAAATGTGCTGTTGGAGCTTCTGCAGCCTCTGTTGGCAGCATTTTATTTCTGCTGCTCACACAAAGTGCAGCCAGCTTTACTCGATGCTCTTGGTGGGGATGGGGTGATTTTGGGAGAGACAGCACCTTGTTTTACCCAAAGGCTTTTGGGGTGTCCCGGCTAATGGCACAGACACTGTTCCTGAGGAGAGATTCCCCTGTGTGCTTTCCATGTGGCCAGTTCCTGAACTCCCATGGGATTATCCAGCTGTTCCTTTGATTATCCTAAAAACAGTGGGTAACACCCAGCTGTGAGCCTTGTGCTGCTGTGGGTGGATTTGGGCCATGATTGTGGCATTCCTGGCACTGCAAGGAGCCTCCTTCCCAACCCCATCCAGCCTTCTGTCAGTGCTCCTTGTGGAGCTCAGGATATTCCCTGATCCCCTCTGCCCTTCCCATCCCAAGGAGGGAGAGGAAATGCTGGGATCTGATGGCATTTGCTGGTGTTGGGCAGCTAAGGAGAGGAAATGCTGGGATTTGGTGGCATTTGCTGATTTTGGGCAGCTGAAGGGAGAGGAAATGCTGGGATCTGATGGCATTTGCTGGTTTGGGGCAGCTGAAGGGAGAGGAAATGCTGGGATCTGATGGCATTTGCTGGTTTGGGGCAGCTGAAGGAGAGGCCCAGGGCCTGTCTTTCAAACTGAGCTGGGGTTGGGCTTTCACATTTCACACAACCCCTTGCAAGAAAAACAAAACCAAAAACCCCAAAGCAAACAGGAGGGTGATTGTGGTTTGGAATTACCCAAAGTGACACAGCTCAGGTCTCGTGGATCTGTAAATTGGGGATGGGGTAGAAGTTGGATTGCTGGGGAAGGATTCATGCATGTTGCAGAGAAAAACCTGTGGCAGGAGGGTGTGGAAGTGATGCTGGAGGGGACGAGCAGGATTCCTCAGTGGGAGTCATTGGACACTATTTATCTCATTATTAAAAGAGAAAACTCTCTATGGTGTTTTCACTCCCAGCTGACTTTTGTAAACAAACAAATTTGGGGTTTTTTCTGTCCAAGCTGAAATTCCCTCACTCCTGTTCCCAGGATGGTGGGAACCCCTGGATTGGGAGTGTCCCTGGCAGGATGTGTGCTGTTCCTGGGTTCTGTGTGCTTTGTTCTGTGTGCTCCTGGGCACCGTCCCTGTGCAGGGCAGGGACATGGGGTGTCCATGGCACTGAACCTGCCCAGCCTGACAGCTTTGGGGTGGCACAGAGACAGCTCTGGTGTGGCAGGGATGTGCAGGAGGCTGCTGCTGCCGTGCGTGCAGGGCTCCCCTCCCCGAGCACGAATGCCCTTCAGGCTCCGGGCTGGGATTGGCAGCGCCGGCACCCCGGGCAGCAGCAGCCTGGGGGTACCACAGCTGGCACCCGCAGGCGATGCAGATCTGAGCGCAGCTCGGGGGTGCAGCAGCGGGCTGGGCTGGAGCTGCAGCTCTGTGTGCGCAGATTGCGGAGCCGGCTCGGTCTGACATTTAAATACCAGCCGTGGAGAGGAGGCAGGGGCTGCTCGGAGCGCGCTGCTCTCCGGGGCTGCTGCGGCTCCCACCGGCGGCCCTGCACATGAGGCTGGGGCAGGAACACCTCCAGCATGGCACAACCGGCCTGGATGGCTCCGGGGACCCTGGAGCGGCTCCTGCACATGAGGCTGGGGCAGGAACACCTCCTGCATGGCATAACCAGCCTGCATTGCTCCGGGAGCGCTTGGCAGAAACCACTGCGGTTCACAAGTTAGTTGTTTTACCTGCGCATCAAACTCCGACTTGTGTTTTTATTGTTTTTATTCCCCCAGTATATTGCGCGGCCCGCTTCTGGGCAAAAGCTGCCTTCACATTCCAGTTCAACTGTGTTTCACACTGTGCCTAAATACGTTTAGTGAGACGAGATTCAAACAATTAAATGTGTCTTCCATGATTTTCCCTCTGTTCGTCCAGCAGCCTAATAATTATCCCAAATGTTTTAATATGGCTTGCACGGCGTTGTCAATTTATTTAGTTGGAATTAGTTCCCTATTTCTTCTTGTAAGTGTTGCCTGTTTACTTAACAATATTTGGCTTTGCCTAATGATATGTACAGAAGACGGGGCTAAGTGGAACATCAGCTGTTTACATCAGCTCCAACAATTAATGCATGTTAATTTTTAATTACAGTGATTGTACTGGAGGCAAGAATGTATGTTTTCTCACAGAACAGATGTAGCAGTCAGCTTTGCTGGGGAACGAGGCAGATCGATGGGTTGGGGCTGCTGCCAGCCCTGGGCTGTGCTGCTGTGTCCCCTCGTCCCCAGGACCCACAGGTGGCACAGCTCTGGGCTCCTCGGGGGGTTCCTTCCCCCAGACCCCTGCCCATCCCAGTGGGTTCTGTCCCTGGGCACAAATGTGTTTCTTGGGTACCAATGTGTTGGAGTTTTTATTGTGGCTCTGAAGGGCAGGAGCTGTGGGACAACAGGAGTCAGGGTATGGCAGGTCCTGGGGAACAATGGGGGTGAGTCAGAATCCCAATCACTGAGCTTTATTCAATTACCTTTGCATCCCAGGTGACTTCACACCCTCAGCTGTTTCATTCCCTTGTGTCAGGCTGCTTTTGCCTCCAGCACATTTGAAGTCCTCACCAGGCAAATGCTTATGAAAAATAAACTCATCAGAATTAATTATTTTAAGCAGAAAGCTGGTGTAATTCCAGGGAGGTACAGGGAAAAAAGAACCAGAATTAAAACATGCATCCCCTAATTGGTGTTGAAGTCATTTCCATCAGCAGAGCAGAGTTGCCAGGCTGAACTTAAAGCTGATCCTGCTGCACAACATCCTCACCCCCATGTGCACCCCGGCATCTGCTGGGGATCTCAGCAGGTATTAAGGAATTTAAAGAGTACAAATACTGCAGGTAACAGACTCCTGGTGTACAAACCACGATATTCATCACAAAGCCACCTCCTGAGCCATAGAAATGAATCGTGGTGCTCTCACAAGGCATCATGAGCAAGTTTATCCTGGCTGAGGGCAGAACCTGCTGGGTTTGGCGTCTCTCACAGCCCCCACATGCCAGCAGTCATTGGGGAGAAGGGAAAAGCCAGGGAATGGCTCCAGAGGCAGAGCAGGGTGGTGTGGAGAAGCTGTTCCCTGTTTGGAGGTGAGGGCCTGGCCAGTTCCTAGAAGGGATGTGGGGTTTGTGCCCATGGACAGGTGGGACAATCCTGGAGCCCAGGGCAGCTGCAGGACACAATTCCCTGGAGAAATGCAGGACACAATTCCCTGGAGAAGTGCCCCACTCCTGGCAATAAACTGATGGAGAGCCTCGCTCCCTGTGCCAGCAGCAGGAGGCCAATGGGAACAACGTGCTCTGGTGTGATCTCTGTTAGGCAAAGGACACTGAGGAGTTGTCCCCTTATTTACCTGGGGGTTCAGTGCCTGCAGTGCTGGGGTTCCTGGCTCTCTCTTCTCCCTGTTCCCCTTTTCCCAGCTCTGGTAGGGCTCAGAGGTGCTGCTGGGCTCACCTAGAAAATGCTGAAGTGCCCAGAGCTGCTGGGCAGCATCACTCAGGGGAGGCAATCCCTCCCTTCCCTCCCATCCCATCCCCTGACAGAGGACACGGTGCTCCAGCACTAATTGGTGTCTCTGCCTCTCTGGGGATGCAATGGGGTGGTTTTAATGTCCCTGCCACTTTGGGGGTGCAATGGGGTGGTTTTAGTGTCCCTACCTCACCATGGCTCTCTGGGTTTGGGGTTCCCATCCCCTCTGTCTGGGGTGCAGGGGATCAGCAGCAGCACCCCCGGCTGGGCTCCTCTGCTGCAGCGTGCACAGAGAGCAGCAAATGGAAAAATTCTCCAAATATTTCCAGCAAAAATGTTGAACAGCAATGGGAATATTCTCCCAAGAGTGCCTTTGAGGGGTTTTTCAGCCTGCAGCTGTTGGGTGCCTCGCTGGCTCTTTGCAGCACCCCTGGTACAGCTGCTCCGTGCTGGGCTGGCCGTGATGCCCCAGCCCTTTGCTCACCTCTGTAGACATACCTTTGAGCTGGGAAATAACCTTTAACATAAAACCATAAATTTTTATATATTTATAAATAATTAATATTTATATATTTTATTCTGGGGTTTTATAACCCCAGAAATATTTGGGGGGTTTTATAGCCCCAGCTCCCCGTGCCTGCAGTGCCTTTATGTGGTGCAGAAGTTTCATGCACAGCTGTGGGTTAATAGTTACTAACAGTAATTGTTTCCTGGTGTGCATTCTTTTCCCAAACTTTATCTCAGCCTTTCTAAATTTAACTTCCCTCACCCCCTGTGCTCCCCCTTTGACTTTTGGTACCTTTTTGGATTCCCCGTCACACGAGGAGCATTACTCATTGTGCTTTAAATAAAACCCAAATTGTGCAACCATTTACAAGAGAGATGATGCCTTTTTGCTCTTTATGGCAAAACATTGCTCTAAACCCTTTTTTTCCTGTTTTTTTTGTGGACTTGTTTCAAAGTTATCATTTCCAAGCGCCTGTTTTCATTCTTGACTTATATTAGCTCAGGCGCAGAGATGAGACTGGAATGATTAAGGTTTTCTCTCCAGCACAGGAGTAGTTTGCATGTCTGCTATCTGGGTTTTTAAATGGTTCTGGGGATGAGGGACACACAAAATCACTTTGGGGTTGGTTGTTGGTTTTTTTTTTTTCTTTTTTTTTTTTTTTTAGCAAAGCAACAGTATCTAAAATTAGTGTCCTATAATCTATATTTCAGAAAGACAGCAAATATATTAGTCCAGGGGGAATGCATCATTTTAAATGAAAAATCGATAAATAACAGCATTTGGTGGGTTTTTAATGTTAAAATATGTTCCTTTTTAATTAGTCATTATATGTATTGATTGATGCTTACTGTACTTGTGATGCCTTTCCTTCAGGGCTTTGTGTATTTCATAGATTGGGAGATGTAAAAATACTTTAAATCAAAGCAGTAAAATAAGCGTAGTTAGAGGGAGAACACGGGGGTTTTTTCTTCATTTACATTCATTACATATTATGAGTTTAATTACCTCCCTCAAATAATCCCAGGCTGAGGGGATGATGCTGGAGAAGGCGTACTTCCATGATGATTTTATTGATTGTGACTGATGGATGGCATCAACATTTCATAGTGAAGAATCATGGTTTTGTTACATCAGGAAAATTAAATTGGGAGAGTTATTTTCTTTCCCAGTGATAGTGGCAGTTAGAATATTTCACCTGTAATGAGATGTGTGCGTTATGTGCCATAGTGAACCACTGCTGAGCCATTAAATATATGTAAATGAAGAGAAACACAAGAGAGCCTGGGCATAATAACGTGCAGAACAGAGAAATGGATCCTGGAAAGTGATTAATTTATTTGATGATGCCTCAAGTGAGGAATTTTAGGTCACAAATGAAGTGACAGAATGACAAATTACCATTTTAAAGAATTTACTGGGCATCATTACTGAACAATTGTCAGGTAGTTTATGGTGGCTGAGAAGATGGTATAAATATAGATCTTTTCCTTATCTGAGATGAATTATTAATCACCTTTTTAAAAATCTTTGTGAGTGATGGTTGGCTGTCTGATTGGAAATAATGTGTTCTACAATTTTAACTAAATTCTAATATGATGTGTAACAGGAATCTTTACAATTAAAGTCTCAGCGGAGAGTGGTAGGAGGTTTACAGTCAATTGCAGTTTTAATGTGATGAAAGAGGAGGAATTCTCCAGCATATTTCAATAGGTTTCCTTAGGTATATTATCCCTGCTGTGATGTTATTCAAATGTTTACAGTTTATTTTCCTTTGAAAAATGACATTCAGATACTCAAATTGTTTTCCTGAGTTTATTAGTTAATGAAAATGAAATTCTGGTAATTGCTGCCTGCCATGAGATTGGGGGCAGCAAGGGGCTGTGGCAGGGGCTGGGAGTGTGATCCCCTTGTCTTGTGGGGCTCTGGGGGCACCGTGTCCCTTTCCTGGCAGTGGTGGCAGTGTCTCTTTCCTAGCAATGGCAGTGTCCCTTTCCACGAGTGCTGTGTCCCTTTCCATGGCCATGTGTCCCTTTCCTAGCAATGGCAGTGTCTCTTTCCATAGGCACCATGTCCCTTTCCATGATTGCTGTGTCCCTTTCCTGGAGATGGCCATGTCCCTTTCAGTGGACATGGTGTCCCTTTCCTGGTGGCTGCCATGTCCCTTTCCTGGCAGTGGCCATGTCCCTTCTTTCCACGGCCACCATGTCCCTTTCCTGGCAGTAGCTGTGTCCCTTTTTTCCATGCGTGCCATGTCCCTTTTTTCCTGGAGGTGGCTGTGTCCCTTTCTGTTGGCATGGTGTCCCTTTCCTCGCAGTGGCCATGTCGCTTTCCCTTTCCATGGCTGCCATGTCCCTTTCCATGGCAATGGCCATGTCCCTTTCCCTTTCCATGGCTGCCATGTCCCTTTCCATGGCAATGGCCATGTCCCTTTCCATGGCCACAGAGTCCCTTTCCAGGCAGTGGCTCCATGCGGAGCGCGCACAGGACCCACACGGGGCTGGAGTCGCTCCAGGACCTGCCGAGTGCTGTTTTATGCCCATCCCACGTGCTGGAGGAGGAATCCTCTTCCCTGAACCTCGGAGCAGGCCTGGGGACCCTGCTGAGGCATTTCCTGAAGCTGGAAATGTTCCTGAGGGTTTGGAATGCTGTGTGTGAGCTCTTTATTGTGGTGTTTTCTGGGGTCCCCACTGTTGGAAGGAAAGACAAATCTGACTCTGTGTTCTCAGAAGGCTAATTTATTATTATATTGTATTATTTTCTATTTTCTCTTTTCTATTTTCTGTTTTCTATTATATATTATGTTATAGAATGCTATACTAAAACTATACTAAAGAATAGAGAGAGGATACTTACAGAAGGCTAAAAGATAATTATGAGAAACTCATGACTCTCTCCAGAGTCCCAACACAGCCTGACCGTGATTGGTCGTTAAGTAAAAGCAATTCACATGTTGGTTAAACAATGTCCAAACCACACTCCAAAGCTGCAAAACACAGGAGAAGCAAATGAGATAATATTGTTTTCCTTTTTCTCTGAGGCTTCCCAGGAGAAGAATCCTGGGCAAGGGGATTTTTCAGAAAATATGATGGTGACACTTCATTGCTTCCTGGGGATTTGGGGGTTTCCCCCTTTATTTGTGCACAGCTATAAACAGTTGGATATTCCCACACAGGCTTTGAGGGGACAGCAGGCACTCACCAAAGTGCCCAAAAAGGGGATTTCCTCTCCATTTCTTTATAGAATTTATTAATCCATCTGCTTCTCACACTGCTAGAATTCCATGCTTTTCTGACCACCCTCTGAATTCAAAAGTACTGAATGAATCAGGATAAATAGAGCCGCACCATCATTAAGAATAGGATTTTTTTCATTAAAATTAATTTAAATGAATTAAAATTTAATTTTTTTTTCCCCAATATTGTTAGTTAACTTAGTGACTGATTTGTAGAAATCCCCTGCTCTGGTGGGGTTCCACCAGTGTGTAGTTGTGGAGCTCTGGGTCTTAACTCCTGTTTTCAGGGCTGTGTTCAGCTTAGAAAAGGGAGTAGGCACCCAGAAGGTGGATGCAGGGCATCCTGAGAATCTGCCTGGAAAATCTCTGGTTAAGCCCTGTCCTTTAGGAGGCAATTTCCTTTTCGTTTTATAATTTTATACTAAACTTTTTAAATTTTAGATTTCCTTCTGTGCGCATTGACAAAGTAGCTCTAGCATTAAAAAAGCAATAAAATTAAGCCATGCTGACTTTTTCTATCATCATTTTGCATTGTGAAACGGGGAGTAAATCCAAGGGAATTTATCTGGATCCACTTGTGAAGGTTTTCTGGAGATTTTTCTACCTGGCAGGGGTTTGGCACACAGCTGCTTTGCTTTTCCTGCATGGGGCTCTTGGAGCTGATTCCTTGCTCCTGCCATGGTGGTGCTTCAATGGAACTGAGAGTTTGGCAGGGAAAGAAGCAGCCCCGGGCTCCAAAAGGAAACCCAGGTGATGAGGTTGTATTTCAGTTTGTGTGGAGAATCACACAGGTGATGAGGCTGCTGGATTCCCTTCCCTTCTCCTTCCCTTCTCCTTCCCTTCTCCTTCCCTTCTCCTTCCCATTCCTAAATCCTGGGATAACAGCACGGGACTTTGGCACCTCTGCTTCCCTTGGGATGGCCCCACACCTGTGCCTGTGGGGCAGCAAAGTGTTTTTTAACTTCTGTGTGTGCCTCTGGTGGGGATTGCTGCTATCAACTCCCCTGAATTGCTCCTCTGGGGTAGAAGAAGGTCCGTGATGGATGCAGAGACATTGAAATACAGAACCATGCTGGTCCTCAGATTCTGAGCTCCTCACTCAGTGAGACTCGAATCTGACAAACTCCCAGTCACACATCCCATAGAAAATGTAATATTGAACAAAACCCACTCTCTGCCCTGCAATCCTGGCTGGACACGGGCTTTTAGGAGGAGGTAAAAATGAGGAAGTGTAGAAACACTTGCAGTGCAGAACAGGAGGCTCCAATTTCTTCTTGGCCAGTGCAGAATGAGGAGAGTTTTCCCTCAGACTCAGAAAGGAACAAATTCCTTCCTCCTGCTACACAGGAGCAGCTTTTCCCAGGGTTTTTTCCATGGAAAGGCTGGCAGCCTGTGAATGGAGGGGGTTTATTCTGCTCCAGCAGAATTCCAGGGGTGCCTGGAGCTGCTGCAGAATTGTGGCTCCGTTTCACTTTCCTCCTTCTGTCAGATGGTCTGCTTTGTTTTCCACAATTTCTTTTATTCCCCAAAATGTTCTGCAGCAGTGTTAGATTTCTGATACGTGACACTGTGTTAATTTGTGGTTTTTTCTCTGTAGGGAAGCCTTGATGAGAAATTATTGCAATTTGTGAAAGCTTTATTTGTGCTGCTGATGACTCAAAAGTTAGAAATGCTGCTCTGCTGTGATTACTGGCCTTAAAAAAATGACACAAATGAAAGTAGGACTTTTTGATTCCAGCAGAAGGACTTTGTTTGAGGCAGAGAATAGAAGTATTTTTTATCATTAGCTTTCACTCATTTCAGAGGAGCTGGGCTTGTTAATAACTTTAAATGACACAATGAATCTGAAATATTAATCCACTTAGTGCTCTTCTAAGGACACGGAAAAGCAAATGCCAGGCAAGAAGCCCTGGGAGCTTTGGGAAGGGAGGGAGTTAAAATACAGAGCTGGGGACAGAGGCAATAGACAAACACTGGGTATTTTCTGTATCTGAATATCCTGGGAAGCTGTGACCAAAAGAAATCCACAGGAAATGCTCAGGTGGGAAGGGACACAAGGATGATTCCAAAGCAGGATCCCCATCCCAGATCCCCAAATGGGGCATTTTGGGAAGGCCACAGAAAAGCAGAGACCTGAGGGGGAAAGTGCTGGAAGTTTCTCTTTGCGGTTTACTTTTTGGGTTTTTTTTTTTTTAAAGGAGTCTCAAAATGAATCTGGGAAAATTAGAAGGGGAATTTACATGGTATTTGAGGGATTTCCTTGGTTTTACAAATATTTTATCTTTTCTAATAAAAAAACCATTAGGAGGTGTGAAAGGAAGGCGAGAAAAGGTCAGGCTGTGCTCGCGTTTGCTCTGGTCTAAGTCCAGCCCAGCCCCTTTAATATCAGCGCAGCCACTCTGGATTTGTGGGACTGCACAGCCAGCGCTGCTGGGGGATGGCTGCAGCCTGGGGACACTGAAGGTGCAGGGATTCAGCTGCTCTGCTGCCCTGCTGGGCAGGGGGAGGCTGTGGGACACCTCAAAATTGGGGAGCTGTGGGGCACAGAGAGAGGGGAAACAGCCAGGGGCTCAGTGGTGTCACAGACATCTTTTATGAAAAATCCTTTCCTTGGGGTTTTCCCTCCTGACAAGCTGGGAGGCCTCAGGAACAAAATGCAAACAATGGTTATCTGCTGCTGTGGAATGCAACAGGTGCATCTGGGATTGGTCTCATGGGGTTGCTTCTAATCAATGGCCAATCACAGTCAGCTGGCTCGGACTCTGCCTGAGCCACAAACCTTTGTTATTCATTCTTTCATTTTCTATTCTTGGCCAGCCTTCTGATGAAATCCTTTCTTCTATTCTTTTAGTATAGTTTTAATATAATACATATCATAAAATAATCAATCAGCCTTCTGAAACACGGAGTCAGATCCTCGTCTCTTCTCTTATCCAAGAACCCCTGTGAACACCATCACATGCAATAATGTCTTGGATGAGTTATTTTGGCAATCCCAGACTGGTTTGTGTTGGAAGGGACCTCAAACCCCACCAGTGCCATGGCAGGGCCACCTCCCATTGTATCAGGGCTGGAGCAGCCCCAGTTTCCCTTGGCCCTGGCCCTGCAGGTGCAGGTGTTGGGAGAGAGCTCTGCCTTTACCAGGGCACTTATGCAAATGGCAGCAAAGAACAGGACAATAAATACAAGCATTTATTTTTCCTCTTGCCCAGGCCATGCTGGGGAAAGGTGTGAGCCCAGAGCTCTGGAAATAGAATTTGCAAAGGTCAAAGATTGCTCACAGAATTCATAAATGCCCCTGCTTAACGCAACTGCCCAATTACTCCTCATGAGTAACTCACCAAACACTTCTCACCTCCTGTCAGACAAACTGGTACCTATTTATTAGAAAAGCCTTTTCTCAGATTTCTGCCTTTGGGAGGACAAGTTTTGGGGTTATAAACACCTTTTGTTGCAGGATGAGTTAAAAATCATCCTGGTGACCTGGGCAGTGCTTGCATTAAATGGTTTTAGGAGTATTTTCCAACACAAATGGGTCTGATTCCAAGCTGTACCTCCTTGGAACCAGGAGTTTCCCGTGGCTCAATGGGCAGCTGGGCAAGGCTGCTGATGAGATGAGGACTGGTAACAAGGTTCAGGAATTCCCTGCACCCAATTTTGGAGAATGGCTGGAGGTGAGCTTTGCTCAAGGCTTATGTACCTACCCCTGGTCACTGATCTCAGTGGGAATGAAGCTGAGCTGCTGTGGGCTCCACAAGGAATTCCTCATTTTCCTCTATGAGACAGAGTAATCTGACCACAAGTTTCTTCTCTTTTTGCATTGCTGCAGTTTTCCCTGAGCAAGGCCAGCTTGTCTGAGCTCACTCAAAGCATGAGCCGTGGCACCTGGATGAGAGGAAGAGTTAGAATGAGTCCGAAGAGGATGAAATGTAAAAATAGTGACAAAACTATATTTATTGTTTTTTTTTTTTTTATTTCTGTTTATGCATATTGGTTAAAATACGAGTGACTGTAAAACACAAACAGCTGAGGACAGGTTTGAGCCCCCGGGTTCATCTGAGGGCTGGACCTTGAACTCCTTGAGCGTGTGAGGAAGGCAAAGCTGTTAAAGAGCATCGGGAGTGTTTGTGTGCACTTTGTGGGGAGGTGGGAGGGAAAGGAGCTGCAGGTACAGGTGGCTCTGATCATGGCAATGCCTAGAAAATTGCCCATTAGTTCTGTCTAATAGGCTTACTCTGAGCATAATGGTTCTGCATATCTTTGGAAGATTCACTCCAAAGTCGCAGCGTTTTCCGTGTCTTGCCTGGAGAAAAATCGCTGCGCTTGAAAATCAGGAATTGTCAGCGAGCGTTGTCAAAACAACTTTATTTTATCAAGTCAAGATAATGTTGAGAGAAGTCTATACCCACTTTAATTGCTTTGACATTCAATTAGCAAGACATTCTACTCCTCTCCAATAGAGTGAGCTTCTGTGTGGCTCACAGGAAAACCTGGCTGGAAAAGCACCAGGGGATGTCGTGGGGCCACGTTCCAGCCCAGCTCCTGCTCATGGGCTGGCCCTGCTGCACTCCCCTCTCCTAGAAATTCCCAACAAACTTCATCCAGTGTTAACTCTCCCATGTTGGGCATTTTTTTTCTTTCTGCATCTCCTTTGTGGCAATTTAAATCCCTTTTTTTTCCCCAATCTACCATATCCATATACATAAACTGATTTTTTTAACATATCCATATACATAAAAAACTGATTTTTTAAATATATCCATATACATAAAAAGCTGATTTTCCTTCCATCTCTGCCACAGCTGTCGCCACACTTGAAGATTGTTACGGTGCCCTCCCCTAAGTGCTCTTTTTTTAGGATAAACAGCCCCAATTCTTTTAATCTCTGCTCAGGTGTCAGGTTTCGCAGGGCCCTGATTAATTCCGTGGCGTTGCTGGAGGTGCATTATGCCGGGTGAATAATGGCCCTTGTCCCCCAGGATAGGTCATTGCTACCCGTGGCCGGATATTTATTCATTTAATCACTGCCCAGCCCGCCAGCAGCCTCAGGAAAGGGGGGAATGAATCCTGAGCTTTGGAGCTTTGGAGGGAGCCCTGGCACTTGTTGCTCGTGGTGTGTCCAGTGATGACCCCAGGAATGGCAAATCCCTGAACTTGGGGAGTTGTGCCATGTTCTGATGCTCAGGCTCCCCAAATTTGGCCTGCAGGGAGCTCTGCTCACCCTGGGAAACCTGGAAGGGTTTAAAAGTTCTGTCTAAATAAATGGGTTTCAGTGAGAGCCTCTGCAGGTTTGCAGGTGCCCAGGAGCTCTGGAGGTGTGCTGTAATTAATGCAAATGTCACAGACCTGCCCTTCCTCCCTCATCCTTCCCTCCTCCTTCTCCAGGGCTGGCAGCTGAAGGCCACCAGGTTGCAAATATTGCAAATTTTGCACCTTCAAACCGCTGCAATAATGAGCATAAAGAGTGGTGGAGCTGCTGCCCTGCTCTGTGCCCACAGACCTGGCCTGTGCTTGCTCTGGCACACTGCAAGCAGCTCCAGTGCTCTGGGCTTGCAGTTTTTCCCTCTCTCTCAAAGCAAAAAAGGGTAACTGCATTTTCCTGCTGTGATGTCTTAGAGATTAACTCGCCCAATTTCAATATTTGAGCTTTCCAACAGGAGGTGGGGCAGAACAGGAGAGGGAGGCTTGGATGCAGTTTCTGCACTCTGTTCTTTGATACCCTTCATACACTGCTCTGACAAAAGCTGAATTCTAGGATTTTAATTTAAAGTTAAATTTAAATTTTAGCTTTAACTTTAGGAGACTTAATGATTTTCTTGTGTTCATTAGAAATTTGATATTTAAAAGAGCAACCACAGTTATGCCAAGGAGCAAAGTCGGTGGGTGAATGTTTTTGTTGCTGTTTTTTTTTTCCCCCATAAATCAGTGAAAACCTGAGAGAAGTGAGACAGAGTAGGAGCTAAAATAAAATGCTTGGGTGTGATTTCTCTGTTTCTTGGAAGTGAAATATTTGCTAGAACCAAAGTAAATGACTTCAGTACATTTGTTGTTGTCGTTACGTAACTTCAGAACTTTTCTCCCTCCCGGCACATGCAGGGGTGGTTTCTCGTGGAATGACAAACCCAGTCCCGTGTGGTGGGATCATGGAATGGTTTGGGTTGGAAGGGACCCTAAAGCCCATGGCAGGGACACCTCTCATTGTCCCAGGTGCTCCCAGCCCCAGTGTCCAGCCTGGCCTGGGATCCAGGGGCAGCCAAAGCTGCTCTGGGAATTCTCTTCTGTAGCCTGCCCACCCTCCCAGGCAGGAATTTCACCCAAAACTCTCCACAGGCTGGGATTTCCTCTCTCTGGTGACAGGAGGAGGAATCCTCATGCTGGGTTAGGATTTCATGAGTTTCCAGCCAGGGCTGCCAAGGCAGAGCCCATTTGGACACCTTCAGTTCCATTCTCCCAGCTCAGGCACTTTGAGCCTGGCTTTGAGAGGTGCCAAGCGCCTGCCTCGTGCAAAAAGCAGCAGAGGAGCAAATGAAATGCCAGACTCGCAGGAAATAAAGAGCAAAACTCTTTCTGGAAAACAATATTTTCTGTTCTAGCAGTGCATGTGTTAAATATTTGGTATTTTGAGCTGGAGAAGGCGAATTTGCAAGCGGCAGTTGATACATGTGCATATAAAGCATTTGTCTGTCTCCAAAACAAGCCCCCAGAGGAGGATGGGGTGAGGCAGCGTGAGAGAAGCATGGGGAGAGATCTTCAGACTCCAAAGTCTCTCCTTTTAACCCATAAATATTTACACTCCACTTCTCTCGCAACATCTGCTCCAAGGAGTAGCCCTGGAACCGTGCATCTGACACCAACAGTGAAGCTGATAAAGAGTCATAATTAATGGGGAATTTGCGAGGCATTAACTGGCTCATTTGCATGTGGAGGCTGTGCCATTTCAGAGCAGGGCTGTTGTTTGTGTGCGGGTGGGAAGGTGATCCCAGAGAGCTCCTCCTGCAGCTCGGGGGCACCCCCAGACATTTCCCGGGGTTCCAACCCTGGCATCTTGAAAAGCCGTTTGGAAACAGAGCTGTGCTTCTTTTTCTCGTTTGAAATGCGTGAAGTGATGGAATTTCTGGGGTGTAAATGGAGTTGTGTTGAGGGAGGATCTGTGGGGCCGGGTGGTGCTGCAGGGAGGGAGAGGCTGCACTGAAATGTCCCTGTCCCAAATGAATCCCAAATGGAAAGGCTGCATCTCAGCTACTGGGGCCCTGAGCTGATCCAAACTTACAGTTACTTTAAATTTTATTTTTTTATTTGAGATTATTTTAATTTATGTGCACATTTGTTGTGTTGGGACATGTGAGCTCCTCCTCTGGGCTTGCCTTTAGTGCCAAGTGTGGGGCAGTGGGAAGAGGGAGAAGCCCCAGTGGCCTCAGGGGCTTTAATGCAGCCTCATCTCATTGTCTCCAGAGGGTTATGGAGAAGACAAGAGCATCAAACACTTGTCTTCTCCATAACCCACGTTCCTGCGTGACTGATGCTCTGGGCAGCAGAGATTTCCCAGCTGCAGGTGTGTGTGGTGCTCTGCAGGTAAAGGCACCTCTGAGCTGGAGCAGGCACTTCCAGGCTTTATCCTATTTATTTTTAATATTTCCCATCGTGGCTCAGCTTTGCAGTTGTTTTAATGATAAATTGTGGCCACTGTAAACAGAAGTGCTCCAATCATGGTCTCACTGCACGTGTCTTTCATGGCTGTGCTGCCACCATAATGAGGGATGGGAGATAATGACTTAAGGAAAAAGCTCTGGATTAAGTGGGACAGTAAATTAGGCATTTATCTCTCTCCATTGGAAGCCTGTTTCCAGTTCCCTTTGAGGTCTCAGCTGAGCTCTATTTAAAAGTAAACCACGTCGTATTTCACCAAGCCAGCCCACTCCATAGAAATCAGCATATAAGCACTCACATTAAATTACCATATTACCCAGGAGGTCCTGGTTTTCAGGAAGGTCAGAGTTGAGGTGTATTAGCAAGAAAAAATAAGGTTGTAGCATTCCATCATTTTACTGTGCATCCAGAGGGTGGAAATTTCCCACTTCCTCTGTGGCTCTGTTTTGTTTTTTCCCTTCCTGTGTGATTTAAATTCGGGTCGTTTTTGGCCATGGGAGAAGAAGAAAACACACACCTGCATTTCCCCCTGAGGGAAAAGGGTTCTCCTGGTCTGGGATCCACTGAGGTGCCTTGGGCCCTGCATTCCCTCAGCATTCCCTGGGAAAATGCCCAGGAGGATTTTTGGGGGGCTGAGCTGCTCAGAGAGGGATTGGAGATTGCAGAATGGAGGAAACTGTTCCCCACAGCAAATCCACCATCCTGGAGAGACAGGGAGGCTCCTAAACCATAAAGGGACTGGGATGGGTTTTGTTATCCACCAGACTGGGCCAGGATTTGTTATCCACCATTCTGCTAAGCTGGACTAAAATCAGGCGGCGTTTTTGGGTTTTCAGTCCATGTTCCAGCCCTGATTTCAGCCTAATTTGGGGGCTGGAGGGGGTGATCTCCAGAGGTCCCTTCCAGCCTGAGCTGTTGTGGGGTTCTGTGGTGTCTGCAGTAATTTGGGGGGGAACAGGAGGGAATTGGCTCCTATATGTGTGAATCCCTGAGGGGATGCTCTGCCCGTCCCTGTTCCCTCTGCTCCTGGGGATCTCTGTGAGTTCTCGTGTTCAGTGCCTTGGATCTGCAGAGGGATGGCACATTTGGCAGCAGTGATTATGGGTATATGTTTTCTGTGCTGGCAGAAATACCAAAGGATGTCTTTAACCAAGGATTTATTTGGTTTTCCCCTCTGACCACCCAAACTTCCAGTCTGAAGGGATCTCAGGGAATGGTCCTTGAATTTTCCCCTCTAATCACCTAAACTTCTTGTCTGAAGGTGTCTCAGGGAATGGTCCTTCTTTCCATTGCCAGCTCAGCCCTCTGGCCTTGCTTTCAGTAAAAGCTCAATGCTGGCAAGCTCATTCCCAGAAGTTTGTGCTGGAAGTTGATCTCCCAGTTAGTTCCTCCACAGGTCAGAACACCATTAATAAATTGCATTAGGTGTTGAGGCAAAGGTTGGAGAAGGCAGAATCCCAATCAGTATTTTACTTGGCCACAATAATCAATTAAAATATGTGAAAATATATATTTCTGCATATATATTTTCTCTCCGTGATGTTTTCTCGAACAAATTTTCTCTGACTTGCAAAAAGTAATGCAGAAACATATTCTCAGCATTACAGAACCACAGCTGAACCCAAGCAGGGTCAGAGGGGCCAGCTTTTGAGGTGTCAGCACCATGGAAGTTGATAATCAGCAACAGGAGGCTGATACCATGAAAATATCTATGATTCTAATTGCTGCCAATTCAAGTCCTGACCTTCATTTCTAACAAACTTTGCAGATTAATTCAGACCCGAGGTATTTATACAGCGTGATCTGAACTGGCTTATAACTTCCAATTTTTCAAGCCCAGGATAATGTTGTGGGTGGAACTTTGAGCAGCTCCTGAATGCTGCAGGCACAGCTGCACCTGCCCGGGGAGCTGTCCTGGCTTTTCCATGCTGCTGTGGGACAGCCCAGCCCAGAATTCCAGCATCCCTGAGGCTGGAAAATCTTCTGAGGGCAAATCCCAGCTGTGCCCATGCCCACCCTGTCCCCAGCCCTGAGTGCCACCTCCAGAATTGCTGGGACACCTCCAGGGATGGGCACTGCAAACCTCCCTGGGCAGCTCCAATCCCTGAGCCCCCTTTCCATGGGGAAATTCCTGCTGTGCCCACCCTGAGCTGCCCTGGCCCAGGGCAGGGGGGTTCTGTTGCAGGTGGGCTCCTGCTGAGGTGCTCAGGGCGCTGGGCTGAGCTTCCAGAGCACTGGGATGGAATGGAATGGAATGGAAATTCCAATGGGAATTCCAGTGGGATGCAGGTGCTGCCAGCCGATCCGCGTCAGCCCCTTCCCCTCCAGGACAGGACCCCTCTCCCTCCCTGCATTTCCCACCCCGTGCCCCGGAGCCGAGCTGCCCGCGTGCCCTGGAACTCCTGCGCTGCCTCTTCGGCAAGATTTACACCCCTAACCTTTCTGCTGGCACCTGGGACTGAGCTGTGCTTCGGGAGGGAGGTGATTAAAGCCACCGTGCCCGCTCTGCTGGGTTTCTGAGCAGGGGAAGGAGCGGCTGTGCCTCAGCCAGCCCTGGGCTCGCTGCTCGGCTCAGCAGATTTTTTAATGTCAACAATTAAGAATTGCCATTAAAGAGTATCACAATCAAAGAGTAGCTGCGATCCAGGCCGAATTAATGAGGTACACTGAAACCTGCACTGTGTTCTGGAGATGCTTCTCCCCCCTCTTCCTCAGTGAGCCCACCTGTAGGCATTGCTGCTGCTCTTGATGGTTTGAAATGGAATTATTCAGCTTTTGCTCCGGAGATGAGGAGCAGCAGAGGCAGTGTGCTGGCAGTCAGGGTCTGGGTCATGGATCTGGAGCATAACACCCACACCTGCTGCTGTGGTGTCACCTGAGAGGCCACCCTGGCACTTCCCTGCCTAAGAAACCTCTAGCAATCAGTAAATTCAAATCAAAGTGGCATTCAAGGCTAAATGTGCAGTGGTTTTATTGATTTCTACAGTGAGGGTTTGGCCTCCGTGCTCTCCCTAATTTCTGCCCAGATTGGGATCTCTGTTCTCAGCCCCAGGACTGCATGTGTGGCACTTCTGCCTTAGGTGACCCTCCACTAACTCAGGTGTAAAGCTTAATCCCTGGTTTTATTTAAGAAAATACCAAAGGAAACTCTAGAGATTTTTTTTTCCATGGCATGTGATATCCCAGCAGCTCTGCTCAGCACTGGTGGCGAGCAGAACTCAGATCCCACTCCTTCTGGGAGGCTGCTAAAGCAGCAATTTCTGCCTTGAAATAGTTTTGTTTTGAGTCAAACTGTGTCAGAAAAAATAAAAACCACCCACCAAAACCCAAACAACAAGAAGCCTAGTCTGCTTCTCCTGCGAGGTGTGGACTGCATTTCCAAACACATTTGAAGCCATTTGCTTTCCAAATTCCTGCCTGCACATTTTGCCGTGCTTCCCGATGAGCACAGAGCAGAGTTTTCCATGTCCTCTCCGTTTGTGCATTTCTCAGGTGTTTGTCCTGGCAGTGAGTGCCGCTGTCGGGAGTAAATGAGCTCTGGCAGGGAGGTTTTACTGGCAGAAAAGCTTTGTTTGGTGAATTTGTGGGCAGCTTTGTGTGTGTGCTGCTGAGCTGCTGAGGGAGGATGGTGTTTGTGGTGAGGAAGGGGCGATGCTGGCCAGGACAGCCAGGGGAAGGTGGGCCCAGACTTGGGCTCATCCTGGGCACCTTCAATCCAAGGGAGCCGTGGGTTTCATTCCTGGGACACCTGCAGGGATGGGCTCTGCAAATCTGGGCAGTTCCAGTGCCTGAGCCCCCTTTCCATGGGGAAATTCCTGCTGTGCCCACCCTGAGCTGCCCTGGGCCAGCCTGAGGCCGTTCCCTCTGCTCCTGTCCCTGTTCCCTGGGAGCAGAGCCCGACCCCTCCCAGCTCCAACCTCACAAAATTCCATGGAAATCCTGGCTGGGGCATGGACCCAAAAACCTTCGTGAAACAACACTGGCATTTGACTAATTGTAACCAAATATTTGGATTTGCAGCAGTGACCAAAGCGTGTGAATGCGCACCTTGCTTTCCAGGGAGCCCTGAACTTAATAACTTAACGAAATAGAGCTGATAACTTTATTTTTTTTTTAATGAAATGTGGGCCACAGCCCATGGGGGAATTTGGACCCAGCGTGATAGGATATGGTTGCAGTCTCATCCCAAAGCTGGCAGACTGGAATGTCTTTTTGAAAGATAGGAAATACTTATTTTATTATCAAAGAATTTTGGAAGAGGGGAAAAAAATTTTTCAAATTGTCTTTCAGACTTAAAAATTGTGTTTTGTTTCATGTGTGGGCAAAGGGAACATGCAGCCAGGCTGGGGTTTTTTTATTATTATTATTTTTTACTCTCCAGAAAGCACTGGCAGCTGGATTGCTCTGATCAATAAAATTACAGCACGGGAGCAAGTCACAGTTTGTCTGCAGGTTCCAATGCAGCTGGAGGGAGGTAATCAATAACTTTGTTTATAATGACATCTCGCTGGCAGCGTGGGGCTGCTGCTGAGCAGCCTGGCCAGGCAGGAGTTGGAGGGAGCAGTGGCAGTGCTGAGCTCACCCTGTGAGGCTGGCACGGCCTGTGCCCCACAGACTGAGATGGAACAGGGAGGGTGCCCATGTGTGAGGGGCTTCTGGAAGAGAAGGGCTTCATTTTGTGGTTTTCTGATGTTTCTGAAGAACTGCAGCCTGTCCTGTCCTGGTGGGGTTTGTGCCTCTCCTTGCGCTGCCAGTGCAGCCCCAGGATCAGTGAGGGTCCCTTGTTGCTCGCAGGGAGCTCTTCTGCTCTTGCTTGTTGTTATCAAAATGCTTTGAAGTGTCCATGAGCTCCTGGGCTCCTCTGCTCTGCTCCTCTCAGCCTGTTCTTGGGAGCAGATTGAAATCCCCACCTCTGCTAGGTCTGGCATCTGTGAGGGCGCTGGAACCGACGTTTGGGAGTGCTCTGTGGAGAAAGCAGCGGCATGGTAGGGCTCTTTAACAAGAGTTCTGCTTTGAACGATTGGAGATCTTACAGAAACTTGTAAACAGCATGACAAGCCCAAAAACTCGGTGGTTTTTATTGACAGTGTGGTGTAAACTCTCAGCCAAATGCAAGGTGTGAGGGGCCACTGGCCCGTGTGCCATGGGTGCTGGGGGTGGGTTTGTTCCTGGTTGTCACAGACATCTTTTATGGAAAAATCCTTTCCTTAGGGCTTTTCCTCCTGAGAAGCTGGGAGGCCTCAGGAACAAAATGCAAACAATGGTTATCTGCTGCTGTGGGATGCAACAGG
>JAWWEX010000300.1:824610-843365 GCA_035583215.1 Arremon brunneinucha
GTTTCTAATTAATGGCCAATCACAGTCAGCTGGCTCGGACAGAGAGTCTGAGACAGAGCCTTTGTTATCATTCTTTCTGATTCTATTCTTAGCTTAGCTAACCTTCTGAGATGAAGCCTTTTCTTCTATTATTTTAGTATAGTTTTAATGTAATATATCATAAATTAATGAATTAAGCCTTCTGAAACATGGAGTCAGATCCTCGTCTCTTCCCTCATCCTGGCACCCCTGCGAGCACCGTCACACCTGGTGTCACTTCATGTTTGAGGAAGAGTTTGGGCTGGGCTGTGGGATGAGGATGAGGATGATGGGGCCCAGGCTCTGTACCTCGTGTGGTGCTGGAGGGAGGAGCAGAGCATCTCTGTGTGCTTTGGGGCTCTGGCGTTACCGGCAGCTTCAGTGCCCGCTCCGGGCTGCTGTCCCTGCCCGGCTGATGGCAGGGGCCTTTCCCCGTGCCAGCCCCGTGCCAGGGCCGGTGGCGGCCCCGAGCCCGCCCGTCCGGCCGCAGCCGCAGGCGGGTCCCGGCCCCCGGCGGCGGGCGGGGATGCTGCGGCTCGGGCAGCGGAGCGCGGGGCTCTGACAAGAGATCAATACTGTCCTCCCGGGCGGGAGCGGCTGCCGGCCCTGTCAGAGGCATGTGTGCCGTAATTGGATCAGGGATGCGGGAGCCATCCCAGCCTCCCGTCAGCACTGTCACAGCTGTCAGATGTCATCCCTCCGTACAGCTGTCACCGCGGGAGGGCCGGGGCTCCTTCTCCCTGCTAACCCAATGCAAATGTCCACTTAGCGGATGAATATTGAAGATATTAGACACTTCTCTATGCCTTTATGCAAAATAAAGATCTGTGTCATCTGTAAATTTCATGGAAATAAGTTGCAATTTATTCACTGTGAGAAAAGTGAAGTGAAGCCTGTAAAAATGAGAAATTATTTGGTTCAGGCTATTAAAAAAAAAAAGAGAATATTTTCCAGAATAAACAAAATATGCAGATTTTCTTCTGAAGAGTAAAAAACTACCAGCTAAATATATTTTCATGAGAATAGCAGCTTTATCTTAGAATATTTTTCCACGCACATAAAAATTTATCATTTCTAGCTATCCTTCCTGCGAGAGCGTGATTGGAGTAAACTTTGATTTCCTGGCGGGGAGGGGTGGCGGGGGCGGGAATCACTATTACAAATTACTGAGAGATATATTCTTAATATTTGTTTCCCGATGGCTCTGTGCCGGGCGAGGCTCGCTGATCGGCAGCGCGGGTTTGCTGTGCCGCTAGCACGGGCGGGCGCGGAGCCGCATCCCTGCATCCCTCCGCTCCCGCTGAGGGAAAGGCGGCTGCGGCGGCAGCGCCCGGTTCTGCCCCGGCTCTGCCCGATTGTGCTTGGCTCTGCCCGATTGTGCTTGGCTCTGCCCGGTTCAGCCCAGGCTCTAGCCCGCTTGTGCCCGGCTCTGCCCGCTTGTGCCGGGTTGTGCTCGTCTCTGCCCCTGTTGTGCCTCTTTTCTACCCCGGCCGTGCCTCTTTTCTGCCCCGCTTGTGCCCGGCTCGGCCCAGGCTCTGCCCTGGTTGTGCCCGGTTCCCGGGAAGCCAGAGCCCAGCAAACTTTGTGGAGGCAGTGTCGGAGCGGTGCGCAGGGGGTGAAGGCGGCGGGGCTCTGGGGGTTTGTTCCGCTCTGTGCTTTCCCCGTTCCTGCAGGAGCGGAGCGCGGCGCCTCGGGGAGGATCGGGGTTCAGGGCAGCGGCAGAGCCGGCGGTGCGGGCTGGGGCTGAGGCTGGGCTGGTTCCCCGGGCTGGGCGCCGCTCCCCGCGGTACAGCGGGCTCGGATCTCGCCCGTGGCACCGGGCAGGGATGAGCGGCTGCGTTACAGCCTCGGGAATTGAACCCCGTCAGCGGCCCGGGCTTTGCAGCCCCGCGGTGCCCGCACATCCCTCCCTGCCTCTCTGTGCCCGCACATCCCTCCCTGCCTCTCTGTGCCCGCACATCCCTGCCTGCCCTTCGGTGCCCGCACATCCCTGCCTCTCAGTGCCCGCACATCCCTGCTCTCGGTGCCCGCACATCCCTCCCTGCCTCTCTGTGCCCGCACATCCCTCCCTGCGTCTCTCTGTGCCCGCACATCCCTGCCTCTCGGTGCCGGCCGTTCCCGAGCTGCCTGCTCGGCTCTGCCTCATTTATTTAATGATTCCGCGCCTCTCTGTGCCCAGAGCCCGGGGCTGCCCCTGCCCGGCGGTGACGGAGGAGCCTCACCCCGATCCCCACCGGGTCACCCAGAGCAGGGGGAGCCACGCTGGGAGCCTTCATCCCCTCGTCCAGCCCACCCCGGCAGCTGTGCCAGCTCAGAGCCTCTGCCAGCCTCGTCCTTATGGCCGGCTGTTATTTGCAGCACAGGAATAATAATAATAATAATTACAATCATAACAGTGCCAAGTGGAAGCAGCAGCCGTGGTGGTCCAGCAGGGCAAAAGCAGACTCTAAGGGGAACTTGGAGAAGGTGGCCTGAATATTAATTTAAAATGCAAAATTGTCACTGGTTTCACCGGCGGCAGGATCAGGAATTAATTGTTTCCTGACTTGTGCTGTTTGGGAAGTTGAGAACTAAGCAGGCTGTGCTTGACTTTTGTTTTTTTCTGGTGGAATACTGATAGAGCCGGAGGGATAATCCGGGCTCAGGGAAAGCAGGAGGCCGGGGACGAGGGCCCTGCCACGGGTTGGTGGCTGTGGCTCTTTTTGGAGCATCCCCGGCTCGGACTGGGTGTCCTTAAAGGTCTTTTGCAGCCTGGAAGAGTCTTTGATTCTGTGATCTCCATCTCCACGTGCACCTCTGTGCTCTGCCGTGGTGACAAAGGAAGTGCTTTTATTTCCCCCTTTCCTTTTAAACGTGGTTTATGGCTAATTACATCAGAGATCCCAAACAATCCTTCTTACATTTGCATTAATAAGGTGTCTCACGTGATGCCTACTGAAGGAGGAGTATACATCAAAGGTAGATTAAAGGTTGGTTAGGCATCAAACTATGTTCTGTATGTAAATTTATAGCCATGATGTGCTGTGCAAAGATAGCTCCCCCTCTATTCCTGTGCTCCTAAATAAAATTAAAAATTCACAACTCTGGTTTATGGGATTTTAAATGAATTTGATCTCTCTTTTGGGCAGGGCAAATAAGTGTTTTGTGATGTATTATTTTACAAAAAAAAAAAAAAAGAAAAGAAAAAAAAAAGACGACCATCGTTCTGGCTCATTTAATTTTGCAAGTGAATGATCTAAGATTAACTACAGACTAGTCAGTGCAGTTTAAAAGCTGAAAGCAATTTTCAGCCATAGATGGTAATGCCACATTTAGTCCACAACCGAATGACTCTAAATGACTGAGCTGCAAGGTCTTTGTATATGACCACAGGGCCTGATAAAGCCATAGGAACACAGTAAAAGCACAAAAATAGTTCCAATTTATTTGGTGCCATCACCTTAATGAGATTAATACAGACGTGTTCATGTGCCTAATTGGTGATTTTGTTTTAACTGGTAATGAAGGATTAAATCTTCAGGCAACAGGCTCCTCGCAGGAAAGGGGATTGGAGAGAAAAGTTTTTAATTATAGCAGGCAGCTAGTGAAATACACCACTGCAGAGTCAATAATGCATCTTTAATAAAATATAGATATAATATATAATATATGTGTGTTTGTTGTGCGTGCCTGCCTGGAGAGTTCAGGGAGTGTTGGTTTGGCAGAGAGTGATGGTGCTGAACTCACTGAGCAGCGTTGGCATCCTTGTGTGCAGAGGAGGGGAGAGCCTGGGCAGGCTCAGGAAAGCCCAAACCCACCGGGTCCATGGGATGGGAGTGTTCCCCAGCCCTGCTGCATCAGCTGGAGCAGCGTTTGGGGGATGCCCCTCCTGGGCCCTGTCTCGGCTCCCAGGAGCTCCAGAGGGGGAAGTTCAGCCGGCGGCTCTGCCCTGCTGGGGCCAGTTGTGAGCAGGGAAATGTTAACACCATTAACCCGCTGCCAAAACACAAACACCCAGCCTGACTCATTAAAATCTAATTATGAGGGGGCAGCTGAGCCTGGGCTCGCTTTGGACTCAGAGGAATCTTGCAAAAGGCACCAATGCAGAAACCCAGCACCAGCCCAGTGTGGGCCTGGCACATTCCTCGCAGGGAATAATCCTGTCTGTCTCCTGAAATGGCTCTTGTGGTCATTTGAGTAAATTTAGGGGGTTTTGGTTGTTTTATTGGATTTTTCCCTTTCTTACACGTCATGCATGGATGTAGAGCATGGGCCTTATGGCACTCTTGAGTTGAACTTTCAGCAGAGACAATGGCTAGGTCTTTGATTGAACACCTTTGATTGAAGATACCCTTGTATTTTTAAACTGTTTTTTACTTTAAATTGCATGTGAAGATGGTGGATTTTATTAAGCAAATGGCTTTTTTTTTATAAAAGAAAAGTAGCTTCTGAATTTGTCTTGGCAAAAGAGCAGCTCCGTCACTGTGTTTTATCACCACTCCCCTGTTATTTGTAAAACCAAGATCCTCTCAATTTTCTTCTGCTTTCCACGATTTTATTTTGCCACTGAGAGGGGAAAAAAAAACCCAAACCAAACCCTGAAACATCAACAGCAAAAAAAATAGAGAAAAGATGAACCACCAGAGCACCCTGTAGCAAACCAAAGTCCGCGTGCTCGTCCCATCTTTCAGCCTCCGATGATATATTGGGAAGCGCTTTAAGAGGGCTCTGGGAAGCTGCAGGATTCTCCCTTCCCGTCGAACGGAGACAGGAATATATTTTACATTCCCTGTCAGGTTGAACTTTAAGCCATCTCGCCCGCTTTCTGTGTAATTTCAGCATCCAGCCCAAATGGCAGCGCGCTCGGCTCGGTTCCGGCTGCCTGGAGCCGCGGTGCTCCGGCGGCTCCGGCCCCGCGCCGCATCCCGCTGTCCCCGCGGCGTGTCAAGCCATTACAGCGGGGCCCGCAATGTCACCCTGGTCTCAATGGTTCGTCAGCTGAAGGATATGGTTAACAAATGTAAACCCAAACTTCAGAGGAGCTGCTTTTCTGTGCTAAGTGATCTGTATTCCCTGTGAATTTACTTTCCCCTAACCCCGTGAAATTAACAGTACTTTCTGACATTCGACCTCCTGACCTCCCATATAATAAGAATTTAAAAAGCACCATGCATGAGTGTGTCTGTGTAATGCAAAACTGGGAAAAATGACCATGTCACCGTTTTATTATACAAAACCTTCTCCATCTCCATTGCATGCTTCATATGTGAGTGCTCGGTTCGGAGTTATTATAAAGAAAAACACAGTTTTAGCCGTAATAACTCACCGCTCCTGACTTTTATAGACAATAAATTGTAGCAAACACACATCGCTGCGGCAGGGCCCCGCACTCCATTAATGCAGATATTTACTGGGATAAGTGTTAAAAATAGGCTGGGGGGAGAGGCCGGAGCAGCGGCGGCTCTGGGGGGCCGAGTGCCGGGGGTGCGGGTGCGTGCACAATGTGTAGGTCTCGAGGTTTAAGAGGCAGAAGCAGAAAAGTGTTATGTGGAAATGATTTTGCAGTTATCAGGCTCAGGGGATGACAGCCTACAAGAGTAAGAACAAGGTGCTATGTGGCTTTTTCTTCACTGTGAAGTAAAGATTGGCAGCTGGAAGTAAGGCTTACAGGCAGACCTGCACACAGGACCTCTTCACCCAGGACTCATAATCACTACTCAAAGGAAAACGCATTTACCAGTAAAAGGCGGCTGTAGCCATCAGAAGTGTGCTTAAAACACCACTTAAATATCACTTTATACGCTATTACTTGCAAACTGTGGCTTGGTATTAAATTATACTTGCATAGGCTTTTGCTTAGGTGCTGATAATGCTTTTGAGGTTGCATTGGTGAAGAAGAATTTAGGCTGCTTTACAAGAGACGTGACTGGAATATCCCCCGGTGCTGACAGTGACAGGGTGAAAAATTGCAGAACTGTACTTTCTTTCCCCATATAGATTGTAATTTTAATTGTCATTGTGGCCCTTCTGTTTTAATTATGGGACTTCTTTGATATATACCAGGACATCGTATTGAATGAAAATATGGTGCTATAATAGTCTCTTTATAATTAATGACCACATGTAGATCTTGGTGCATAAAAGGAAAGGAATAAATGAACAATTTATTTAACTAGGTTTTGGATTTCTTTCTGTCTTCCAGTGAATATAAAATGATCCCGGGGCTTCTGAGGCTGTTTGATGTAAGAACTGCACTGAATAGCTAATAAAATTACATTGGTGTAGATTACTAAACATATTAGGTGGTTTTATTTAAAAATGTTCCCATTACGGATGGTAAATTTCCCCTATTTACCGCGTTAGCCTCCCTGGGCTCCCGATTCCGAAACAAACGAGCGTTTTCTTTCGTTTATTTGCGAAAGCCCTTAAAAAAATTAATGCAGCTCTGACTGGCGGGGGCAGCAGGGTGGCAGGTGAGCTCTGACGTGGGCTGCAGGTACCAGGCAATTTGTGCATCCTCCACAGGCTGCAAAGGCCCTTCCTCCCCCCAACTTCTGCCTTCGGAATAGGATGGATTCCCCTTCTATTAATTTCTGGCTCAGTAACATGTCCTGCATGTCCAGGCTTACGCAGGGGCGGATGTAGGCAGACAATAAAAATAAAACCAAGTGGTAATTTTGGGGGTTTTTTCCCCCTGGTCCAGGCCGGGAAAGCGAGGCGGCCTTTGTGGGGTGCCAGGCGTGGGCCCCCGGCTCCTTCCCACCGCCGTCCATTCCCGCAGAGCGGGCTCCCTGAAACGCAGACATGTTTGTCCAGTGTCTGTCAGCGTAAAAGTAGAAAATATCCCCTGACAAGCTTCTGCTAATTTTATTGCGGCGCGGCGCAGCGTGCACGCAGCCGGGGTGGGCGGCGGGGTTCAATCGCCGAGCAGCAGCGAGCGCGATCGGCAGAGACAGCCGCTACCCTGGGGTCAGCCGCGACCATGCCACTTCCATGTGATGTCTACTTGGGGTGATGGTGTGTAAATAAACGTGGGGAATTGCAAATCTTGTCATGGCCACGCAGAGCAGCTCAAGCATTTAAAGATGGTTGCCCGCAAACCTGACTGGGAGGTGGTTGCTCTGTGTGGTGGCTGAGGAAAAACTCCCCTCTGCGCCCGAGTCTTCTCCTGGCTGACATCTCGGGGAGCACTGACCCAGCACGGCATCGCTGAAGGGATTAATCACCAAATTGTTTCTCATTTTAGCGGAAAGTAAAGAAACTGAGCGCGCTCCAATATTGGTCTTTTAAAGCCGGGCTCTGCCGGCTCCGGCTTTGTATTTATGTTATCTGACTTGATTTATTTGTTTTTTAAAATGAGGTGAGGAATCTTAACGTCCTACTGTTTAATGAATTTGGGCGCATTAAAGTTCCATGAGGTCTTTTCATTATTATGAACTTTGCTAATGTTAGAAAATAAAATATTATAGAATTCACATTTTCTGCTCATGAAGCTAATTTTATTTAAATACTCCTTACAGTGGTCATTAAAACACACTTAGATTTTGCTGCCTTCGACCAGTCAGATGTATTTTTTGCCAGTTTTACATTTACGCATATCTGTTTTTCTGTTACTTTTCCCACATGACAATTACCTTTCATTACAAATTTATAAAATCATTTACATTTGAGCAGTTTAAATGTTTCTGCTGACATTTTGTAACTATTACCCTCTCCTAGAATGGCATATGTTCAGGCAGTTAATAAAAAATTAAATGGAATAGCACTAGACAAGGTGAAGCTTTGTATCAGAGTGTTCTGCACATTTCTGGAAATACCATCTTTGTGTTGCAAACTGTGAAGTGAGGTTAGGGCTGTGCCAATATGTGTATTTGTCAGAACTGTCACAGAGTCCATGAACCAGCCAATCACTCCGCTCTTAATTAGACAGTTACACTGGGCTTTTTAGAAAGCATCCTCATGTAAAATGGTGTCTGAGCTTCCAGAGAGGTGCGGGGAGCACCGGGGGCACGCAGCAGCAGCATCACAACACCTCCTCCCCGGGTGAGGCAGAGTTTGCAGCTGCTGGCTCCTTGTCGAGGGATGGAGACCGTGGATTGCAGGAATCCTCCCGGATTTTAAGCAGGGAATGGTGTCTGAGACCTGTCTGAGGCTGCAGGGTGGGGGGGATTTAGGTGCGGGGGTGTGCGTGGCACAAATAAATGAGAGTGGCCACTTAGGAGAAATAAAATTAGAGGAGGGTTTGCCTGGGGGCTGCTGGGCAGCGTGGGCTGTGTGTGCCCGTGGGAGGCTGGGGAAGCTTCTCTGAGCCAGGCTGTGGCTCTCAGGGACATCTCCTCCTAAACCTGAGCTGGCCTCGCAAAGATACCCACAGAATATTCCACCAAATGTGGAATCTGTGGTCAGGCTTAGACTGAAGGGAGCAAAAAACAGGGGTGAGAACAATAATTCTGCCTGCCTGCCGTGTTTCAGTTTCTCTTTTAGTTCTGGATCAGAAGGCATTTTGGATTTTTTTTTTAAACAAACCCCAAAATTGCAGTTCTCCTTTCTGACCAAATGTACAGTTTACAGCTATATCATAATCCTGTGTTTAAACATGAAGTTCACAAAGATCCGTTTTAAAAACACACATAGATTTGCACTGCTAGGAGGCAGGGTTTGCCTAATAAGTGTGGAGTGGCCAGGAGGGATTATTAGTGTTTGCCACGAAATTCACCTTGGGATCCGGCTGGGATAAATTCCTTGGCTCCTTATTTAAGCAAAGCAGGGCAATATTGAATTCAGAGTACCAGATTCCATTTCCTCTCTGGCTATGCCCACACTGCTTTGTTTCCTGGCATGACTGCTTCGATGATGCAGGAAATATTCCTGAAAATCCACGATTCCCCCTCTGCTCAGGGCAGGATATTCTCTGTGGGGCAGCTTGGAATGAGCTGTTGATGGCCATCAGAACCCAGGGAGGTGGGCAGAAACAAGGAGCTCCTGTGGGGTCCCCGAGTGCAGCCCAAGAGGGGGGTTCAGCTCCAGCTCGGCTAGTGAAGATGTCAGGACATGGGCCAGATTTGGAGGAACAGGATGAGGAACTAGTTTGGGGCTTCTGGTGTAAATCGTTATTCCAAAGGCGTCTCCTAGAAGTTTTAACAGTCATAGCAGATTAACCTTGCCTGGGCATTGGGAGGCGAGTCAGCTGATGAATTTACATGCAGCCGGATGAAAATGCTATTTGGAGAGAGATTGAGAGTTTATTTGATTAAATCCCTTTCTCCAATACCTTGACCTCTTTCTTGTGAAATAATCAGAACTGTTTAGCAAGAATATTCTGGCATTAATAATAAATTGCTTTGGAGCAGGTTTTTCCTGCTCTGGACCCAACCCATCGGTGCCCATGCTTTTGGGGGATGCCGGGATGCCGCCGTGCGGAGCGAGCGCTGCGCGGAAAGGGCTGAAGAATCACATTTTAATTTTTCTTCTGGAATTTACAGTTGGATGGACAATTTACAAGGCAATGTATTATTTAGGAAGTGCATTCTCCTGGCACATCTACCGGCAACTCTTGTTTTTCGTGCCTCGTGGATGGAAATGAGGAGGGAAAGCCGTGCCTGTTGGGTGGGTCACAGGGTCACGGGCACGAAGGGTGGCTGCATCCAGGGGAGGGAAGGCTGAGAGGGGATCTCATCAATCCACACAAATAACTCCCAGCGCTGGCACAGGAGGGTGCCAGAGCCTTTCCAGTGCTGCCCAGTGACAGGACAAGGAGTGATGCCCATAAAATAAAGCACAACAGGTTCTGCCCCACTGAGGGTGGCAGAGCCCTGGGACAGTTGCCCAGGGTGGCCATGGGGAGTCTCTGGGGACATCCCAGACTCACCTGGGTGTGTTTGTGTGTCACCTGCTCTGGGTGACCCTGCCTTGGTGGGGAGTTGGACTGGGTCATCCAGAGGCTCCATCCAGCCCAAACGATTCCAGGACTCTGTGGCTGATTCTGGAGGGTGTGGAGACTCATTTTATTGTTTTTAACTCTTGTGTTTTTAACATGTCACCCGTTGGTCCTCCAGTAGCAATGTGAGCCCAAACCTCCCTCTGCGGGAGCCGTGTGGGAACACAATCAGCTCTGGGTGATTTATTTTGGAAAGGGAATTTGGCAGTCAGGATCTGGAGCCACAGCAGTGACTTTACAGCATCCTTGACTTCCAGGTAACGAGACCAACGTGAGCACCCGTGGGCAGGGAGCTCTTACCTGAGCAGGTGTGTGTGGAGCTGCTTGAGGTGCCCCAGCGTTGGTGTCAGAGCTCCCTGAGACACCTCCTGGCACTGGCAGCGCCAGGCAGTGACAGGATCTTGGCTCCCAACTAAATTTAGCTTCATTATAATTTGTTTCTTAATAACCCGCACTTCACCGTAATGTGTAAAATGCTCGGCTCCAGAACAGCCCCATGCCAAAGCTGTACAGTAGCTCATTTGCATTGAGCAATTATATTATATTACAATATATTAAGCTGCAGAAAACCTAATCTAACATGATAATTTCAAATCATAATTTACAGTGCTTTACACGGAGCATACAAGGCAGGTTACAATAACACGTTGCCGTTCCACAGCAGCCAGGGAAATTATTTACTCATCTATTATTTCATTTTCCAAAATGTTCTGGGTGCATTTAATTTCATTTATTTATTTATTTATTTCAGTCCTATTTACTGAATTTTACACTGGATAAATAGCAATTTTTGCTTATTTATTTCAGTACTATTTACTGAAATTTGGCAATTGGCATTTTCCCTAATAACGATTTAGGTGGAATATTTGCATTAAACGGGGAGTGGTTTCTGGAAAGGAAGGCTGTTCTAGCAAGTGTAGGTTTATCCAGATATTCTCTGCTGCTAAAAACAAAAGGAACAGAGGAGGGCCCCGTGCTTTAAGGACTTTATCCAGGTTGTGACACAGCATTTGATGAATCATTTAATATGCAGCTCGTGACGCAGAGTGTCAACAGCTGGCTCCTGTTGCAGCCTTTGTTTGGATCTGGCTCCCAGATAAACTTCAGGGAGCAGCAGCCTGGAGCTCTCAGTGCTCCCAGTCACTCCAGTATGGTGAATAAGCTTTGTCAAATGTCTCCTCTTTCAATCCAGCATGAAGAATCCAGTATTAAAAGGAATATGGGCTCCTTAGCTGCTGATTTAGCAGTTAGTGGTTTAATTCTGGTGAAATTTTTTCCTCCAGGTAACAATATTTGATCTAGTGGGTATTAAATACTGGGACTGAGTTTGCAGCATGGAGGGAGCAAGAGACCTATTTCAAGTTTAGAGAATCCAAATCTTTGACATTCAGCACAGAAAGGAGGAGACTGAGGGGAGACCTTATGGTGGCGTTCAACATCCTTATGAGGGGAAGTGCACGGAGAGCTCCTGTCTCTGCTCTGTGACAGGGACAGCCCCAAGGAAATGGCTGGAGCTGGGCCAGGGCAGATTTAGGTTGGATTTTGGGAAAGGCTCTTCCCCCAGAGGGTTCAGGCTCTGCCCAGGCTCCCCAGGCTCCCTGAGGCTGACAGAGCTCCAGAAGGGTTCGGACAGCACTGCCAGGGATGCCCAGGGAGGGATTTTGGGGTGTCCATGCAGGACCATCATGAATCTGCTGGATTCATGATCCTTGTTGGATCAATGATCCCTTCCAGCTCAGGATATTCCATGATTCTGTGGTATTGTAAAGACCAGAAGGAGAATCTTTTTACCTTCAATAACACAGGACTGTGTGAAGCTCCTTGTTGCTCTCATCCCTCTCTCCCCACTTAGAATCATGGAATGGTTTGGGTTGGAGCTCTCATTCCACACCCCCACAATTGCAGTCCCTGCAAATCAGTGTTTGGGTGTTGATGTGTCCCATCCATGTCTCAGCAACAGAGCCCAGGAAATGCCTGAAAATAAGAGAACTTTGAGTTTTGGGTTGTTTGGTGTTGTTGTAGCTTTATTTTAAAAGTGCACTGGTACACCAATGGTTTGCACTGGAATGGGATCCACCTCTCTGGAGGCGATTTTCTCTGGGAATCAGCCCCTGTTAGGAATGTCAGGAAAAGAGAGAGCCTCAGTTTTGGCTGGCAGGCCTGTTGTGTGGCAGGAGTGGCTCTGTTCTCTCAGGTTCCTGGTCTGGCCTCGAGGCAGGGCCTACACTGGTGAGCAAAGCCTGGGCCTCTGTCCTGCTTTCCACAAACAAAACCCCTGTGCATATTTTAATTAAACTGTTCTGGATCAGTCTGTGCAGGGGTATCAACACTCCAGGCCTGGCATTGCTGTGCTACCCTCATTGGGAATATTAATGATGGCACTCTGCAGTTGCAAGGGATGTTGTCAGTTCCTGTGGTAATTCCCAAAACTAGAAGTTCCCCTGATATTGTGGGATGCAAAGGCTGCAGGGTTTATTTGGTGCTTTTGTGAGGAGCATTTTATTTGGCATGACTGTGTCCATCATCATGGGCTCACCAAGGCATCACTCTGGAAATCTGGGTGACTGGGAGAGGTCGCTGCTCCTCCTGGTGAAAGTGGTTGCTGCTGTCTTTGGCAGAGCTGGATTTTGGAGGACCCAGCTCAATGCTAGAGGGTTAACACAGACCAAATCTCAATGTAAAAATAAATCACTATCTCACCATGAGGCTTTCTAAATTCCCATCTACTTCATTTTCCCACTCTCTAGCTGTGCAGTCAGACCATTAATTACCACTGGTCTTCTCTGTAGCCCCTCTCCCTGACCTGACTGTCCCAGGACATTCTGGCCCTTCTCTCCTCCAAGGTGCCTGTGATGGACAGTGTGAGAGAAGGCCCAGCACTGGAAGAGAGTTGGCCTTGACGAACTTAAAGGTCTTTTACAACCGTAATGATTCTCTGATTGCTCTCTCTTCATCAGCCTCAGATCTTCACTCACACACAGCCCCTTCAGAACCTTTGAGTTTCCCCCTTTTCTTTCAAACATGTTTTTCTCCCCCAGACTTTTCTTTCCCACCTTTCTTTCCCCGCAGAGCAGGTTGGTTGTGCCCTGCTTCTCTTTACCCAAATTTTGCTCTGCTCTGTCATCACATGGAGCTCCTGGCCCTTGCCATGTCCTAAGCTCATCCTCGGGGCATCCCCTGAACCTGCATCCCCATCCCTGTGAACTCCTGGAGCTCAACCAAAGCTTGCTTTGCAGTTCCAAGGGCTGAAATGGGGACAAAGTCTCCGACTTTGCTGGATCCCAAGGCAGTCTCTTAGCACCTGGCAGGAAGAAACGCGATGCGGTTTTTCCGCCTCGTGCTTCCAAGGCTCATCTTGCGCTGAATCCCAATTGCAATCTGCAGCTCGCTCCACACCCGGAGCAAAGGCAGCAAACAACAGCATCTCCATGGAAAGCCTCTGCTCCTGGTGTCCCAGGGAAGTTGTCACTCTGAGCAGGGAGGGGTGCAAACTGTCACCTGTTTTTAAACATTTAATGGATTCCATGATTGTGAGTTGTAAACCAGCCCTGGTGTTAAACCGTGCCTCCTGCACTGGTCCTTCCCTGGGTTCTGCGGAAGAACAAACAGTAGTTAGGGAAATAAATGTGGAAGAAAGGAATAAACCCTGGAATGAGATGCATAGCTAATGAGCTGCATTAACCTCCCAGTACCAGTGGAAGCACAGAGCAAAGTCAAGGCAAATACTCCATCCTGCCCATGATGTTGGTCTGTGATAAAGCTCACAGATAAAGCCAGGGGATGAAAGGATGAGTTATGGCTGAAAAAAATATGAAAATTTGTCCTTGCCTCCAAAAATGTTCTAATTCCTACTGCTTTTCCAGGGCTTTTAGAGCATTGTTCCCTGAAATGAAAGGTGTCTTTTTTTCATGATCCTGATCCCTGGAGCTGGTTCCCGGGGTCTGTAGGGTACCCCAGACTCCAGCAGGTTGACTTCCAGCCATAGCAAAGCCCTGGGTGAAAAGTCCTTGAACTTTCTATTCATTGTCTGTCGTCGTCTTTATTAGGTTTAAATTGATTGACTCTGCAATGCCATTACAAGTGGAATATTTCCCAAGTTATTTAGCTGGGCTCTATTTTTCCTGGAGACTTGTGATATATTGGATCCCCGGCCCTGACAGAGCTCCTGTTAGATCAGGGCTTCTCGTGTCTGAGAGATTCTGGGTCATGGCTGCAAAGCTCTCCCTGGCAGAACCTTTGGGTTTTGGAACCTGTTCCATGCGTGCACTTGGGACATGTGAAAAGTCAGTGGAACAAAAGAGTGACACATTCTCTTGAGCTGAGACTCACAGAGCAATGGAGGCTGGAAAATACCTCTGAGATAATTATCAGTGTAATTTTCAGATTGTTAGAGAGACAATGCGAGTGCACCCAGCAGATCCCTGCAGTCAGAGTGGAAATGCCATTGCACAAATAAAGACCTCGGAATACTTTTGTTTGCTCCCAGGGCTCAGACAACCCCACTTCGGAAATTACGGCTGGCTGTGGGTTGGAGTTACATAAATGACAAGGAGACGTTGTCCCCTCTGTGCCCCCCAGGCACAGGGGGCTGCTGACACCCCAGGCAGGACTGGGGGCTGAACCAGCTTAAATATCCCAGGGTTTTAAATGTCCTGGGCTGTCCTTTCCTTTGCTTTCCTGCCTCATGTCCTACCTGCCCTTCCTCATTCTGGGCATTGACAACACTAAAACAGGCTCTGAGAAGTGATCAAAAGGCATTTCTTTGGGCTTTTAAAGCGAGGTAAAGGTTTCAGTTGTTCCCTGCACTCTCAGATCTCCAGACTCACAGCACCCTTGTAGGCTTTGTGCCGTTGGCAGGGAGAGCCCTGCGGGTTCCTGGCTCAGCCAGGGAGTGCAGGTGGGGACGGGAGGTGCCGAGTGCCTCGGTGCGGGCACACACATCACTCAAGCCTTGAGAAACTCAAGTGCTGCTGTTTCAACTCAGAGAAGGAAAAAGAAAAGGTTGCTCTTTTTCTCACGCAAATTTTTCTGCATTTCCACGTGTTTGAGCATGAGAGTCCCTGGGATGTAAATATTCCTCTTTTGGCTCCCAGACAAAGCTGATGTGGGGATCATTATGGATCTCCTGGCGTTTTTGTAGCAGGGCAGGTGTTGACATTTATGTCTGAACTGGGGGCACACGAGGGTAATTCCAGCATGAGCCATCCTGGGATGTGCCAGGGGCTTCCTGATGATGCCCAGTGCTCCTTCCCATGCCAGCACTGGGATCTGCTGGACAGTGAAGAGCATCACTGGGGGATTCAGCCCAAATGGTGTGGTCACCTCCACCAGGATGGTGAATGTGTGCTTAGTGTAAATGCTCTCTCTGCCCAGAGGGCTTGTGGGCTCCCTGGCAGTGCCCAAGGCCAGGCTGGACCGGGCTTGGAGCACCCTGGGACGGTGGAAAGTGTCCCTGCCCATGGCAGGGGTGGGATGAGATGGGCTTTAGGGTCCTTCCCACCCAACCCATTCCAAACCCCGGGGGACAAGAATGTCCTGTGGAAAAGGCCGCAGTGCTGAGGAAATGCCACCAGCAGTCTGGCAGCACAGCTGAGGAGCAGAGTCAGCTCTGTTATCACAACAGCGCCGGCATCAGCCCATCTTATCAGCAGGGTGGGTGAGATAATGCCGATAATCTCGAGTTCCCATTGCGCGACGTGTTGCTAACACCTCACGGAGTTTGGAGGCGGAAGGGCCCACGAGGCAGGGAAAGATATGTACATATATCTGTGTGCAGAGGAGCTCTTACCCTTTATTATGCAGGTATTTTCGGGAGCTTGAAATGCCACCTTTGGAACAGAAGATTCCGATCGCGCGCGGAGGGAAGGGGGAGAAGCTGGGGGGCCCCCTGCTCTCCCAGCTCACTTGAAAGAGCACGCTGGAGGTAAATTAATTGCCACAACTCTGCTGAGATGAGATCTCAGTCTGGCTGAGGGGCTGGGAGCCTCTCCGGGTGCCGTGTGTGATTGAGGGATCCAGAAAGGCTTTTTCCCATGGGAAGGAGAGGACTCACAAGTGCCATCCCTGCCTCGTGCCTCTGGCTCCAGCAGCTCGGTGTTAATTGCACCCCAATTCACAGAGTTCCGAGGTGCCCTTTGAGCCGGGCCCTTGGCCCCACTCAGGGCTCTCCCCTGTGAAAGCACACTTGACTGCTGGCTTCTTGGGATAAATTAGGAGAGATTTTAGTCCGGTTTAAGCAGTGATGGAGCCTGGGCATGGCTGTGGCTGGGAGCACCTGGCAAGGCCACGCAGAGGGAAGCACTCGGGAGTTAACAGCCTTTCACCACAGCCCTAAATTGAGATGTTTTTACCCTCTGTTTTCTTTCCCATATTTTATTTTATTCATCTCTCATAGTTTCCCCATCCCCGCAGTGATCAGCCCTGATATACGAGAGGGATTTTCACTTGAAGGACTGTGCATCTTTAAAATGTCTTCCCTTTATTCTTCCTAGTTCTTACACATGTAATTTCCCCTTTAATTTGACATCATTTAACGGCACATTACACGTCAATGATGTGATCTGTGAATATTTACAATGTTCGTGTCATTTTTATTTTCTAATCCAATTTAAGTAGCTCTGCTTTTTATGACATCATGAATTCTTCAGTCTTTTTAGTCTTTTTGGAACTAATTATTCCATTAGTTCCTTTGAACGGGCTCCGTGTTGTCAGTCATTTTCTCCCCGTTTGATCATCAGACCTTTGCTGCCCTCCTTTGCATCTGCAGCTTGAGCTGGAGGAGGCTGTGCCCAGTGCTCGAGCTGTGCCTGAGCCTCACCCTGCCCCCAGCACAGCTTTGCTGCTCAAAGTAATCCCACAGAAAGTCCTTCACATACATCCAGACTGGCAACTTCCCCCCAATCCCATCCTTGTGTCCTCGCAGGGAGTGTTGTGCTGTGCCTTGGTCTCTGGGCTGGACAGGATTCCTTTCCCAGCTCTTGGCTTTCTGCTGGCCCATGTCCCAGGAGCTGAGCAGGAGTCTGGGTGTGAGGGCATGAATGGGGCAGGGATCACCAAGTGGATCCAGATTGTGGCTCTATGTTGTAACTGATGGTTTGATTTAGGGGAATTTTTAGTATCTGGCCTTGCTGGGCTCAGCTCGCTGAGCATCCCAAAGGCTTTCCCAACCTGCCTGTTCCCATCCCAAGGAGGCTGGAATGTGGGACAGGCAGATGCCAGCCCGGCCTCTCCCGGCTCCCTTGTTTACTGGGAATGTTAAACATTCCCTCTGTCATGCTAAAGAGCTCTGTTGTCTGTTGCTGCCCTCTGTAGTGATAGAGTAGAGACCACACGGTTCTCCTGTGCAGCAATAATTCTGTTTATTGGCAATTGTGAATGCATTACAGAAATCAGCGTGGCTGCAAACCCAGGGCTTTCCCAGTTTTTCCTTCTGGTGCTTCCTTTCATTTAGGATTATCTGATCTTCCCCAAATCATCAGATTGAAGGGGTCTTCATGGACTATTTATTTTTATTTCTTCCCAATTAATGTTTAGAATTTTTCAGAATAACCTTTTGTATCTGACCTGCTTGAAGTGCAGCACCTTAAAAGCCATAAAAACTCAGAGGTTTTAGCCCCAGAAAAGAGAGAGGCTGCTCCTCTGGATTCCACAGCACAATTGTTTCTCTGAAAGGGCAAATTGACAGAAAATCCCAAGTGTTGCTCATTGTCTCCTTTCCTTGAAACTTTAGATAAAGCAACTTTTTTTTTAGATATATACAGTCAGTTGTAAAATGCAGATTACTCGGGGAATAAAAAGCCAATATTGGCCGGTGTCTGTTGTCCAGCTTTTTCCATTGTTATGCAGCTTTCTCCTCAGTGTTTTATGGCAATGAGTGCAATATAAACTGAGATTGCTGAGCAAATAATGCTAGAAAATAATGCTGGAATCACCCTGCCTCCCCATGTTGATGTATTTTATTTTATTTTCCTCTTGGTATAAAAATTCAAGTAATGAACCTTTAAATATTGAAGACTTCATAAAAGTTAAAGTAAAATCAGACTGTGTGTTGTAGACAGTAACCCACATGCTTTAGGTGGTGGAGCAGAAGTCCCTTACACTGGGGGGAGTTTTGGAGAGGGTTTCACTTAGTGGTGAATGTGGTCTTTGTTTTCATTTTGATGTCATGTAATGTAAAGTAATTAATTTGCAAAAGGCCATCTCTAAATTGGCCCTGGCTGTCGTCCAGGTCACACAAAGTGTTGAACATGAGGGAATGGTCCAGTTTGGGAGTGTGGAGCGTGTGGGATGTGACTTTTGGGGTGCAGGTGCTTTGTTTGAGGTGATGTTCAATGAAACAAGGAGTTTACACCTGGAGATCAGCGGGACTGCATTGCTCAGAGGGGATGATGTGTTGGTGCTGGCTGGAAGAGATTTCCATGGGATACTGGGAAGGAATGCTTCCCTGGGAGGGTGGGGAGGGGCTGGAATGGAATTCCCAAAGAAGCTGTGGGTGCTCCTGAATCCCTCAGAATGTCCAAGGCCAGGTTGGACAGGGCTTGGAGCACCCTGGGATAGAGGAAGGTGTCCCTGCCCATGGCAGGGGTGGGGCTGGATGGGATTTAAGGTCCCTTCCCACCCAAACCAGTCTGGAAATGTGAGATCCATTAAAGATGTTGAGGTGTCTGTGGTGTCTGTGTGCTGCTGGAGCTTGGGGCTATCCCTCAGTGTCTGGTGCAGTTCAGGTGGGGAGTTCATCCATGGGGGTTCTCCATCCATCCATCCATCCATCCATCCATCCATCCATCCATCCATCCATCCATCCATCCATCCATCCATCCAT
>JAWWEX010000300.1:843728-855129 GCA_035583215.1 Arremon brunneinucha
ATCCATCCATCCATCCATCCATCCATCCATCCATCCATCCATCCATCCATCCATCCATCCATCCATCCATCCATCACTAAGGCAGAGCAGGCCCTTTTGAATTAACCAGAAGAGAGGGCATTCAGCTGGGGACTCCAGAGCAGCTGGGCTTTCCTTGTTCCCACAGCCCCAGTTTTTTTCCAGGTTTATTTTGGACACCCAGGGTAGGAGTGGCCCCAGCAGGGAGCTTCCTCACTGCCACTTACACCACTCGTTAAATTAAGTTTTGTTGTAACACCTCCATGGAGTTCTCCTTAGCAGGGAAGGATGGACATGGAGCAGTAGCTGGAGTTCTCTTCCCGCTTCCAAACTGAGCTTCCTCTTATTTCTGTTTGTACCTTCCATATCTAAGCATGGCCAGGATGTCGCTGTAGTCAGCAAATGGAATTTCATGGAATCATCACAGAATCCTGAATGGTTTGGGTTGGAAGGGACCTTAAATCCCATCCCATTCCACACCTTCCACTGTCCCTGGGTGCTCCAAGCCCTGTCCAACCTGGCCATGGGCACTTCCAGGGATCCAGGGGCAGCCACAGCTTCTCTGGGCACCTGTGCCAGGGCCTCTCCACCCTCACAGGAAAGGATTTGTCCCCAGTTTCTACTCTAAACCTACACTCAGTTAAATCCACTTGTGTTCCCAAGAGTTAACAATTAAGCACAACCCAAATATTCTACTAAAATACAGTAGGATATTAAAAGAATCACTTGGACAATTATCCTCAGTCTTTGAACATTATTTTAAAGAGATCAAAAAAAAATAGCATTGACAGGTGTGTGAAAGCTAATGATAATCTGAGGAATAAATAACACTCTGCAATAAAAACCCCAGAAAACAATAATTCCACAGAAATAACTTTCCATATGAAGTAAGTAAAGGAAATAAAGGCAGGAATTGTGGTTATAGCATGGCTAGGTGTTAAATTTATATGCTAATAATTACATATTTGTTGGAAAGGATAGTGGAGTCAGATCACGTAGGGGCAGAAGCAGGAAAATGCATTGTGGAAGGATTTCCTTTAATCCTGCTTGCCCAGCCTGTGTGGATGTGTGAGGTTTGCTCTCCTGGAACGATCTCCAGGGAAGGAGGATGCCCCCCACCAGGCAGAGTGGCTCCTTTCCCTTTCAGGAGACGCCTTTTGAAATATTCCCTGTGCTCAGAAGTTTAAAAGGGAGCCACCAGATCCTGGTGAATTTGTTAATAAATATGGAGAGCACGGCAGATTTTTTTTTTATTTCTCCACCAAGTTGCAGCAGGAGGAGGGAAACCAAACCCCTCAACAAAATGGGATTTTTGTAACTGAGTAACAAAGTCAAAATCTTTATTGGTGACATTGCAGGAAAAACCCTGTGTGTTACTTCTTCATGTGGAAATGGGAAAACCCCACACATTCTTGTCCTAAAGTGAGGATCTGTATTTTTTGATGAGGATGTCTAATTTGTGACAAGGACTTTTAGCTTGTGATGAGAATCTTTAGTTTGTGACCAGGATCTGTAGTTTGTAATGAGGATTTTTAGTTTGTGATGATGATCTGTATTTTGTGATGAGGATCTCAAATTTGTGACCAGGATTTTAGTTTGTGATGAGGATCTTTAGTTTGTGATCAGGATCTGTAGTTTGTAATGAGGATTTTTAGTTTGTCATGAGGATCTGTAATTTGTGACCAGGATTTTAGTTTGTGATGAGGATTTTTAGTTTGTCATCATTTGGGAGCACTGGGGTGGAACTCCATTAGGTCTGTGGCTACTCTGCTGCTTCTCCATGCAGGTTAAATGGGGTAAGAAGTGAGTGAAACAATCTGATGGAAAAAAGTCAGTTTTGTGACATGAATCCAGCTCTGGTTCGTGCCCATCTCTGTGATGGCCAGAGTTGCTTCTCTCTGTAACATTCCAGGTGTTTGCACTGGGGATTATGTCTGAAAAATGATCAAACCAGCTGGTGGTACCCTCTGTTTCCAGTGGGACAAAGAGAACTGTCAAAAGTTGATTTAGAATACTTAAAACTTAGAGGAAAGTTGAAAGCCAGGAAGTTTTTCCATTCATTTTCTGTGTTATTTTGATGGAAACAGGATGCCAGGAGACCTTAAGGCCAAGTGATTTCCAGTAAATTCAGGGACAGCTTGTACACACACAGTCACAGCTGCAGAGATGCACCTGGAGCACTCAGGGAACCCCAATTCTTTAACCTCAAATGCATTACAGATAATTTCTGCTGTCACCAACCCTCAGTATGAGCTGTGATGTGTTTGCATTACCTAAGCATCCATAACTTTTCCCTGGGAGCTGCATCCAGGTTTTCCTTGGCACACCTCTACCAGTGCCCAGGTTTTGCTGTTTATTGGTGAATGAGTATTGGGATGCACCTGGAGCGCTCAGGGAACCCCAATCCTTTAACCTCAAACACGTTACAGATCATTTTTGCTGTCACCAACCCAGCCCTCAGCATGGGCTGCAATGAGTTTGTATTACCTGAGCATCCATCATTTTCCCCTAGGACCCGCATCCAGGTTTTCCTTGGCACACCGTGCCCAGGTTTTGCAGTTTATTGGTGAATGAGTATTGGGATTTCCCCGGGGTGCTGTTAGTTCGGCAGGCAGGTGAGGGGCTGAAGCATCCCTCTGGCAGGATCCTGGATGGCTTTGGGATGTGAGTGGGACACAGGCCCATCCAGGTGCCAGCGCAGGGACACGAACAGTCCCCGGAACGCTCGAACTCCTTGTGCAGAGAGGATTGATCACTGTGGGATCGCAGGGAGCTGCAGGGCCTGCCCGCAGGCTCAGGGTGAACGAAGCACAGCCAGGGAAGCCGCCAGGACGGACGGAGGGCTCGGTGCATTTTCCCGGGCTGGGAACGCAGCAGATGCAGCAGATCCGGAGCTGCCGAGGCTGCGGGGTGCGGGGCAGGATAATTGAGTGTACCTGTGGCACGGGGCTGTGTCTAATCAGCCGCTGCGGAGGTGGGCAGTGTCAAGTGCCATCCATCTGCTTCCCCTGAGCTCGGCGCACGCAGGAGGAGGGGGAGTGATCAGACAAAGATATATAACCGTGTTGACCACTGAAGTACCTGGTTAACAACTTAATTATCTGAGTTCAGCTATCAGTCAGCAACAAACCCGGACAATTTAGACATCCTTTATAATTTGCTATAAAAATGGCATAATGATAAGGACAGTGTTGCTAGAATTAGAATCTGCATTAAGTGTGTTTAATTTAATTTTTCTAATTATATTTCTAATAGCTTAAATATGTGCACTGATAAAATGGTTAGCCACCTGCATTTAAATGCCACCTGATGCGTTTATTTTGGAACAGTAGCAGATTGATATAATTTGAGCGCTAGCTCCTCTGAAAATTCCTTTATTAATGGGTGTTAAATTATTCTTTGTGCTGCACGTGAAGTTCTGGAGCTGCCACTGGGGTGGCAATGGCTGGGAAATACCTGAAATCTGAAACAAATATTTATTGTCTTTTTTGAGCTGGAAACAGAGAGGGGTCTGTTTAATTAAATATTAAAATTTGTAGTGGCAATCTACGGTTCTTCTGTGCTCATTAAGCCCCTTTTTTCTTATATCAGGTGAGTTAATTTTTTTACATGGAGTGTGTGGATTGAGGGTATTCCTATAGAATTCCACGTTAAGCATCCCCATATGATACCAATTTACCAAATTATTAATAGCCACAAATCTGACTAATTCTATGTTGCAGGTTCAGTGAGATCTGCCTGTTTGCAAATGTTTCATGTTTCCTAAATAATTCCTCTTTTGAGTTGAAATTGGGCCTTTTTGCCTAAATCTCTGTGTAAGATTGAGGCAAATATTAAAAAAATTGTTAGAGAAAAACACAAAAACAATCTTGGTCCTTTCCTGGCAGTAAATGAAAATTGACTTTTAAAACAACTCGTGTGCAGCTGATGCTGAGCTGATGTCTCCAGGCCAATTCAAATGTATAATAAATTACAAATAAAAGAATCATTTAGAAAACACTACTTAAAAACATAACTAAAACAGCTTCACTTCCTGAATTGCATGTGGCAGATATTGTTCAGAGGGCTAGGACAGGAACAGAAATCCATAAAATCAATGTTTATTAATTGTTTATTTGCACTCGGAGCTCTGTTTATTTTCTGTGCTTTACTACCAAGCGAGGAGGTTGTGCTGTGAGAGGAGCAGGAGTGGAGCAGGAGCCTCTCTGCTGGGACAGAGTCACCATGGAGTTGGTGTGAGCAGAGGATTCCATTCAGAATTTTAATTCCTCGCATGGAACAAGGTCAGATAAAAAAATACTTTTAACGAGCACCATAAAGGGCACCAGGAAAATGAAGCTGAGAGTGTCCATCAGCCCCACACAGCTGGGCTGGGCTCTGCTGCTGTGTCCATAAAAACTGGGCAGCTGGGAATCTGGGAATGATGGATGTGAGCTGGGGCTGGAGCAGGGACAGGGATGCTCCTGGAGGTGCTGCAGGGCTGGAGCAGGGACAGAGATGTTCCTGGAAGTGCTGCAGGGATGGAGCAGGGACAGGGATGCGCCTGGAGGTGCTGAAGGGCTGGGGCAGGGACAGGGATGCTCCTGGAGATGCTGCAGGGATGGAGCAGGGACAGAGATGTTCCTGGAAGTGCTGCAGGGATGGAGCAGGGACAGGGATGCACCTGGAGGTGCTGCAGGGATGGAGCAGGGACAGGGATGTTCCTGGAAGTGCTGCAGGGATGGAGCAGGGACAGGGGTGTTCCTGGAAGTGCTGCAGGGATGGAGCAGGGGCAGGGATGCTCCTGGAGGTGCTGCAGGGCTGCTCCCCACATCCCCAGCCTTTCCTTACATTTGAATTTTGATTTGCCGCTTTCCCCAAAGAACGTCTCTCTCTGCCACAGCCTCAGGGACAATTCCCCTGTGTCTCACTGGATGATCTGGGATCCTCCTGCTCCTCTGGCTCTGCCCACATTCCCCATTCCCTCATGCCCATTGCTGGGTGGATTTTGGAACCATCAACCCCAAACCAGCAGGTTCTGATCCGAGGGCTGGTGTTGACAAAACCCAAAGTGTGCATATCTCACAGGAAGCACTGTAAACATGAGGAGCACTCCCTTCCCAAAGCCCCTGTGCCGGAGCCATGGGCTCCCTCTGAGCTCCTGGAAGTCTGTGGGATTCCTTTTATTGACTTGGCTGAGCTTGGATCAGCCAGTGCCACATGCACATAGGGACCCCAACCCTGGCATGGGATGATTTCCATTGCAGGGCCCTTGATCTCCTGTGGATTCCCTTAACATTTACCTAAAGAGGAATAGTATTTCTTGTATCTCGCACCAGAGGTGTGTTCACATTTAAATATTTCTGTTCTGGGGGCTGGTGCAGGCCGTACCAGTGCTGGAGATGTTGGAGGATGGACCCTAATCTCTGATCTGAGCCCACACTTCCAGTCTGAAGCTCCCTGTGCTGTCACTACCAGCTGTGGTAAATGGGTTCTGCTCTGGCAGGGAAAATGGATGCAAAATAACAAAACTTGTGAGTTTTGGTGAATTATGCTGAAATGAATGTGTCTGCACAGAAAAGCAGGAGGTTTTGTAGCTGTACATGTAGGTCTGTAAATGAACTGGGAATTCACTGAGGCTGGGGTGGAGCAGGTGCTGCTCCCTCTGAGGGCTCTGCCTGCAGCCCTGTTACTGTTTGGTGATGCCGCTCCTGCTTTTGCCAGTACCAGGCTTTGTTGGAAAGACTTTATTTTCTGGTGTTTGTGTGGATGTCATATGGCCAACAACATCTGTCCTGAGCGCTTCCTAGCAGGGAGATTTTGAGCCAATGCCAAAAAGATGGGCTCCATCTCTTGGTGTTGTTAGCAGAGTGTTACAAGGGTTAGTATTGACTAATCCAGCTCAGTATTGGAAGGGAGCTGTGGGGAGGCACAGGCTGCTCAGACAGCTGCTTCCCCACACACCGGGGATGCTTTGCTGCAGAGACCCTGAGGGAGCTGCTCCAGCCCCTCTGAGGCACCTCTGGGGTGATCCTGCCCCTCCAAGGCACCTCAGGGGTGATCCTGCCCTAGGAGGCACCTGTGGGGTGATCCTGCCCCTCCGAGGCACCTCTGGGGTCATCCTGCCCCTCTGAGGCACCTCTGGGGTGATCCTGCCCCTCCGAGGCACCTCTGGGTGCTGTGTCCAGCTCTGGCTCCTCAGCACAGCAGGGACAGGAGTTCCTGGAACTGAGTAAGGGCCTGGAGCATCTCAGTGCCCAGGAGAGGCTGAGGGAGCTGGGGCTGCTCAGCCTGGAGAGGAGCCCCAGGGAGAGAGAGGGGCCTCAGCCCTGGGTGTCCCCATGTGTCTGTCTGTCCCTGTCTGTCCCCGTCTGTCCCCGTGTGCAGGGAGGTCGGAGCAGGCCGAGGCTCTGCTCGGTGCCCAGTGATGGTCCCAGAGCCACAGGCAGGGCTGATCCCCAGAGCTCCCGGCACAGCAGGCAGAGCTCCTGCCCCAAGCAGAGCCCAGCGAGGGCTGGAGTCTCCTCCCGGGGGCATCCGAGCCGGACACAGCCCGGACACTGCTGTGCCTCGAGCTCTGGAGTGGCACTGGTGACCCCATGGGCTCTGCTGGCCCGGCCCAGCCGGCACCAGGCCCTGAGGGAGGCCCTGAAGGGGCTCTGAGGGAGCTCAGAGAGAAGCTGTGAGGGAGCTCTGAGGGAAGCTCTGATGGAGCTCTGAAGGAGATCTGATGGAGGCTCTGAGGAAAGTTCTGATGGAGCTCTGAAGGAGATTTGAGGGAGCTCTGATGGAGCTCTCATGGAGGCTCTGAAGGAGCTTTCATGCAGGCTCTGAGGGAGCTCTGAGGGGGGCCCTGAAGGAGGCTGTGAGGGAGCTCTGATGGAAGTTCTGAGGGAGGCGGTGCTGCAGCTTCTCCTGGGCCCGCCGCAATCCCCAGGGAGGAAGGACAACTGTGGGAACACCCTCAGTGCCTCGGGTGATGCTCCTGTTCCTCCTGAATTCCAGGATTGTGCCTGGCTCAGAGCCCTCCCTGGCCAGTCCCTCCCTGTCCCCGCTCCCTGGGTGACAAACACTTGGAAAATGCTCCATTGTGTACGGCTGAGAGACAAGCGCCATGTGTCAGCACGAGAAAATGAAATCAGTATTTAATTACTAAATATTCTACATCTAAAATTAAAAAAAAAAGCTTAAATAATTCAGTTTGATTTGGTCTAATTAGCCTGATTTCCTAGTATTTAGCCCTAATTATGTGATACATAAGCCCTAATTATGTAGTACGTATACAGTGTGCTCTCTAAAGTTAAAGATCAGAACGGATACTGACTTAAATGATAAAATATGTTAAATTATTAATTATAATTAATCTTACAAAATAGGCATAATTAGTTTAAGTACTTTAGATATTCTACTTAATAGCATTACGCATTATATGCAAGGTTTGAGCGTTTTACAAATACTCTTATCCAAGGAAAATACTGGGGAGGGTTGGGATTCACCGGAGCTGGCACAGGGGCCTGGGCACCCTCAGTGTCCTGCGCTGTCCCATGGGGGATCAGAGCCTGGGAATCTCTGGAAATCTCCTTTAATCCCTCTCAGGTTTATCAGCTGCTGCTGCAGAGCTGGGGAGGGCTCCCGAGCTGGTCAGTCCAGAGCAAAGAAGGGGTTTGGGGGTTCCAAATCCAGCCCTTTCTGCTCCTACAACCTGCTGTGAGTCACACCAGCACCCTGGGCCAGGGCAATATGTCCTGCCCAAGGAATGGGATGAGCTTGGAGGGCTCTCCCATCCCGACCCATTCTGGGGTTCTGTGGGATCAATCAGCGCAGTAAAAAATTATGCAAGGTGTTTGTAGTTCTTCCACTTCAAAGGTGCTTTCCAGCTCATTTCCCGAATGTGATGTGGGCACAGTTGGGCTGGAATTGCTGGGAAAACTGGGGCTCACTGGGCTTTTTATAGTTCTGCTTCTGGTGGGGGCAGGAGTTGGTGGGGTCAGCTTGGCTCAGCGGGGTCTGTGTGGGGAAAATGCAGGAATGGGTGAGGGAAAGAGGGGATTCCAAAACCTCCTGAAAAAAGGAAGGAAAGAGAGAAAAAATACAAGGGTTATTCTCTTTTCCATTTCAACATTTCCAGGAACGGGGGCAGGGAGACACTCACGAATATTTTTATACACAGATTCAGCCACTCCTGGTGAATTGTTGTTGCACACCCAGCTCGTTGCAGATTGGTGGTTCTGCAATGAAATAAACTCCAATAAATGCAGTAATCACAGTGAACCAAATAAGGCCTTGAAACCATCCCAAGAGAAAGGACATTTTCAAACCCACTGCCCCACAGCATCCCCTATCCCCGTGACATTACCTGTGCCTGTGATATCACCTGTCCCTGTGACATCACCTGTCCGTGGTGGCATCAACTATCCTTGTGACATCACCTGCCCCTGTGACATCATCTGTCCCAATGACATCACATGCACATTACATCATCTGTATCATGACATCACCTGTCCCCATGACATCACCTGTCCCCATGACATCACCTATCCATGACATCACCTATCCATGACATCACCTATCCATGACATCACCTGTCCATGACATCACCTATCCATGACATCCCCTGTGCCCGTGACAGGAACTCCTGGGCTGTTCCTCAGCCCCAGAGCAGCAGTAACAAATGAGGCAGTTGAAATGTCCTTTGTTCACAGTTTTGAGCTTTCCAAGCTCTGCTTCTCCTCTCTTTGAGGGAAAATTCTCTTTCTCCCTGGCAACTGAAGGGATTATTCCAAGATTGGGAAAATCAATATTCTTGGCTGGGTTATTCCACAAACCAGATGTAAAGCAGGAATCTCCTTCAGTGACACATTTGCAAATACCTGAAAGAAAAAAAAAAACCCAACAGAATTAAATGGGCTGATCAAGGCTTTCACCTTTATGGAGGGCATTTTCCCACCAATTCCAACAGGACAGATTTATTCCCATAAATATTTCTTCCACCCCTTGGATAGCAGTGGGTAACAGCACATGAGGGGATTTTTCCCTCTCTTCCATGTGTTTATGTACTCTTTAATCCACTATTTGTTTTAGAAAATGGGTGAATATAACAATTTTTTTGTTTTATTGAAACCACCTAAGAAAAATTATTTAATACACAAAGGAATTTCTAAATCTTGGTTTAATTGTTTTTTGTGTTCTGCATTACAATACGGAAAAGATCTGTCCTTCTGTCTGACTAATGTTAGTTTGATGATTATACCAATATTAACTGCTTTACTTGAGCAAGCAAAGAAAAAGTAAAATACCAGTCAGAGCAGCTGCTAATTCACCGAGTGTTGTACTCTGGTTATTAAAAATACCCAAAAGATGTACCTTGGTGGTTCAGGCTTTTGAATTAGAAGCAGAATATTAATTTAGGCCTGAAGCATGATTAAACATTGTAAGGCCCCTTAAGAATTTTCACCAAATTTTCTTGGATTTCTCTTTATTGGGTCTTCCTCGACTGTGTTTAGCCGTGTAATTGCTTTGCTCCTTTGTTGATAGGTTAAAGCACAATGTGATTTTCTCCATGTCATAATATTTAAGAGGACGGTTCAATGTTCCGCATGTCTGATGTGCAGCTGAGGCAGCGCAGGGGGAGCGGGCTCGGCCCTTTGGGGGCATTTTTCCCTTCTTCCCTGCTCTTTTCCCTTCTATTTATGACACTCTGCAGAAGCTGCTGGGCTGCAAAGCTACCTGTGCTGCCTGGCAGCTTGGGAGGGGTTTTCTGGAGCAGAGAAACTCCCAATCACAGATAAATGGAATCAAAAAACCAGCTCCTTCTCTGCTCTATTGTTTTTAGAAGGAGCTCAGAACATGACATTTCTCAGGTTTCTCAGGGAGAGCCAAGAGTTAAATGCAATACTTGAAATTCATTACTCATATGCACAAAATAACGGTGGCTTGGGCATAAAGAGGATTAAAATGTGAAACAGGAGCTGGATGTCAGGGGTGCAATAAATCAAAATAATCTGGGCTTGAACATAGGGCTTGAACATAGGGACTTTCAGTGGGGCCAAAGCCTGGCCAGACCTGGGCAAGCCCAAAGGGTGACAAGACCCAGACTTGCTGCTGTGGAGCTGGGTTTGGTAACCAGCCAGGAATTGTCCATGTGAGAGTTTCTGATTGCAGCTCTGGGCAGGAACTGCAGGGTCTGGGGTGTCCCAGGTTCAGGGAGACCTCAGTGTTGGGCTTGGGGAAGGACAATCCATGGGTGGGACCTTCCCTTCTCTCCAGGAAGGCTCCCACGGGACAGGACCATCAGCAGAGCCCATGAGGTGACACCCAGGGGCCTGGGAGGGTCCATTCAGCTCCTGGCAGTGGCTGGATGGTGCAGAAGGAGCAGGTTTGGGTTGTCCTCACCAGTGCCTCTGCCAGCCTGGCACAGCAGCAGCTCTGGGTGTTGTTTGTGGGATTTCAGGAGAGCTGGATGAGTTATCCAAGCCAGGGATGGAGCTGACAGGGAAGGGAAGGGCTGAGGGATAACTTTGGGTTGGGGTTTCTGTGCCAGAGCCCACAAGGAGGGGCAGCAGGAGGTTGGGTTGGGATTTCAGGGGCAGCTCAGGCAGGAATCCAGAGTATCGTGTGTGGTGTTGGAGAAAAGGCCCTTCCTAGAAAGGTGTGATGAGTTTTTATTTCCATGAGTTTTCAACATGCAGATTCTCAGCATTACAGAGGACGCCTCATTATCGATAATGAGGGGTATGTGTGGATCACTCTGGGAGCCAGGATGGATTTGAAAGGCCCAAATATTTGGCTGTGGTTTGATAATTTACATATAATTTATATAAAGGACTACCAAAACTCTAATGCAGCAGCAAAAATGTTGACAGGGCTTGGAGTGCATTGGATAGAGACATTCAGACAGGCAGATATCATTGCTGAAGCAAGCAATAATTATCTTTTACATGCATTGGTAAGAACCTTCCTCCCTCAGCTTTTGGAGAGCAACTATTGGCTAAAAATCCTGGGATTTCCATTTTCCACAGAACAAAAAAAAAAGAGAAATGAGGTAAAAGGGACTGAACTGCACCCCAGATGTGTCCCGAGGCTGCAACACCCTGGTAACAAACTAAAACACGTTTTAGTGGAGCATGTTCCAGGCAGATTGATAAGAACAGTGACGCTGAGCTGAAAGAAATGCTGAATATTGAAATAAAGGTTCAGAGGGAAAATGACCTGGCAATTCATTAATAAAGGACAAATTGTGGCAACAACCAAATAAAAAACATCTGGAGAGACAGCTTAAGGAAAAGCCTGTGTTTAAATCCTCTAGGAGGGAGGGAGGGAGGGAGGGAGGGAGGGAGAAGAAAGGAAGGGAAGGGAAGGGAAGGGAAGGGAAGGGAAGGGAAGGGAAGGGAAGGGAAGGGAAGGG
>JAWWEX010000300.1:858664-882088 GCA_035583215.1 Arremon brunneinucha
GGCAGGATGGATTCCTGCCTTCTCCCGGGTTATGGGCAGGATGGATTCCTGCCTTCTCCCGGGTTATGGGCAGGATGAATTCCTGCTTTCTCCCGGGCTGCAGGCAGGGTCGCTGCCTTTGGAGCCGGCGCTTGATTTGCTTCCCACTCCTGGAATGCGAGCGTTAATGAGGAATGTGGGAATAACAATGCCGCTCGCACTGAGCCCTCGCTGTCGGTGTCGCCTTTCCCTTTGTGGGTTTTCCATGCGGGAACCGGGGTGAATCGCGGGGAGCTGTGGGCAGAGCTGTTTGCCAGGAGTTGTTTAGGGAATTCTCGGCTGGAATACCCAGACGAGACTGAGGGAGCGGTGCGCGGCACCGGGGTGATGGTCCGGGCAGCTCTCGGCGGCGTCAGGGTGATTATCCCGGCACTTCCCGGCGCGGCAGGCGATGGATGGACGGTGACGGCTCTGCCACTTCGATTAGAGCCGCTCCCGGCTCTGCGCATCCCGAGCATCCCGCACATCCCTCTCCCTGCCCGCTCCGGGAGCCGAGCGAAGCGGGCTCGGCAGGGGCACGGCCCTGGGCATGAGCCCTGCCGTGCCAGGGAAAGGCCGGGATGTGTCCCGGGAATGAGCCCGGCCGTGGCCGGTGCCAGGGAAAGGCCGGGGATGTGTTCTGGGAATGAGCCCTGCCATGCCAGGGAAAGGCCGGGATGTGTTCTGGGAATGAGCCCTGCCATGCCCAGTGCCAGGGAAAGGCCGGGATGTGTTCTGGGAATGAGCCCTGCCATGCCTGGGAAAGGCCGGGATGTGTTCTGGGAATGAGCCCTGCCATGCCCAGTGCCAGGGAAAGGCCAAGATGCTCTCCCAGACCCATCAGTGTGAGCATCCCAATGGGATGGAGCTCCCCAGGATGGGCAGAACTCTTTGGAAATTCAGCATTTCGGGTTATGAAATGTAAGGGAAAACCAACCCAACCAAGATTTAAGCAGCATTTAGGGGTAGGTTCTGTGTTTCCTGGCTCACACAAGCCTGTGACGCTGCCTTGGGATACTTTGGGATGATCTGAGTTCATAAACTGAACAAATAGCTGAAGCTGTACAGAACTCTAGGAAATCAGTATCGCTGTCTTTTAAACTGAGTTTATTTTAAAGTGGTGGAAAAGTGGAGAACCGTGGCCTGTTGTACTCCCTCGACATGAAAAGTAGCAACTAAATACTTTATTTTTGCTCACTGGTCTTTTTTATCCTTCTGCGTCACTTTTCAGACCCATGGGGAGTCTGTGCCTGGGGGTGTGAGGAGCACACACAGGATCTGTGTTTAACGTGGGCTGATTTAATAATTCCCAGTGCTAGGAACCCTTGCCAGTATGGAAATAGGCTCCTCATGGGCTGCCTCTGCGAGCTAGCAGGAAAAAAATCCCATTTCTGGAAAAATAACCAAAGATTCTCAGCTTTCTCAGCTGCACCCAGGACTTTTTGGAGTCTCATGGGGAGAACTCCTCTGCCCATCTGCAGTTTAACTTCCCCAATGACACGGAAATATGCGGCTCATATTAAAAATATATCTGGATATTTCTGTGGCAAACTCCCATCACTCTGCTCTCTGCCAAGATACTGCAAAGGATGGAGTGAAAATGATGTTGGAATAATTAGTGGATGGAACCAAAGCAGTGAAAGAGCACAATAAAGTCAGAACAACCCCAAACCCCATGAGCAGAAACCTGGCTGGGCTCCCCTGGCTCCAGCACCCACAGGGGAGGTCCATGTCATTTCTGCCAGATAAAATGTGCTTAAACAGCTCCCTGTTAAACACATTTAGGGGCTCGGGGAAGTCTCGAGCACGGGATTAGGAAGGGAATGCTGCTCCTGTTGGGATGTGCACGGAGGTGTTTGTTATCCCTAAGGAGCACCGAGAGCATCTTGCTCCCAAAATGAAACAGAATTCCAGCATTATCACTCAAATCGCAACATAGATACACAATATGTAAAAAATAATATGTATATGTGTGTATGTTTACATTATATATATGTGTGTATTTATATGATATGCATATGTGTGTTATATTAGTGTATTTATATGTCTATCATGTATACAATGTCTATATATTTGTATATATTCACTAATAGGTATTAAATGCGGTTCCCTGAATATCTCATAGAATAAGAAAGGTCTTTTTGAGCACTGAGCAAACATTTAAATATTTTAAAATACTTTCCAAATTCATGTTTAAATACTCCGTCATCATATTTGGAAGAAAAATTAAACCAATTTAAAAGTTCTTCATCCTCTTAATGCAGCCCTTTTGCCCTTTACATTCCCTTTTTTTTTAAAAAAGCCCTTCTATAAATATAGTTCTAGAGCATCATGAGTGGAATTCCCAGGGGGGATTTTTGTGGCACTCAGAGCAAATGTGGTTGACACTTGTTCTTTGTTACCCTTGGGCTACTGTTTTGATCCTTGGCTGAATGGATTTATCCCTGTCAGCACAAGGAATTTCACACTCTCGTCCTAAGTAAATTCTACAACCCTTTCTCAAGTGGAAATGCAGCACCAGAACGTTCAGGTGCTTCATGTTCCAAGCAGCTTTGGGAATTTAAAGTAGGAATTCCATAGGTGAGCCCTGGAATCCTGATCCCACTCTCACCATCCGGGGAAACGCGCTGCCGTTGACATCCCTGGTTTATTTTTTTCCCCCTTCGTGTGGATGGGAGGCACACGAAACTCTAAACAGCCACGGGGAAATAATTGGTATGAAGCTGGAGAAGCTTAATTTTGATGAAGCAATTAGTGGCTGTTTCCTGATTGCTCTCAGAGCCGTGAAGAGGAGGTGGAGAAGATCGTGCCGCCTCTTTCAATTCCCAGCCCTTCCCCAGCTCCCCAGACCTTTTGCCCTCCTATTGGACACAGCCAAAGTTGCTTTGAATTTTTTCAGAAAGTGTCTTGTGACCATGGATTCTCCAGAAGGTTAAACATAAATTAGTCATAAAGCCAACAAAAGGGAGAGGAAAGGAGGAGGCTCAGCGATTCTCAGCCAAATTTCTCCCTTTTCAAACTGCTGGGGGATAACGAGAACCAAGAAAAGCTGAATTCTAATTCCCTTTTCTAATAATAATAATAATAATAATAATAATAATAACAGTAATAATAGTAATAATAATCTCTTTGCTGCCATTTCTAACCTCCAGCATTAATGTGCCACGAGCTCTGCAGTGCTGCAGATCTGAGCAGCGTTTAAGACAACAAAGTGCCGTTTGATAGTGGAGCCTTTCTGTGGAGCAGCTCCTCTTCCTGCCTTTGATGGGCAATGCTTTATTTAATCAATTATTCATCAAAGTTCGGGCATTCTTCTTATATATTTAGGGAAAAACTAAAAGATGCCTTTCCTGGCTTTCTTGTTTGAATAAAAGTTTAAATAGAATGTGGAAACAGTCGCTTTTGAAGGGAAAAAATCCCACAGCTTGGAGAGCTCGCGGTGTCGAGCGCCTGAGCAGGATTTGCGTCTTTGGGAAGAGAGAGGAGGGAAAAAATAGACATTCCCAAGTTCTGTCGCTCAGCCAAAGGCGCCGGGAGGGTTCTGCCAACCTGCCTGGCTGACACAAAGGGCAGGACCAGGGACCTGCCCGGGCTGAGCCTCGGCTGGGGCTGGGCCCGGGGGGCAGCAGGGCTGGGCCGGGCGGGCTCCGGACACTCCGAGAGGGGCTGGGGAGCATCTTGAGCAGTTGGGAACATTTGGCAGCTTCACATGGAAAAAAATGACTGCTGGGGAAGCTGAGCGGCTGCTAATTAGCAGCACTGAACTGTGGGTAAGGACAGTGGATTTTAATGTGAGAGGAATTCTACAATAACCACCCCGGTGAAGGAAATAGCAGGAAATGCTCCCGAGCTGACCCTCGTGGCAATCTGAGCTGCACGTTGCAATAATCCTGTAAATTACTCGGCTTTTTTATCCAGGAACTTGGAGTTAATTAGTAATTTAACATTCCTCCACGCTATTAAATGTCTTTCTTGCATTATATTATGTTGTTTCATGGTCTTACCTTAACACTAATGGGGTTTAGTTCTATTTTCTCCAAACAGTAACAGTAAAATAAAACCAAGCTGGAAAATTAATTAGTTCTCTTTTACCTTTGATTTACCTGTTAGGAACAATTAAGTGGCAGAGTAGAGGTTTGGAGTGGTACGAGGTTCCCTGGAGATGAATGGATCCCCGGGAAGTGCTGCTGGAGCGGGGCTGAGGAGCAGGAGTGGGTGAAGGGCTGGGGGCTCTGGGGGGCTCGGGGCTGAGAGGGGCCAGGGCAGGAGGGGAGGCAGCCCCTCATCCCTGCATCCCTTTATCCTTTTATCCTTGTGTCCCTGTGTCTCCTCATCTCTGTGTCCCCTTATCCTTTTATCCCTGTGTTCCTCTATCCCTGTGTCCCTGTATCCCCTCATCCCTGTGTCCCTTTATCCTTTTATCCCTGTGTCCCTGTGTCCCCTCATCCCTGTGTCCCTGTATCCCCTCATCCCTGCGTCCCTTTATCCTTTTATCCTTGTGTCCCTGTGTCCCCTCATCCCTGTGTCCCTGTATCCCCTCATCCCTGCATCCATTTATCCTTTTATCCTTGTGTCCCTGTGTCCCCTCATCCCTGTGTCCCTGTATCCCCTCATCCCTGTGTCCCTTTATCCTTTTATCCTTGTGTCCCTGTGTCCCCTCATCCCTGTGTCCCTTTATCCCTATGACCCTCTATTCCTGTGTCCCTGTGTCGCTCTATCCCTGTGTCCCTGTATTCCCTCATTCCTCTATCCTTGTGTCCCCCCAACCCTGTGTCCCTTTATCCTTTTATCCTTGTGTCCCTGTGTCTCCTCATCTCTGTGTCCCTTTATCCTTTTATCCCTTTGTCCCTGTGTCTCCTCATCCCTGTGTCCCTGTATGCCCTCATCCCTTTGTCCCTTTATCCCTATGACCCTCTTTTCCTGTGTCCCTCTATCCCTGTGTCCCTGTATTCCCTCATTCCTGTGTCCTTGTGTCCCCTCATCCCTGTGTCCCTTTATCCTTTTATCCTTGTGTCCCTGTGTCCCTCTGTCCCTGTGTCCCTTTATCCTTTTATCCTTTGTCCTTTTATCCTTGTGTCCCTGTGTCCCCTCATCCCTGTGTCCCTTTGTCCTTTTATCCCTGTGTGCCCTGTATCCCTGTGTCACCTCATCCCTGTGTCCCTCTATCCCTGTGTCACCTCATCCCTGTGTCCCCACATCCCTGCATCCCCTCATGCTCAAATCCTGCATCCCTGGATCCCCTCATCCTCTCATCCCTGCATCCCTGGGCTGCTGGGAGCAGCTCTGTTCTTCGAATCTGGAATTGTGCACAGTTCATTCCTCCTGGTGTTGTCCTTGCAGCTGCAGGAGTCCAGGAGCTCCTTAGGAGCATCCAATACCTGAACTGGGATCTGAGGGAAGGTTTGGGACACAATTCCAGGGGGCATCATGTGAAGGAGCCTCTCCTACGTTAATCCAGCACAAATTCAAACTTGGAGTGCATTTTCCTCTCCCCACTTCCTCCACACTCAGTGGCTCAGCTGCAGGTTCGATTCCCTGGAAAGACAGCAAAGACTTTGTGTTGCTTAAGCCAGATTTGGGATTTGGGTGATTAAGCCAGGTTTGGGGGTTGGTTTGATTAAGCCAGGTTTAAGATTTGGGTGATTAAGCCAGGTTTTGGGTTTCGTTTCATTAAGCCAGGCTTTGGGTTTGATTTGATTAAGCCAGGTTTTGGATTTGTACTGATTGAGCCAGGTTTGGGATTCGAGTGATTAAACCAGGTTTTGGATTTGTACTGATTGAGCCAGGTTTGGGATTTGGGTGATTAAGCCAGGTTTTCAGTGGCATTTTATACCGCTCTGGTGGTTGACAGCAGTGGCAGCTGCAGGGATTTCCATTCCCTGTGGGATGGGTTTCCATGCCCTATGGGATGGGTGTCCATTCCCTATAGGATGAGTTTCCACTCCCTATGGGACGGGTTTCCATTCCCCATGGGATGGGTTTCCATTCCCTACAGGATGAGTTTCCATGCCCTATGGGATGAGTTTCCACTCCCAATGGGACGGGTTTCCGTTCCCTCTGGGACAGGTTTCCACTCTCTATGGGATGGGTTTCCATTCGCTATAGGATGAGTTTCTATTCCCCATGGGATGGGTTTCCATGCCCTATGGGATGGGCCCCACCTCAGGGCGCTTTGGCAGCCCTGGGAGCAAGGCAGGTCTGAGGAGCAGAAGGATTGAACCCCACACAAACCCTTCCCAGGGCTGAACCCCACACAAAACCCTTCCCAGCACTGAATCCCACACAAGATCCTTCCCAGCACTGAACCCCATGCAAAACCCTTCCCAGGGCTGAACCCCACACAAACCCTTCCTGGGGCTGAACCCCACAAAACCCTTCCCAGGCTCTGTCTCCAGGGGCTCCCGCTCCCAGCAGCGCCGCTCCCATTTAAAGTCCGTCCTTTGCCGCTGGACTGGAGCTGCCATAAAAAATTCATCGGGGCTTGAAGAGATTTGTGCGTCCGTGTCCTGCCCATTGTCAGACAAATTGAAGTGTGCAGGGAAGGCAGAGCCCAGGCCGGGATTTATTTACTCCTGGCGTTCCAATATTGAGAGGAGCCGCTCCGGCCCTTCAAAGGGGACGGTGACAATGCGGTGACACCGGGTCAGCGGCGCCGCGGTACCTGCGAGGGGATTGTTCTGCTGCCAGAGAGGAAGTGACTGAAACCTCTTTTTCTCATCACTGTCTGCTCTGATTGATGGCTCGCTGGTCACACTCAACGTGCCCTTTTTAAATAATTCACGATGTCATCACAGCACCAGTTTATAACTGGCCTGTTATTTTTACCTTTGTTCACTCACTAACAGGAGATTCCATAAATTAACTACTCGGGGCTTTGGGAGCGTTAGGACTGGGTGAAATGTTCCTTTTGCTTTCTCTTTTCTTATTCTAGTTTATTTTTTTTTTTGCTAAGCTTTCAATGCCCTCCTGCACACGGCAGCAAAGATTGTTCGAAAGCCACAGGCTCCAGGTGTGATAATTCATTAAAAACCAGCTTAGAAAATCAATAGATTCTTCTTGATGACATTAATTAAAATATAAGGAAATGCCCAAAATAAAGCAGCCACATTTACCCAGGTTGGGATGAGTTCATCCCTCATGCAGGGAGGGCTGGTTTGGGCATCACAAATTCCTGCTGGAAGTTCAGGATGGGAACTGGGCATTAATTGATGCCGAGTGCCGTTCACTGACTGTGCTGGAAATAATCCAAATAAAGACAGCTCCAATTGGGGCCTTGAATTATTTTAGCAGCAGTTAATGGCTAAAATATTGAATAATGTGCTTTGCAAATCAGATTCTATTTGTTTAACTCGGGAATTGGGGCTGGGTCACTCAGATTAGGCGCAGGCTGAGCATTTATCCTCTCTCACTGGGCTGTGGAAACGTGGCTCCTAATTAATGGATGCCAGGAATAATCCCTGGGATTCCTTTGCCAGGCTCTCTCATTAGAAGACTTGGGGCACCTTTTGCTGTATTGTTTCAGTAATTTTTTATTAAACACCTGGGGGTAAATGTCTGATTCATACAGAAATGGTGCTTGGGGTGTATATGTTCCCAGAGCCTGTTCCAGGGGACATCCCTGGATAGGGACAGCAGATTCCTGAGCAGGGTGGGTTTCCAGAGTTCCTATACTGAAGAGGACTTTGGGAAGTCAGCTGTCAGGGAATATGGGATTGGGATGCCCATTTTCACCCCTGTTTGGGACAGGCAGAGACAGCCAAACCAGGAATTCACCCTCAGATTTATTCCCTGTGCCACTCTGGATTTGGGCTCTGGAGCTGGAGAAGCTGCAGCAGCTCCTCGGGGCTCAGAGCTGGGATGTGCTCTGGGAATGGGGAGGATTTTCCAGCACCAGAAATCACAGGGAGAAAATCCCTGGGGTGCAGAGCAGCGACCCCAAAGGATGCCCTGGAATGGGCAGGGCATGGAAGGGATGGACCCAAAACTGCTCTAGAAAAACCTGGGGATGCCTGGGAGATCTTTTCACTTTTGGTCTGCTGTTTAAATCTAGTCAGGATAATACAACTGAAATATTTGGGGTTTTTTATTGTTGTTTTGAGTTCTTTTTTCCTGGGTTTGTTTTTTGTTTTGGGGTGGTTTTTCTGTGGTTCTTTTTTCTTGCATTTGGTGGTGGTTTTATGGGATTTTTTTTTTGTTGTCTTTTGTTTTGTGGATTTGTTTTTTTGTTGTTTGGTTTTTGTTTGTTTTGTTTTCATTTTGTTATTCTGGATTCTTTTTTCTGTGGCTTTTTTGGTTGCTGGTTGCGGTTTTGTGGGGGTTTTTTTGCTTGGCTTGTTTTTATCTTGCTGCTGTTCTGAGTTTTTCTTTCTGGGTTTTTTGGGTTTTCTGTAGTTAGTGGTATTTTTTAGGGGTTTTTGTAGTTACTGGTATTTTTGTGGGGTTTATTTTGCTTGGTTTGTTTTTGTTGCTGTTGTTGTTTTGGCATCTTTTTTCTGGTTTGTTTTGTTTTGTTTGGGGGTTTGTTGTTTTTGTTTTTGTGGGTGTTTTTTGATATTGCTGATATTTTTATGAGGTTTTTTTTTATTAGGTATTGGTTTGTTCTGCTGGGGTTTTGTCTCTCTGAGATTTGGTTTCCAAGCCCTTCCCTGATACCTGCCGGGGGCAGAGCTGGTGCCCAGCCCCAGGACCCCGTGGGGGTAATTAATAAGGAGTCAAGTTCTGAACTAACTGAGACAAATTGGAAAGCTGCGAGTTGGGAGATAAGAGCCGGGGGTGACACTTTATTTGTGCCGGGGTTATCAAATCAGAATGAGCACTTGGAGCAAACAGCAGCATGAAAGGCACGAGGGAGGTACAAGAACCCCGCAGTAATTGGGTTTCCCCACACAAATGGGATCCATGTAGCAAAAGGGTTTCCCTTTGAAGCCGCTGCGCTGGCTTTGGGGTGCACGCTTTCCATTAGCCCCTGCTCGGCCCCAGCCCCTTGCCAGGCAGATAAATGCAGCAAACATCCCAACATTTGATATCCTAATCCCATTTGCTTCTCTTCCCGGCAGCCCAGAGTGGCCAGAAATAAATCACAAAATTGCAAGAGGGATAATACAGCGCACAGTGCCTTTCATGAGAATATAAAAATGAGATTATTTGTTCTTTTAAATAGATTTTTTTTATTATTTTTCAGTATTCAGTTATTGATTTAAAAATATTAAAATACCAGTTTTATGCACCCTAGGCTTAGAGAGTAATCTAGAAAAGAAAAACAGATTTTAGTCTTTAAAATTTTGAAATTTCTCCCTTGTATTCAGAGAGGAAAGAATGAAGGGATAAAAGCAAAATGAGGAAATAAAGAATCTGTAGGAAATATATAAAATACAAATAAAGGAGATAAAGAAAATACAAATTGATTTTCTGGGAGCATAAAAAAGAAAAGGTGAAGTGTTGACTCTGTAGCTCAGAACTGCAAAACTGTTACCAGGTTTAAAATATTCCTTGGGTTCTTGGACTGTATTTAATTTTATTTTCCAGCAGGATTTAGAAGGTAAACAATACTTATATATATATATATATATATATATATATATAATGTATCATATATAAAATCTATTGTACAAAAGGTAAACAGTACTAATGTGTGTGTGTGTATATATATATATATATAAAATGTATTATATATAGAATGTATTGTATATATTATATATATATATCTCCCCTGTGGAACCATTGCTGAAGGGACCTTTAGTGCCCTCCACCCCATGTGCCAACCACAGGTGACAATTTATGCCACCACAGTGTTTGGTCCCAACACAGCTGGACCCAGGAAACCTCACCTCCCCCTTCTTGTGCTGCCTCAACCCAGAACCTTCTGGAATTTCCACAGAATTCCAGAATCTTTTTAGGTTGGGAAAACACTCCAGGATCACAGAGTCCCAGCTGTGCCCATCCCCATCTTGTCCCCAGCCCTGGGTGCCACCTCCAGAATTGCTGGGACACCTCCAGGGATGGGCACTGCAAACCTCCCTGGGCAGCTCCCATCCCTGAGCCCCCTTTCCATGGGGAAATTCCTGCTGTGCCCACCCTGAGCTGTCCTGGGCCAGCTTTGGGGTTGTGGTTTTCTTCAGCCCAGCATTGAAGGGTTGGTTTTAGTGGGAGTTTTTGTCAGGTTTCTATGGGTTTTGTAGGGGTTTTTTTAGGATTTTTATAGGGTTTTGTAGGTTTTTTTTTAGTGTTTTGCAGAGGTTTTGTGGGGTTTTTATAGGGTTTTTGTAGGGTTTGCTCCCTCTCCCCCCTGCTAAGGGTTCCATGGTCTCAGGAATCCCAAAGCCATGGGGCAGCTCCCTGCTGGCTCCTGGTGAATCCAAGCTCTTCCACTCCTGTCCTGGGTCTGCAGCCAGGTATCCCTGGATGTGAGGGGTGTTCCATTCCCTGGGATCACCCGCCTGCCCAGGAATCCACTCAGTTTCCTTGGGTTTCATTGCCACCCCCCATCAGTGTGCCTCAGCCCAAACCATGTCTGGGGCAGGCACAGCCTGGTGGCTTTTCCTTGGATGGGAGGTGGGAATGGGCTGTAGGTGCTGCTCCATGGGGACACAGCCCTGGCCTGGCTGCAATCCCAAACTGCAGAGGGGGAGTCACTCCTGCCTCGGCTCCTGGGGCTCCCACCAAGGCCAGGAGTTTATTTTTATATACACAGATATCATTTCATTTCATTTCATTTCATTTCATTCCATTGCATTTTATTTTCATGGAAACAGGAAGGTGGAGATGCCGGATCAGGGCAAGGGAACAAACAAACAAACAAACAAACAAACACCTTTTCTTTAAAGGGTTTTTCTCTTTCTAGCAGGATCTGCCCTTCCTGAGCAAATCCAGTTGCCAGAGGAGAAAGGCTCCAGGTGCGAGCGCAGGAGGAAGGACTGTTCTCTCAAAGATGGGCTTTGGTTCAGGTGCTTCTGCAAGAGGAGAAGTCCCCATCTGGGTATTCCACTCAGGGTATTCCAGGATTCTATGAAAACTCTTTTCCACCTTTTTTATCCATCCATTTCTTAGCAGGGACCAAGCACTCAAGGACTCCCAGCTTAGGCTGAGCGTTCCCGCCTCAGCAGGGAGATGAAGGTGAGGATGAGGAGCTCACAGCTCTCCTCAGGCAGGGACACCACCAGAGGGCCTGGGGGACACGGCCAGCAGGAATTTGGGCTCTCCTCCCTTTTCTCAAGGTTCTGCTCAGCCTCCGTGGGAGGCAGCGCTGCAGATCCACCACGGATCCACTCTGGGCAGTTTGGGATGTGCCCTCCCCATCCTCACAGGGATGATCCCTGCTCCACAGCATGCCCTGAGGAGGGGTTTATCCCCAGTGGAGAGCTCTGGGCAATGAAATCCAAACAAACTCCTTCTCCTGAAAGGATTTTCAGTTTGCCCAGTGAAGCAGAAAACCTCCCCTGCCCACCAAACACCCGAATGCCTTTGGAGCACACAGGGGTGGACAGGGATGGCCTAAACCCTTGTCAGCCCCTCCCTGAGCAGCTGGAAAAGGGAATTCCTGCTCTTCTGGGCCTGTCCCACCTGTGGGAGCTTCTCCCAGCCTGGAGCAGGCAGCAGAGGTGGGGTGGGATGGCTCTGGGTGCCCAGGGACATCCTGCCTGTCCCTGGACCTGGTGGCAGCAGGGACAAAACCCCCTCCCCGTGCACAGGCTTGGTGTGGAAAATCGGGGCTGCAGCACCTGAATCGCCGCCTTTAGTTTATGAAAATTATAATTATTTTGATTTTAGTCCACAGACAGCTTGAAATGTTGCAAAACTCTGCAGGTGCTCTCGGTTATAACAAAACCCCAGAACAGATGGTGCAAGGTACCAGGCCAGCTCAAGGGATTAAACGCAAGGCTTTTGAAATTTAAAATTAAAGCTGGGTGATCTTGGGAAAATGTACCTGCCAAACAAGCTCGCTTAAAAAAAAAAAGTTCTCCAAGTTTTCCATACAAGCTGATTTAAATTCAAATTAGGCAAAAATTGGGCACTTTAAAAGTGCTTAAGAGAGGATTAAAAATCTGCGTGCTGGAAGAAATGGGATGGATACGAAGCGTTTGTTGCGGCAGTGCATTTTTGGTGGCCAAAATCTCGTTCTGTCTTGTTTCCTCGGGAGTTCTTTCAGTGGGAAATGGGATGGATATGAGGCATTTGTTGCGGCCAAAATCTCGTTCCGTCTTGTTTCCTCGGGAGTTCTTTCAGTGGGAAGGGCTCTGCCGGCCTTCCCTGGGCATTGCTCGGGGCGAGGGGAGCACCCCGAGCTGGGGGCCTGGCACGGGTTGGTGGCAGGAACCATCACCCGGTGCCACCCCAGTGCCAGCTGGGGACCGGGCTTTGCGCTGCTCTGGGGATGTAAAATCCACCCGTGAGCTCAGGCGGGGAAGGGTCGGGCTCGGGGACCACGGGCAGGGACGGAGCAGCGCAGGGCAGCGGTGCCCGCGCTCCAGATGTCCCCTTTGTCCCCTTTGTCCCCGCACTGTCCCCCCGCTCGGAGCCGTTCCCGCTCCCCCGGCACCGCGCATTGTTTCCCCTCGGTTTTTGGTTAAATCGCTTTAATCGGCGGCGCGGTGGGGGCATTGAGGCTCACAATGGGCAGGGAGCCCCCGGGGTGCGAAAGCCGCAATCTGGCCGCCTTTGATGGCCTTGTTGGCCGGAATCGGGGACTCCAGCGAACGCCTGGCCGCGGCTCCTTTGAAAGCAGAAAGGGCTGGCAAAGCCCGAGCTGCCCGGTGTTTGCCGCAGCCCTGGGTAACGTGCGAGATCACCTATTAATCACAACTTTTATATTCATATGCAAAACGTGCCTGGAGGACAATTTAATCATTTACTACAAGCGCTCGCTGTATTTACTTTCCCTTTCCCTCTCCCTTCCCTGTCATTAAGGGAGAGGGAAAAGGGATTGGGCCGGGACGGACACCGGGAACCTCCTGGAAAAGGCAGAAGTGCACAAAGTTTCAGCCCGCGCCATGTTTTGATAGGGATTCGAAAGTCAGCGTGATTAGAGTAATTGAAAGATCCTCTCTTATTTTTCCTGGCCGTTCCTGTCTCGTCTTGTCACATTAAAGGTTTTTAAGGACTTTAATTAGGTGTGGTGGTGAGGGAGCCGACAGAGAGCAGCCCTGTCCACGCCCAGCCCCGTGATGGGAGATGATCGCTCTGGCAGGTACAGGCTGGCAAGCTGAACCGATATAAATTAACTAGGAAAGGTTAAATTAGAGTAAAATGAGGATTGTAGACCAATCTAGGAAGCAAAGTCAGCTCCGAGCCGGTGCCTGTTCTGCCCGCCGTTCTCAGCCATGACTGCACGGGGAGCTCGGGGTTGGGAAGATTTTCCGTGGGGATCTCCGTTAATTGTTTCCTGAAAAATAAATTCGGGTGTGGGGAGACGAGTCAGGGCTGGGAACTCTCAGGGAGGACAGTGCGAGGCTTGCACAAAACTTTGTTTTCTGAGCGGGGCAGGAAGGTGGAATTTGGGGGATTTGCAGAAAGAAAAGAGAACAAACATTGGGAGGGCTCTGAGTGGGGCAGAGCAGAGGAGGCAGAGGGACAGAGAGGGACTCTGTGCAGCCACCTGGACCTTCAGCCTGTGCCTGTGTCCCTGTGTGCCACTGTCCTGTGTCCCCGGCCCTGTGTGCCACTGTCCTGTGTCCCCGGCCCTGTGTGCCACTGTCCTGTGCCCCTGTGTGCCACTGTCCTGTGCCCCCATGTGTCACTGTCCTGTGTCCCTGTGTGTCACTGTCCTGTGTCCCTGTGTGTCACTGTTCTGTGCCCCAGTGTGTCACTGTCTTGTGTCCCCATCTGTCACTGTCCTGTGCCCATTGTCACAGCCCCAGGGGGTTCTCTGGGCCCGTTTCCCCACCCTGCCACCGTTCCCTGCCGCCATTCCCAGGCACAGCACTGGGAATTTGTCCCAGAGCATCCCAGCTCTGAGGGACAGCCTTGGCACTCCTCCACACCCTTTGGAGTCAGCACTACAGGTTTGGGATGAACCTTGGGGTGTTTTCCAGTGGTCAGGACCAAAAAAAGGCAGTGTGATAGCAATGCAGGAATGTTAATTTTAAAATGTGTTTGTCAGTTTTTATTATATTTAAATTATTCTACAGCACGCAGCAAGATGGGACCATCTCTGGATGGTCCTCGATCGCTTTTGTAACTCTCCTGTAGGACTGCTGAACAATGCAAACAAACAGAGATGGATCCTATTCTTTATCTGAATTAAAAAAACAACACTCCTTGTTGTGTTTTATCAGGACGTCTATTTGGCTGGGTATTCAATTACAGGGTTCATTAAATCAAGATCGCTGTAGCCATGTTTCATCTTTTCATTGCACTGCGACACTGAGGGGGGTTCCATGCTTGGTGCAGGAGGCTGAGTTGTTGCTTGCATCCAGAAATTACATTTGCCACCTCAAACTGGTGGGAATTTGCAGAATTCCCAAAATTAGAGCCTCACGTGTTGCCAGCACCACTGTAACTGGGATTGCTGGTTCCACACACCCTTTTACCCAGCCATAACAGCCAGGAAAAGTGGCTTTAATTTCTCTGACAGTCTTTAATCTCCCCCTTTGCTGGAGCCTTTGGTGTTGAAGTATTTTTTCAAGGACTTGGTGGTTGCTATAGATATTTTTCTCCGTAACAAGGATTACATTGCATTAATCCTACAAAAAGATACCGTAATTAATTTGAAAATTGCTCCGGAGTCGAGAAGTATTTAAAAACCTTAATTAGGCCCGGCGTTGTTTTCTCTGCCAGCCGCTCGGATGCAGGCTCTGGGAGGGGAAGGTCCCTGTGCCTCGCTGTCCCCACGTGCCGCCGGGAGCGGAGGGAAGGAAGCGGTTCTTTAAAGCTCGCCAGAAATGCAGCGCATTTATCAGCTCTGAGTGGATATCATTGTGTTTATAACAGAGTGGAGGCACCATGCAATTTTGCTCTTGAAATTGGTTTATATAGATGACTGGTTGCTGTGAAGTGTGTGTCAGAGTTGCATGCAGCCCTTATGAAGTAGTACAATTGTCATCGCTTCTTACATGGTTGTTGAGGAGAGCTGAGAGCCCGGCTCAGTCAGCTGTTGAATAGATAACCCAACACACTTAACGTGGCATACATTGTAAAGAATTACATGCCTGCTACAATGAGCTCTGGGCCTCTGCTCGAGATAATAATCCTGGTGGGTGTACCACGTGTGGCGGCTGTCTGATCGCTCAGATATGACTGACGAAACATAAAGAAAAATGTCAGGCGGCCGCGAGGAAAATGCTGCTGGAAGTTTGTTTAAGGTTCACGGCCACGGCTGCGCTCCCGCGTTAACCCCGGCTCTGCCGCGGCCCTGGCAGCTGGGGCCGGGCTGGGCTGGGCTTTGCCAGCTGCCACCCAGGCCCTGCCTGTCCCTCCCTTGTCCAGCCAAGTCCCGGTGTCACCTCGCATTTGCCAAGCGCCACCGCGGAGGGCGAGCGCTCGCGACTTCTGAAGTGCCGTGGCACAACTCATCGTGGGCAAGGGCAGGGCAGCCCGGGTAATCGAGCTGGCAATATGGACTGGGCCGCAGCTGCAGTAATTAACAGCACTGGCACGTTAATGAGGGAAAGGGAGGAATAAACAGAGAGCAGCCGCTGCAGAGGGGCTCGGACGCTGCACAGAGAGATGTGGACGGGGCCTTGAGGCGCCCCGGGGTCACAGGCTGAGCTCCCTGCATCTGCTGCAGCAGAACCTGCGCTCTGCACACCCCACCTGGCACACCTTCCACCCCTCTGCTGCTCCTGCACGGTGGGACGGAGCAGCCCTGGGTGTGGGACCATGGAACAGGGCTGAGGGGCTGGAAGGGCTCCCGTGGCATCTCCCTTGGAGCTGGACAGGTCTGAGGGAGCCCATCTGGGCTGGGGGCTGGGAGCTGCTTCTGTGGGAAAGCACAGGGAGGGTTTGGACGGAAGGAGAGAGGTGAGGGAGACCCTGTGATTTGTAATTTGTAATTTCTGGTATTGTTCAGCCCACCGCTGTGTCCTGGGGGATGGGAGATGTCCTGCACACCCTTCCCATGCACGTGGAGGGAAATGCCAGGGCTAGCTGTTCCCTGCTGGATTATTTCTCTCCATTTACATGGAAGCCTTTTACCTATATTTTTATTTAATTCCCAATTTATTTCCTTGAGGGAAGGTGAGAAGGGGTGGGATTATCCCTCAGTAACCTCTAGAAATGAAGTGTGGCTCAGGAAATGGGAACTAATCCATGACATTTTACCAACCTGGGACAGGGAAATGTCCCTGCCCATGGAAAGAGATGGAATAAGATGAGCTTTAAGATCCCTTCCAACCCAAGCCATTCTGGAATTCCGTGATTGAGTTCTACACCTTTCCCAACAACTTGTGCCTGGTGTTCCTCTCCCCACCAGCCCATCCCAGCCACCCTGGATTTGGGATATTTTCCTGTCAGTGCAGCAAAATTTTGCTTCTTCTGGTAAGAAAAAATCAGGGCTTTCCTACAACCCTAAGTCTTTTCTAGATCTTTATTTTTGGGATGTAGCCAGTCTCATAATCTGGCCCTAATTCTTGCTCTTCTCCTCCTTTCCCCCCTCCCATCCCAAACACTTTTTTTCCCTCTTTTTGATAAAGTCTCCATAAAGAAATCCTGTTTCAGGAGCTGTAGCTGAAAATACCTTGTAGTGAAGCTGCCAATCCAGCATTTTTTGGTAAAAGCTGAAGTAGTCTTAAATTGGCCGCTTATTTGGCCAAGGAAAGGGTTCAAAGCTCATCGCAAGAGGTGAAAAAAATCTCAAGAAAAGAAAAATCTAGGCAACCTCTTGGTTAAACCCAAAAAAAACCAGAGGCTGAGGGAAATTATTACTGCTAAATAATAGAAATATAGGAGCAGAATGGATCGTTTTCCAGCTAAGGAATGGAATTCACACAGGTGCTGGAGTTTTCCTTCCCGTGCCATGGATTGCCATCCCCTGAACAGCCAAACTGGGGCTTTCTGGGTTGGATTTTGGGATTGGCCCTCTGGAGGCTCCCATCTGCTCTCTGAATCCCCAAACTGGGATCAGCACAAGGGTTGGGTGCTGGGCTGGGAAATGCTCCTCGTGTCTTTTGCTTGGAAATCTCGCCGGAGCTCAGAACCCCGCTGGAATTCCCTCCCTCCCCACAGCCTGTGTCTGTGCATTTTGGTATAAAACCCCTCCCAAAGGGTCCTGTTCAGACCTGGTTTTCTGTGGTGTCATACTATATGTGTGTGTGTATATATATATATATTTATATATATGCAAATAGTACAATTAAGGGGGTATTTTTACTTTTTTAAAGGCTGTCCTTTCATCACTTACACAAACCTAAGTTAGGAGCAATACAAGTTATTGCAGTGTGAAGCAAAATTGCTCAATGTGACAATATTACCTGATCTATACTACATTTTTTTTTTCTCTCTTTTTTAAAAATATCTGCAGGAAAAAACCCAGTGTCTTCCTAGAAGGAATAGGCAATAAAAGAGATGGTAAGAGAATGCAATCCTCACCCAGGCTGAGGGTGCAGTGTGTGCAGCAGGAATTGCAGTGATTTTTCAGTGTCCATCGCTGCCTTCTGCTTGTGGTGCTCACATTCTCACTCCTGCTCTACAACCTGGCCTAGCCTGGCAAAAGAGCTGGGAAAACAGAGTTTTATATCAATTAATACCATTTATTTATTTTCTGAATATAGAACTGGGGCTTAGCGTTGTTATTTAGGGTTTCTTTCTTTTCTTCCACCCAAACCTCGATGGTTTGCATGGGGCTTGTTTGGGAGGTGATGCTGTGAGTGAGGGTGGGAGGAACCTGAGATCCCATTCCAGGGCACATCCTGGATTTCCTGCAGGTGCTGGGAAGGTTGTGGTGCCCAGCCCCAGGAGTGAGCAGCTCTGCTCTGCAGAGAGCTCAGGGAGCTCTGGGATGTTCAGGAACATCCAGGGCGATGCTGTTCAGGAGATCTGGGATAGGAAAAAAGTGATCAGATGATAAATACTCTGCAGAAATGCACAAAATGTCAGCCTGTAGGTGTAGAACATTCACATTTAGGAGAGCTGCCTGTTTGTTCCCTTCAGAGGGGACACAGGGCTCTTGTGCCCTAATTTTCATATTTATATTTTCATGTTTATGGCATGTTGCTCAATTGCTTGAGATTTTAGAACATAGAGTATTTCCAAAGCTGGCCCAGAGTGTCAGAAAATGGGATCCCACAGCAGGGCAGACGGTTCTTGGTCACTCACCTGATTTTTCATCTAATAATGAGTTCATTTTAAATCTGACAAGCTGTGGGGTTCCAAGTACTTGATTCTAAGCTCCCTTAAATCTTCCTTCCTTTTCTGCCTGAAAAGGAACCAACACAGATTTCCTGTGCTGGTTTTCTCACTTTCCTGATCCCCTAAAGCAGAGCAGAAGTGTCTGGTGCCAGGACTCTGGTGCAGCCCTGCCCTGCATGGGCACACACATTTATTCCATCTTTCCCTTCTTCCCCCTCGCATGGACAGTGCCTTGTCCTGTGCATCCTCTCAGAGCGTGGAGATCTGTTTGAGGCGTGGAAAGATGGAATTCCAGAGTCTGTGTCCCCACTTTGGGTGTGTGGGGCTGCTCTGAGGAACCCTTCGTGCCTCAGCTCTCCCTCCCGATGGAGGAATTCAACCCCCGAAAGGCAAAGCTGCTGAACCCTGCCCTGATCACCAAGTCCTGGGATCACCGAGGCTGGAAAACCCTGCAGGATCACTGGATCCAAGCTGGGACTGCTTCCCTTTGTCAGACCTGAATGCCACTTCCAGGCGTTCCTACGCGGCTGAGATTTTGTCTGGTGCAACACTGCAGGATGCACTGGGAAAACTGGGACCTCTGAAAGATGGGAAAATACAGAGCACAGAGGTTTTGTTCTATTTTTTATTTTTTTTTTTTTTTAGCTTAAGTGGTTTGGGAACCCATTTTATTCCCAGGTAAAATAGTTTTATTTTAATAACTGCAAGCAGCTCTGTTTGTGTCCTTCAGGCAGAAATCCCCACCGCGACCACGTTGCTGTGCTAATGGAAAATAAAAGGTGAGAGAACTAAAAATAAAAATAAAAATACTTCAGGTGTCTACACTTGAATTCAATTAATGCCTCCATCTTGGTCTATCAAACACTTGACAGAGCCACAATAAGAGGAAATATAGATATAAGTGCCCAAACAAAGTGGCCAGCAGACAGAAACCACCCCCTCTTCACACAAATGCTCAGAGAATCAAACAATCACTTTTATTTTCTCCACTTACCAGAGCTACTTTCCCCTTCAATAATATCAAATATTCCCTAATTCCAACCCACCCAGGTGATGTTCCCTCTCTGCTGGGAGAGGAGAGGAGCTGGGGCCCATCCTGGCCCTGCTTTCCACAGAGCTGGGTTTTGCTGCAAGCATCCAAAGGAAACCACTGAATTATGTGATTTTTTTTTTTTAAGTGTGAATCCCTGGGGATAAGTTAGAAAATGCTTCAGTGCTTTTTAAAATAGCATTTTGCTCGAGTGCTGGCTTGGCTAGCTCTGCAGAGCGGAGATTTTATTTATTGAATTAATTATTTGTTTGTTTATTTATTTATTTTAGGATCTAAAGATTTTATTTTATTTTATTTCATTTCATTTCATTTCATTTCATTTCATTTCATTTCATTTCATTTATGATCTAGGGATGGATTCCTGCCCCTGCATCCCTTCCTCTGAGTCTTCCCATGGTTGGAAATACTTTGGTTCCCTCTGTTTTTCTTCCATCTCTGCAGCCAGCCCTTGAAGAATACAAAATTGGTTCATTTTTATGGCTTGATTGTTTTTCCTCTCTGCTGTTCCTGAGGCTCCAGGGAGCATGTGGACTGAAATGAGGGACAGGGATCCCTGGGATGCGCCTGGAATTTGGAGAAAACCCCACAGCCAGGACCCCTTTGTGCACATCAACCCCAGATTTGGATGGAAGGGACTTTAAATCCCCTCCCATCCTGGGCAGGAACACCCCCAGGGATCCACGGCTTGGACATTTATCTGGAGATTGCTTGGAATATCCAGAAAATTTTGATTTTCAAATCTCAAGATTCCCATTAATTAATATAACAAAATGCCCCTGACTTATTTACTGAGATAATTCCAAAAATATTTTTTGCCACAAAAACTTCGTTTTGGTGGGAAATTGTGCTTTCGTTGCACAGAAAAAAGCATCATAGGGGGTGATAAAAATACCTCTGGCAATGCTGTGTGCAGTGAAAAAAGGCATCAGTTTTCCTTTCCTGAAAGGCCCAGTTTGAGCACAGAAGGGCTGAGGGTCAGCCCTGCCAGGGGTGGCTCCATTCAGGGATGGGTCAGGGTCACCCCTGGATGTTTTGGAGCATCATCCCATGGCACCCACAGGCCCAAATGCTTTCCCTCTCCACCACCACATTCAGTGACACAATACTTGTGAGGAAAACGTGGATTTGTCCTCAGAAGCCTCAGTCCCAGTTTGAATTTCCAGGAAATAAATCAGTGTTTGCACTTGGCCCGAATATCACTGGGATATTTCCTACCTGCCACCCACAATTCTGATTTTTAGGGGGTCATTTTGCAGCAGGATTCTTTTTCCTGGAAAGACTAGGTAGGTTGAAATAGTTCTTTCCCATGGAAAACCCACAGTTAAATCCTTTTCAGCTTGGGATATTTTTCCATCTTATTTCTCATTCTTGCATCATTAATTTAAATATCTCCCATAATCAAAGATTGTAAAAAAGAAATTGTACACACATTTTGAAAGCCCAAATCTTGATGCACCTGTGCCCACTGGTTACTAGTGAGGGGTTAAAATAATTGATCCCATTATCCTAACGAGTTCCTGATGCACCCAGAGAGAATTTGCCAGGTGATTTGGTTAAACCCAGAACCATGGGGCATTTTCTTGGTGATACATCAATTCATGGAGAGTGGGAAAAACACGTTCAGGCTCTTGTGAAAATGTAAAAAGTTTAATAAAGGACAATAGGAGACAAGGGTCATGGAGCAAAGGTTATTACAGCCAGGTGTGCCTTGGCACTCAGCTAAGACTACACTTGCTGTTTTGGAAATACTGCTTATATACTATTGTTATTATATTAGCTTATTATATATTTAGAAATATTTATGTGCAGTAAAATTTTTTTCTGAACTAGTTTGTATATTCTAAGAACTGTTTAGTGTGAATCTTGGGTTTTACTTTTTTAGAGTATGTGTATTCTTTGATAGTGATTTTAGTTTATTTTCATTAATTCTAGTATTTGGGGGTTGGTCTACACTGTCTTTAGGCAGTGAGTGTTGATAGTTGGTATATTTGTAGTAGGTGGTTTTCTTATATGTTTATTGGATGTTACCTAAGTAGGTATTGTAACACAAGTCTACTTCTATCAGTTATGTTACTACTATGTGTAAGCTTAATTAACAACAGAAATAATAACTATATATTTATAACAAAGTTACTTTAACACTACACATTATGATATCATATATGATATTATATATAATATAATATGTAATATATAATTATATATATCATGTCATTATATACAATATCATTATATAATATTATATATCATATTATATTGTTTTATAAATATATATATTATATATAATATATATATTATATATTATATATGTATAATATATATATTATACATACATTATATATTTATTATATACATATTATTTTATACATATATATTTATTATACATATTATATATATTACATATAAATACTATTTATTATAGTAACAATACTAATAATTCTATTACCAATCTCAATAAATAGTTTTACTATTTATTGAGATGGATAATAGAATAAAATCTTGTAAAACACCTCTCAATTACCCCATCTCCACAAAAACCAAGAAAATCAACATCCCCTCCTGGCAGGGACTTGTGCAGAGCCACAAGGGCCCCTGAGCCTCCTTTGCTCCAGGCTCAGCCCCTGCCCAGCTCCCTCAGCCCCTCCTGGTTCTCCAGACCCTGCCCAGCTCCCTCAGCCCCTCCAGACCCTTCCCAGCTCCTTTCCTTCCCTGGATAAAAGATCCAATATGTCCCTGCCTCCTTTTTCTCTCCAGTTGAAACTTTTTGAGGGAGAAGCAGAGGGCTGGGAGGGCAGTAAATGGATTTATTTCTGTAGGGGAAGGGCAGTGCTGCTCCATCCAGCATGGAATGGGATGCACCTTGTGTTCTGTGGTGCTCCTGGGGAAGGAAAAGCTGTAAATGGATTTATTTCTGTGGGAGAAGGGCAGTGCTGCTCCATCCAGCATGGAGTGGGATGCACCTTCCTTCTGGGGAAGGAAAAGCAGCTGTGGAGGAAAATGCTGATTTGGTTTGTGCAGGTTCAGAGCAGCCAGCCCGGCTGCACAGTGTCCCCAGGGAAAAGCTGACTTTTCCTTCCCCCTTCTCTTTATTACTCCAGTTTCTTGGCACAGAGCTGGTGGAAATGAGCCAGATGCAAATCACCAGGAGCTCCAAAGCAAGCAGGGCAGGCTGGAGGCTTTGCTGGAGCAGCATTTTCTTCTCCCCAAATCCCTGCTTTCATCCAGAAGGTGCCTTTTGCTTCCCAGCAAAGTTGGTGGGGTCACTGGTGAGCAAGGGCTTTGTCTGGGGGAGATTTGCCATCCTTATGTGACATTGGGAGGGATGCTGTGGAATAATTGAAGAATTCTTTTTTTGTGTGTGATTTCTTCCCTCAGGCAAGTGGAGAGGTGGCCAGGAGGGGATTTTTTCCCAGCAAAGCTGCATTTCCAACAAGGAAACTCTTGTGTGCAGTAAAATGAAATTTGCCATTCTTATGTTACATTGGGAGGGATGCCTTGGAATAATTGAAGAATTCTTTTTTTGTGAGTGATTTCTTCCCTCAGGCAGGTAAAACCTGGTGGAGAGGTGGCCGGGAGGGGATTTTTTCACAGCAAAGCTGAATGTCCAGCAAGGAAACTCTTGTGTGCAGTAAAATGAAAACTCAGCAGCCAGGCACAGGTTGCTGCTCAGTTGTTAATTCACAATTCTGCCCTTCCAGGGCGTTTTTGGCAGCAGGCAGAGCTGGTGTTGTCTTACAAGGAGTGAACCCCCCTGTGCTGAGGTGTCCCTGCCTCACTTGGCACAGGGAGCAGGAGAGCCAAGGCAAAGCTGTTTGTCCTCTGAGCTTTCCAGGAGTGCTTTGCTGTCCTTTTTGTGTGTTCTGTGGGGTTAAAATCAGTTTTGTGGCTTTCAGAGCTGTGGGATTCCTGGAAATGTCCAGTTCAGACACATGGAATGCCAGAATGGTGTGGATTGGAAGGGACCTTAATGATCCATGGCAGGGACAGCTCCCACCATCCCAGGCTGCTCCAGCCCCAGTGTCCAACCTTGGCCATTGCAGGGATCAGGGGCAGCCCCAGCTGCTCTGGGAATCCCT
>JAWWEX010000300.1:885571-899033 GCA_035583215.1 Arremon brunneinucha
TCTAATTAATGGCCAATCACAGTCAGCTGGCTTGGACAGAGAGTCTGAGCCACAAACCTTTGTTATCATTCTTTCTTATTCTATTCACAGCCAGCCTTCTGATGAAATCCTTTCTTCTATTCTTTTAGTATAGTTTTAATTAATATATATCATAAAATAATCAATCAGCCTTCTGAAACATAGAGTCAGATCCTCATCTCTTCCCTCATCCTGAGACTCCTGTGAACAGGGTCACACTCCTCTATTTCCTGGTGGATTTCTGTGGAGTTTTGTGGCACAGGGATGTCTGAGCACACTGCTGGATTTCCACCACGTCCCACCCTTGCCATGGCCCTGCAGTGCCTCTGGGGCTGCTTTGGTGCCCAGGCCGGGCACACCATGGACATGAGCCATGGAAAACCTTCCCCTGCCTGGAAAATTCCACCCCCTCAGTTAAACTGGGATTTAACAGCCACCCTTGCTCTGTATTCACACAGACTTTGCCTCCAAATCTCAGTGTTTGCTCTGACTCTTTGGCCACTTTTCTCCCTTTCCTTCATTTTCCTTGCTGCCTGTGCCTGGCTACAGTCTCGAGATGTTTGCCAAATATCCCCCAGTACAGCAAGAAATCCATGTTGAGAGATACCAAATTCCTGTTAGCTCTTAGGGCTGGGAGAGGTGTGTTAGGTAGCCCATCACATAAAGCTTGATCAAAATCCCTGAGTAAATGCCACGGGAGCCCTCCAGGAATAGAGCCTTTAATCTTTAGATGGTCTGAGAGGAGCCTGGTGACATGGCTGGGCTTATTGCACAAAGCTCATTTCAGGCACTCTCATATTGGGAAGAGCCTCAGGTCCTTCTCCCCGTCCTCTTCCAATGGGCAGAAATGAGTTCTTCCTCTCTTTTTTTGCCTTTCCCGATGCTAAAATATGAAAAACCACATGGAAATGAGAACTCTTAGAGTGTCTAAACACTTTTACCTTCTCAGGGCGCTGGCTGTGGCTGCTGCTCTCCTCACCAGTTCAGAGCATCCTTGGGACCACTTGGCTCAGGGTCTGTCCTAGGGAAGGAGACTGCAGCAGGCAAGAGCAGAGGTTTCAATCTCCTATTTTGTTATCCAAATACCTGATTCTTTTCTTTTAAATTACATTATGAAGGGAATAATAAAAGGAAATACTTGGGAAAAGTAACATTGTTTTATTTTAAAAAAAATTAGAGTTGCATAGCTAATTCCCATTAACTTGAGACTTCTTTTTTCCCCCTCAGTATTTTTTCCCAATAAGGAATAAGTCTTGGCTACTACTACTACTATTATTATTGTTATTATTAATAATAATAATAATAATGTTTTTAATTTATTATTATTATTTCCTGTTTCCTGCAATAATATTTCACCAGTGAGGAATGTGTAGAAAAATTGGTTTGTGGCCTGCTGTAGCCAGGGACAGGGTGAGAGGGAACAGCCTGATCTGGGCCAGGGCAGCTCAGGGTGGGCATTTCCCCATGGAAAGGGTTGTTAAAATTGGAAGGGAGTGTCCAGGGAGGTTTGCAGTGCCCATCCCTGGAGCTGTCCCAGGAATTCTGGAGGTGGCACTCAGGGCTCTGAGGGGGACAAGGTGGGGTATTGGAAGCAGGCTGGACTCCATGAGCTGGGAGGGCTTTCCAGTAATCCTGGGATTGTGCTGTGGGACATCTCTTCCCAGAAACACCTCTGGATGCTCCCCAAAGGCAGAGAGAGAGGTTGGGATGCAGGGACAGCACCAGGAGTGCCCTGTGCCACCCCAGCTGAGCCCTCAGGGGCACCCACCCACTCCAGCACTGCCCGCTCCCCTTGTGCACTCCTGGAAAGGCAGAGCTGTGTTGAGACAAGGCTCAGCCTGGGTTAATTAGCTCCTCTGCAGGGCTAATTAGGAGCTGAGCTCTGTGCTAACTCACCTGCATCGCTGGGGAGGGGGAAGCTGCAATTCCTGCTCATATTCCAGTCCAATCCAAGCTCCTCCCTGGCTCCATCCAGGGCCTGGCTGTAAAATTCTGGGTGGTTCTTATTTTGGGTCAATTGGTTCTGATCTCCTTAACCTGAAACTCCAATGTTTGCCTGGCTCCAAGGGGCTCCCATTTTGGGAGCGGATGGAGCCGTGCTCCCAGTTTGCTGGGCAGCACCAGTCTGGCTCCAGGGCAGAAGGGAGGCAGTGCAGGGGCTGAGGGGATGGTTTGTGCAGGAACCCATCACCAGCTGAGGGACAGAAGGGACCCCTGGGCTCAGCAATTGGCCTCTTCCCTCCCCTCCTCCTCCTGGAATGCCTCCCCTGGAGGATGGATCCAGGGAATGTCCAGTGGGGCCACTGGGCTGCTTTAGTTTTACTGTTATTTGGAAATTTGAATGCAGGAATAGCTTATATAAAATATTTTGGCAGTGACTGCTCATGGAAAACACCCCAGGAACCACAGGGGGGTCAGTGTGGGGCTCAGGGACCCCCACTCTGGGGAATTCTCTGTTCAGCTTTCCAAACTGCACTATTTAATTGATAATTTCACTAAACATGAAAGCTAGGCTCGCTTTTTCACCATAAAACAATAATTCTTATGCAATCACCTCTTTAAAAGATTATTTTCACTCTTTCACAACAAAATTACTTAAGTGTGAACTTTTTAAGGGTTATCATCCACTTTAGGTGCAAAAATACCCTAAATATTGCCTGTAATGCACCAAGATTTACATTATTGCCTGTAATGCACCAAACAAAGATGGACTCCTGTCCTTCAGCTGGCACCATGTTCAAAATAAAAGGAAATATGGAAATATTTCCATTTCACCCAACTTAAAACCATTTGATCCATAGTAATATAGCAGTGCTGGGGAAAATTTAAATAATAATAAACATGGCATGCTGAACAGCACTTTGGAAGGTGCTGCCAGTGCTCTCAGAACAGTTAATAAAGTAGTCACAAATGATTCTGCCCACTTTTGTCCCAAAGAGGATCATATTTAATGCTCCATTTAATTTGCTCAAATGTCAGGGAACATCAAAAGGGGAAATTTATTGTATTAGTCACTGAAAGAGATATAGTAGGAGCATCCTGCTATCTAAAGATGATTAATAAAAATAGCTATTGATTCTGCAAAGTCAATAAATCCAGCTGTTCCGAGGGTGGCATTAGTCAGTCCCAGGCACTGCTGGAGTTTGTTTGGCTCCTGCAGATGGATCTGCAGCCCCTGCTGCTCGCCCAGCCAGGCAGGAGAGGAGGAGCTGCCTACCCTGCATCAAGATCCCACCAAGCCCGATGGAATCCTGGCTCCAGGGTCTCCCTTGCTCTGGCCAGGTGCAGAATTCCCATGGTTGGGCTCTCGTGGAGCTGCTGTGAGGCTCAGGTGGGACAGGCTGGAGAAACAACCAGAGAGGGGAGCTCAGGGCCTGGTCAGGGAGGTGAGACTGTGGTACGGCTTGGGTTGGAAAAGTCCTCTCAGACCATTGAGTCCAAACAGTTCATTCAGCCACCACTGCCTTGTCCCCAGTGCCACATCCTGAAATCCCTGCAGGGATGGGGGCTCCACCTGAGCACCTTTTCCTGCAGGAATTGTCCCAAATCCACCCCGAGCTGCCCTGGGCCAGCCTGAGGCCGTTCCCTCTGCTCCTGTCCCTGTTCCCTGGGAGCAGAGCCCGACCCCCCCGGCTGTGCCCTCCTGGCAGGGAATTGCAGAGAGGGAAAAGATCCCTGGGGATCCTCCTGTGCTCCAGGTGAGCCCTGCCCGGCTCCCTCAGGGATTGTGCAGCCCCTGCCCGGCTCCCTCAGGGATTCTGCAGCCCCTGCCCGGCTCCCTCAGGGATTCTCCAGGCCCTTCCCAGCTCCATTTCCTTCCCTGGCCCTGCTCCAGCCCCTCAGCCCCTTGCTGTGAAAGAAAAATCAAAAAGTGGGAGAAAACATGAGGGGGGGAAGAAATGAGGGCAGTCTGAGGAAGGCTTTGATGCAGAGCTTTTCCCTCCTGGATCCTCTTTTTCTCTAGGCCAAGCCTAGAGCTTTTCTCTAGGATCCTCCTTTTTTCTAGGCCAAGCCCTTCCCAGCTCCCTCAGGAATTGTCCAGCCTCTTCTCCAGCTGGGTTCCCTTCAGGGTCTCTTCTGCCATGAGGGGAAAATCAAAAAGTGGGAGAAAATGTGAGGGGAAAAAGAAGTGGAGTTTGAGGAAGGTTTTGCTGCAGAGCTTTTGTCTTTTGGATCCTCTTTTTCTCCAGGCTGAGCCCCTGCCCAGCTCCCTCAGGGATTCTCCAGACCATTTCCAGCTCCCTCAGGGATTCTGCAGCCCCTGCCCAGCTCCCTCAGGGATTCTCCAGACCATTTCCAGCTCCATTCCCTTCCCTGGCCCCGCTCCAGCTCCTCAGGCTCTCCCTTGTCCCAGGTTTCAGGTGCAGCCTCAAGGTTTGCTCAGCATTTCAATGCTCCTCAGCCTCTCTCTCTGCTGTAATTCCCATTTCTGGAGCAGCCCGTGCTGGTATTTAGAGAGAGCAGGATCTCATTCCCTCCCTCCTCATGTGCCAGAGCTTTGGGATAACATTTCCAGCCATTAGGTTTTGTGGAGTTTTTTCTCTTTCTGCATAACTTTTAAAGGAACCTCAAAGAAAAAGCCCTGGCCATGTCTGGAATTCCACCCAGGGCCCAGCCAGGTTCCCTGTCCCCATCTCCCACTGGCCTTAACCTCAAACTCTGCTTGAGACTTGTGGAGAGCCCTAAAATAAATCAGTGTTTGGCTCAGGGCATGGAAAGCACTGTCTGATTTCAACACTTCCTTCCCTGTTTATTTCCTCAGCGGGGCCAGACGTCACCAGGCTAATTTTTCTCAGGCTGATGATGGGAAAAAATTAGGGATGCTAACTTTAGCTGGCAAATCTTCCTGCAGCAATATCATCTCCACATTTCCCTCCTGAACCCTGGAGCAGCTGAGCTCCATCTGCAGAAATGTCCATGGCAAACTTGCAGGAGTGCAGGAATTGGTGCTGACCATGATGAGGAGCACAGGGATATGTCCATGAGGGGGCAAAGCCGCTCTAGTTTAAATAATAAATTAACTTGCTAATGAAATGCAGAGGAGGTTATAAAACAGGGTAGATCGTGGCAGCTTTGGACGTTCCAGGATGGTGCTGCTGCTTCATTTCTGTTCTCTTGTGATGCTGATCCCTGCTTTAATTAGCAGAAGGGAAGCAGGAGCCACAAATGGGTTACACTCCCTGTGCCCTGGAGTACTGAATGGGAAAAGAGAGAGATTCCTCAAAAATCCCCTTGTGCTGCTGCAGGAATGGGAGAGGTGCCATCCAGGGCAAGGCTGAGCAGTGTCTGAGCACTTTGGTGGGACCTTGCCTGTGTTCATGGCACTGTCCCCTCACTGGAGCCCTTCCTGGTGTCCCTGTGCCCCTGCTGGCTCTGCAGGCAGCACCTCTGGGATTTGGGAGCTGCCCCCAACCCCCTCCCTGCCCCTCTGCTGTCCAGAGCTGCCCTGCTTGGCATCACCTCAACTTTTCAGGCTGGGCTGGCCCTGGATGCATCTGCAGATTTGTGCTCAGTGAAACCTCCTCAAGTGTCTTTTGGAGAATTTAACTTTAGTTTAGCATCCGCTGAATTTCCCTTCTCTGTTGTGGCAGTAACACCTCAAAGAGCATCAGGGATCAGTGGAGCTGCTGCCCCCATCACAGCCTCCTCTTCCTCCCCCTGCCTCCCTCGGGATTTTCCTTCCACAGATAAGGAACTCCCTGCTCTGAGGTTCCCAGTGTGTCTGTGTAAAGCAGCTGAGGGGTGTTTGACAGCTCCAGAGCCTCTGGAATCTTGCCCCAAAGTTTATGAGCTCTTTAAAATGTCCATTAAAGATTCACAAGTTGCCACGCTTATCGTTTGACGTTATAATTTAAGCACCTCTGTTCTTCTCCATTTTTAGGTGGGGTTTTCTTTAAGCTTTTTTTTCTTTAGGGAAATGTGCTGATAAAATCTTGTAGTGGTATGATGGTGTTCACAGGGGTTCTTGGATGAGGGAAGAGACAAGGATCTGACTCCATGTTTCAGAAAGCTGGTTTATTATTTTATGATATATATTATATTAAAACTATTCTTAAAGAATAGAAGAAAGAATTTCATCAGAAGGCTGGCTAAGAATAGAGTACCAAAGAATGATAACAAAGGTTTGTGTCTCAGACTCTCTGTCTGAGCCAGCTGACTGTGATTGGCCATTAATTAGAAACAATCACATGAGACCAATCACAGATGCACCTGTTGCATCCCACAGCAGGAGATAATCATTGTTTACATTTTGTTCCTGAGGCCTCCCAGCTTCTCAGGAGGAACAATCCTAAGGAAAGGATTTTCATGAAAATATGTCTGCAACGGGGCACTGCCCAGGCTCCCCTGGGAATGGGCACATTCCCAAAGCTGACGGAGCTCCAGGAGGGCTTGGGCACCAGGGATGGCCAGGGTGGGATTTTGGGGTGTCTGTGCAGGAATCCATGATCCCATGGCCCCCTTGCAGCTCTGGATGTTGTGATTCCGACCCTTATTTCCCCCAGCAGTCTCACCCCTCCTTTGAAGCCCCCCTGGATCCCCGATGTCCTGAGCTGTGGCCAGGATGGAGCTGAAGGAGCCTGTGTGTGCCAGGCAGGGGGAGAGGGGAAGCTGAGGGGCAGGGAGGATGGTGGAAATGCTGGCCCATTACGGCAGAGAGCAGATAATGTCCCTGCAGGGGCATTTGTCACCGTGGGTGCTGAGCTGTGGCAGTGCTGAAGAGGCACCCGAGGAGCCCTAATCTGGGGGGAATGGAGACATTAGGGAACATGGCCCTCTGGAAAATGGCCTTGTCTCACACCTTGCATATGTACCGGCCCTTTGCAGGGCCCACGATAAGTAGGGCTCCTTGTTTCATGGAAAGGAGCAGTAAATAGTCACATAAAACCCATATAATTTGCTGGCTTGTAAGTTAAAGCCCCAGGCAGTCTTATCACTTCTTTTGTCATGTCCCTTACACTTCCAGGGCAATTCCAGTGTCAAATTGCTCTACATTTTGCACCCTGACCCAGCAAAAGTGGAAGCCTGCAGAAAACTTGCCACTCTTCATCTTTCCTGTTTCCTTTCCCCCTTTTCCTTTCCCCTTTTCCTTTCCCCTTTTCCTTTCCCTTTTCATACTTTGAAACTGAGCTCTTTTTCCTCCCCATGAGCTGATTGTGTCTCTTTATTGGGTCTGTGAGTGTGTCTGGAGCTGCACCCAGAGCACGGCTTGTCTGTGTGAACCACGTAGGGAGGGAAAACGGGAACTTCCAAAGTGAGGATATTAATTATTGAGCAGGGAGATCTGCCCTAACACCGATGTCCAGGCTGAGCCCCCGAACCAAAGAGGCTGTTTGTTGCCTTTGCAGCCTTGTTTGTGCTGTGCCAGGCAGGGCAGGGCCGTGGCAGCTCCATCCCAGCCCCGCTCAGTAAATGCCAGGGCGCCGCAGCCCCGCTGGAGTTAACGGCGCGGCACTTTTGTGTTCGCTAGCATGAATCATTAATCATGAGGCAGGCCATATTCTTGTACTGCTGCTGCTTTCATTACTTGGCCTAATTAAACAGTTCTCTGAACTGGAATCTCAGATTCCTCTGTTACAGATTATCATTAATTATGGTGAAAGTGCTCAGAGATGTTGGACTCAATTATATTCTGCTCAACTCTGGCACGGCGTGATTCATTGCACAGCCTGCACTGCAGATGTACTCTGTTCTTATCTCGCACTCCCACTTTTGTAAATTGGGCTCTGCCAGCCAACAAACCGAGAGTTATGTGCCGCCTTTTCATTAAAAACATGTTGGAGAAGCACACACCAATTAAGGAGCCTGTATTTTATGCCCAACGAGGAGCGGGTTTGGGAGCGAGAGCCGAGCGAGCGGCGGCTCCGCTCCTCGCTCAGCCCTGGTGGCTGCTCAGGCTCCTCTCTGGGGTTTGGGTTCCTCTCCTCCACGTCCCCAAGGTGTGGCTCCTCCCAGGAGCAGCAGGCATGGTGCTGGCATCACCCATGGTGCCCACACACGGCCGGGGGTGTTTGCAGAGCCCGGGGCCCTTCCTGCGCAGTGTTATCCGTTGAAATGCTGGGAATGGCCCAAGCAGCCTGGATTTCTTCTTATGATTAATGCAAAGAGTGGCCGTGGCATTGAGCAGTGGTGTAACAATGTTAATATTAATTATTATTTTAATACCCAACCAGCCTCAGCACCTTGCAGCAGGCAGTTTCATAAATTAAGGTACAAAGTAAACGCACTGCTTTGTGGGTTGGTGTTTCAAAATGTTTTATGTTCTAAATTGAGACTAAATGTGAAACGAGAACCAACTAGAATTAAAAAATATTAGGATCTGAAATGCAGAAAAAAGAGAAGGGGCGTTTTTTCCTTTTATATTTTTGGCGTCTTTAGAACTTGGTGTTTCTACCTGCTTGTGGAGCTCATGGGCAGCTGTGAGGTGATGCTGTGGTCAATCAATTTTACCCCAATACCTATTTTCACTCCCCTTGAATGGAGTGAAAATAGATATTGGGGTAAAATCAATGACAAATGTCACAGCCATATGTTGTCCCCAATGGAAAACCCCTGCTGAGCACCCTGGCACAGCTCGGGCACCGATGCCAGCTCTGCCCGCACCCGGGAGCGGGGCTGAGCATCCCTGCCCTGCACCCCGGCTCTCTCCGGAGCACTCCGCCTCGGAGCTCAGCTGTTCCAAAGTGAAATAGATTGCCAACAAAATTGCTTCTCCTGCTCCTCCATTGTCAACAGGAGAGGATTTCCCCAGTGCGGGTTAACATGGCTCACATGAGAGAGCCGGGGCAGGGCCGGGCTGCGATCCGGCGCGGCAGAATTGATATTCAGCAGCAGCGCCGAGCGCGAGCCGTGCCGGGGCTGAGATGATGATTAGCTAATTCACCTGCCCTAAGTGGATTTGTTTCTCCGTGTCAAAATACACCCTGGGTTTTATCTACAGGTAGATTGGAGCAGAGAGTCCTTGATTAAGTTATCAGGAGAGCGGCGTGGTTTGTACTCGGGCTTTGATTGCAGGGACAAAAGGCACCTCATACACAAATAATTGGTGTGGGACTGGGAATCCTGCTGTGTCACCCAGAAATGGGGCCTTGGAGCCTGCCATGAGAGAAAATGGGTTGGAAGAGGGTTCTGTGTCATCCTCCTCTCCGTTGGCTCACACCCCAAAGCGGCGTCACCACCTGGCTGGGCTGAGCGTGCGCCACGTCCCCTTTCCATCCCTCCCTCCACGTGAGAACCTTCCAGCCCAGGTGCTGCATTTCGGGTGTTCCTGGAGCTGCACAGCCAGGCCCACGTGAGGCTGGATCTCCAGACCCCGCAGGACATCCCCCTGTGTCCCTGTGGAGGCACAGTCCCAGCCCAGCCCCGAAGTTGGCCGCGGGAGCTTTCGGGCGCCGCCGCGTGCGGAGCCTCATTTTTCCGCAGGAGTTGCAGGGTTTAATATATATGAAAATCAGGCGTGGTGTATCTTTGCATATGTGCCTTTTGTAATCTAATTTTGACAGATGGCGAGCTCCATAAATCTCGCTCCTCGCTAGAGAAACCCTTGGCTTGACTCGCGCTCTCCGCAAACTCGCTGCCGACTGCGTTTGCATTTCAGTTTTTAATATAGATGCGGATTTTTTTCCCCCCTGCTCTGCTTTTGTTTTGATTTTCAATGTATCTGCCAAGTATTTCCACCCCTGATTTCCACATACAAATTGCAACCGAGCTCTGGTTTCTTCTTTCTTTCTATTTTTTCAGCCCTCCTCGGTGCATAATGCCAGGGACTTTGCTATTCTGCATGTTGCCTTATTAAAAATAAATATGCTGCCCTGTCCCTGTTTGCACCGTCTCCCATTACTGACAACAATCCCGACAAATTCTTACTATTTAAGGGTGGTGAAAAAACTCCACCAGGAAGCAGTTTCCTCTCCTGCCAGCTCCAGACAGGCTGCTCATTGAAAATGTAATACACTGCTGCCATGTCACAGGTCAGCTGGCAAATGGCAATCTGAATTTTAAAAGGAATATGAATAAAATTCTGTTTTATTTTGAAAATGAACTTTGTGCCCTCCATCATGAATCCAATATATGTCTTAATCTTCTATGCTCTTGAAGCCTGCGGCTCCTGGCTGAGTCCTTTGACTCCTGAACCTAATAAGGAAAATAGGTTGTTTTCCCATCCTCGCCTCATTTTGAGAGGGGCTGAAACAAACAGTCCCTATTCCAGCTGTAATTGGCAAAGCATAAAAACATGTGTGTTATATAATTTTGGGGGTTTAGGGCCGGGCTCGGCGCGGCGGTGCTGGGGTTTCAGGTTTGATTGAGCCGTGCTGCCTCTGGAAATGACGCTGTCAGCGCCAACGCCGCCCGTGTTTACCCAGGCTGCCCGGGGAGGAAGGGCCCCTCCGGGTGGGATGTTCTGCCTTGAGCCTCAATTTCCAGCCCCATTCCGAGGGCTGGGTGTTCCCAGCGAATCTGGGCTGGAAAATTCCCTGCAGGAGGGACAGAGCGCTGGCGGGTTTGTGACACCGGTTTTGTTCAAGGCTTTGTCCTGCAGGGTGTGGACACGTGTCTGTATTGCTGTGGACACGTGTCTGTGTTGCTGTTTAGGATGTTTTCATTGCTGAATCACCCAGGGCACCGCCTGGCCATGCTGTGAGCACCCCTCGTATCCCTGCCCGTGCCCAGAGGTGCCACCACAGGCCAGGGGCTCTCCGGGTGCTCCATTCCTGTTCCATCCATGTCCCAGCACAGTCCTGTGGCTCAGCTCCAGGGAATTCGTGCTGACCTTTGCCTGGCTGGGTCAGAGGAACACCAGGGTGGCTTTGCTCCCAAACCACCTCGTTGAGGTGCTGTACTGTGGGGGGCAGGATCCCACCTGGCAGCAAAACAGGAATTCTGGAAATAAGGGCCGAAATGTTCTCTCTTATTAAATTGGGATATGGGTTTGAGAGTTCACTCTGAATTTCTTCTCAAAGGTGGGAGAAAAATCACACACTGTGAGGGAAGATTATCTATCTATCAATCATGAATCAGTTGTCTATCTATCAATTGATGCACAATTGATAGACAGCTGATGACCTATCAGTACTCTATCATCAATCCATCAATTAGCTCTCATCGGTCTGTCAATTATCTCTCATCAGGCTCTCAATTGCCTCTCATCTCCAGGAATTATCTATCCCTACACATCTCTGTGGATACACACAGAGACAACCACTCAGGGCTTCCCAGCACCCCAAAAAGTCAAATTCCCAACATTTCCTGATTTTCCTGAGGACGGATTCTCCCCTCTGGGAAGGGAAATATTTCCTCGAGTGCTCTGTTGATCAGAGCATGAAATCCACCTTAATCCCTCATCCTGGGAGCCTCAGGGGGCTCTGGGGTGTTTGAGGTAGGGATGGGTATGGAAATGTTGGGATGCACCAGGATAAACAGCACTGGGGAGATTCTGGAGATCCCAGTGGATCCCACTTTGGTCAAAGATGTTTAATTTACAAAAATACTTTATGTGGGCACTGAACACCCCAGGAGATTGGGAGGAACAAACTCCTTGAGAAGAGCAGGGAATGAACACAGGGACCACTGGAATGAACACAGGGACCACTTATATATACATGCAAATATATCAAATTAAAAATCAGCTGCAATGCTGAATCCTGTATTGCCTGAAACCCTCCAGAAATACAAACAATTCTTTTCCACATTTATCCCACTTCCAAGACATTTGGGTGTGAGCATTGTCCAGGAGGGCTGCTCCCTCGGGGGAAAGGGAGTAATAACAATAATAATAATAATAATAATAATAATAATAATAATAATAATAATAATAATAATAATAATAATAATAATAATAATGTTTTGGCTGGTAGATATTTCCAATTCCGTGTGAGAGGAGCTGGGATCCCCCCGGTGCCGTGGGCAGGGCAGGGCTGGTGGCTGCAGAGTGCCCAGGCTGGTGCCAAACAGGGAAGCTCCGTGTCCCTGCACAGAGCAGGGCGGGATCTGGGGGCTGGGAGTGTCCCTGGGCTGCCGAGCACAGCAATTATTTCATTACCCAGCCCCGTCTCATTTAGCCCCAGCTCCTGTTTGTGTTTGATTGCTGTACTGATAATGATGATGGGGAGAATTGCTGTGATGAGAAATTGCAATCAGCTAAATAGCAGCAGAGCTTCCCCCAGGGACGGGGACTCGTGGAATCCCACTCCGGGCTGTTTGGGGCTTCTCCCTCTTTGTCTGGGTGAGCCTGCTGGGATGGAGGAGCCGGAGGCAGGATGGGTGAAGGAGCTGCATGAGGGAGGCCAACAGGCAGAGCAAGTGGTTCTGATTGTTGGGATTTGATGTCCTTGTCCTGTCTGTCATGGTGTCCCTGCGTGGGCACAGATTGTGGCAGCTCATCCAAACACTCACAGACATGGAATCCCGAATGGATTGGGCTGGATGGGGCTTAAATCCCATCCCATCCACCCTGCCATGGCAGGGACACCTTCCCCTGTCCCAGGTGCTCCCAGCCCCAGTGTCCAGCCTGGCCCTGGGCACTGCCAGGGATCCAGGGGCAGCCGCAGCTGCTCTGGGCACCCTGTGCCAGGGCTGCCCACCCTGCCAGGGAACAATTCCTCATTGCCAAGATCCCACCCATCCCTGCTCTCTGGCACTGGGAAGCCAGAACTTAGGCTGAGGGCATCCTGGGAGCAGCTTTGAGGGAGAAATCTCACCAAAGCAGAGCTCAGAGTGAATCTTGGGTGTCTTTCCCATTTTTCATGGCTTGTGGCTCTTCTCACTCAGGGAGCAGAGGAGATTCAGAGCACGCAAAGGGTCTGAACAGGACCCTGGGGGTTAAACCCTCCCAGCAACTTCAGCCAACTGAGGAGGCACCTTCATTACAGCGGGAGCAGCCAAAATTCCAGGGGAAGCAGCAGCTGAAATTCTGGGGAAGCAGCAGCTGAAATTCCAGGGGAAACAGCGGCTGAAATTCTGGGGAAGCAGCTGCCAGGACTGGCAGATTTTGCTCCAAGGGCCTGGGAATGGTGGTGGTTCTGGAAGGGGCATTTGTGGGGTGTAAGGAGGCATCTCACTGGGTTTGGGGAAGTGCAGCAGCTTTGGGAACTGCAATGCTGGGCACTGGCAGCCAGCTGGGAACAACCCCACTCCATCCCTGGCGCTGGGATGGGACTGGGATGGCACTGGGAGCTGCCCTGCTGCTTGTCCCAGGTGGGACCATCCCCACATCATCCCTGGGACTGGGCTGTCACTGGGCTGGCACTGGGCAGGCACTGGGCTAGCACTAGCTGTCACTGAGATATCACTGGGATATCACAGGCTGGCACTGGGGTGTCACTGGGAAGTCACTGGGATATCACAGGCTGGCACTGGGATGTCACTGGGCTGTCACTGGGATATCACTGGGATGCCCCTGGGCTGTCACAGGCTGGCACTGGGCAGGCACTGGCTGTCACTGGGATAT
>JAWWEX010000300.1:910482-923326 GCA_035583215.1 Arremon brunneinucha
CAAATCCCAGCCCTGAGGATCTGTCAGGGATTGCAGGAATGGGAAAGGGAATCCCAAATCCCAGCCCTGAGGATCTGTCAGGGATTGCAGGAATGGGAAAGGGAATCCCAAATCCCAGCCCTGAGGATCTGCAGCTGCCCGGGTGAGGCTGACCCGGTCAGGGTGGGGCTGACCCAGCCCAGGTGGTTCTTATCCCTATTTTTAATTTTTTTTAACATTCCTGGGCAGGGAATTCGCCGGGAGTTGTGTCCCTGGTGCTCGGTAAGCCTTTCCTAAATTGGGTCTAAAGCTGGGAAAGGGAATGGGAATGGTTCTGCAGCTGGTGGTTTGGAGCTCTGTTCTGTCTCTGGAAGTACTCCTGCGTTCAGTGGCACTTGTGTCTTGCTGTTATTTACTCTCTGAAGGGAAACTGCTCGTTTGGGTTTTGTTTTTAGTGAAGTTTGGGATTATTTGTCCCAAAAGTGTGATCTGAGTGCACACAGGAGGTCTGGACCTGAGCAGGGGCAGTGCTGTGAATCCCTGCTTGGGCCACAGAATGGAAGGAGTTGGATGATTTTTAATATTTATTACTGCTTCAGATAAATTGCAGAGTAACCAAGTAATCAAAAAATCCCACATTTTTATTAAGGTAAAGAAATAGGATTGCATTGTGGGGGGATGGGTGTGCTGGGTTTTCTCTCTTTTTTTTGTGAGTGTTTTTTGTTTTGCTTTGTTTTTTGTTTGTTTGATTGAGTGTTTTGGGTTTTGAGGGATTTTTTCCCTCTTAAAAATCTTTCCTTGAATTGTGGTTGAACCTGAAATGACAACTCCAAACCTGCAGCTGCCTTCACTTGCAGCCCTTCAGCCGAAGTCAAACCACGGCTGCTGCTCTTGTCTTTGGCACTTCTGCAGTCACAGGCTCAGATAAAACTGAGAACAGCCTCAGTGATTTGAGATGAGCTGGCAGGAAAGGTTTATTGAAATTAAATAAATAAGCAAACCATCCTCTGGCTGCGGACAGTGAGCTTGGAGCTGGAGTTTGCTGGGAAACACGGAAAGGGGTTGAACTGCAGGATTGCTTTTGAAGTTTTAGATGATTTGCTCTAAGGCATTTACAATATGGTGTGGCAAAAGCTGATAGGCCAAAAATGCTTATAGTGTTCTGTAATTAGGAAATATTTGGTTTCTGATTGTGATGGTGTGAATTACAACATCTGTATTGTCCCACCTTTCTCATGAGACTGAAAATGGAATGAAAGTTTTTAAAACACCTAGGCAGTCACTGCATTTTTCTGGTTTATCCCCTTTTCTAATTCATTTCCAGGGACTTAAAATGGGCTCAAATGCTGAGCCTCAATGTCTTGATACCACCCCCAAATAAGCCAGAAAAAAACCCAGCTGAAAATAATTGTTATATTTTCTCGTTCTGTGATCTTGTGAATGATGCAGCTGCACTGCCCAGTGCTGTCTGGAAGGGCTGGAATTTGGGATGGAATCCTGTGCCCTTTTGGAAGCATGTCTGTGTCCAGGTGGGACCATCCCCGGTGCCCTTTTGGGGCTATCCCTGCTCCCTTTTGGGACCATCCTGGGTCCATTTCGGACCATCCCTGGTGGTGCCCTTTTGGGACCATCCTGGTGCCTTTTTGGAGCTACTCCCGGTGCCCCTTTTGCGACCATCCCAGGCCCTTTTGGGACCATTCCTGCTCCTATTTGAGACCATCCCAAGGGCCCCTTTTGGGACCGTCCCTGGTGCCCCTTTTGGGACCATCCCCAGTGCCTATTTGGGACCACCCCTGCTCCCATTTGGGACCATCCCCAGTGCTCCTTTTGGGACCATCCCTACTCCCATTTGGGATCATCCCAGGCCATTTTGGGACAATCTCAGGCTCGGTGCTGCTGCAGCTCCCGATCCAGCTCGGGGGGATAAAGCGGAGCTGGAGCAGCGCGGCTGCCGCTGATGAGGGCCAGCTCCGCGGGAATGTTAATTGCTGTAATTGGCTCGCGGTTGCCATGGCGATGGCAGGGCGCTCCGCCGGGGCTGCCACGGGCGAGGGGGGTTTGTTCCCTGCATCCTCCCTGGATCCTCATTCCTGGAAAAAAATAAAAATCCCCATGTCCCTGCGACTCGTGCCTGGATCTGGGGATGCGCTGCCTGTGGCAAGACACGGATATTCCAGAGATATTCCAGAGATATCCTGTGGATATTCCCATGGATATTCCACGGATATTCCCATGGATATTCCATGGATATTCCGGGTGTATTTATTGCTGTGGGCGATCCTCTGCGGTGCCTCTGTACGTCCTCTCTCCAAGGGCTCCCAAAAATGGCACTGGTGAAGGGCGGTGGGATTTAATTGGCATTTTAGGAATAATTTCCCAGCTGATCCAGAGGGGAGATGGGATTTGGGATTTTTAGGAGGTAGCAGCAATCGCATTCCTGGAATAAGGAATTGCAAGCTGCTCAGAGAGTCCATCCCTGCCTTCCTCAGGGTTTATTTTGGAGGATCCCAGCTCAGGTATTCCTGTTGTGGAGGAGCCTTCAGGAATTTCAAGCTTTTACACTAAAAGGACAATTTTGGGAAGTTCTCAAGGATGTGTCACTTTTCCTAAGTGAGGATTCCTGTGTCCAATCCCCCATTTCATCCCTCCATCCCTCCCTGAGCCCCCCCCTGTTATTTTGAAGCAGAACAGAGTTTCTAACGGAGAGCAAAGAGCTGCCAGAGGCCCTTCCACAATTCCAGTGACAATCATTCCCTGCCCAGCTCAGCCGGGATCAATCCATCCGTGGCCATTCCTTCCCTGCAGCCCAGAGCAAGTGTGGGAGTTAAAAATAAATAATTTGGGAGGGTCTGAGCAAAGCTGGGCATGGCTGAGGTGCCCCTGCCTGGCGCAGAAGGAGAATTTGGATGTGCAGCATTCCCGGAGCTCAGGGATCACAGCTGATCCGTTTGTGACCAGCAAAAGCCATCAGTAAATCCCGTGCAGGAAGGATCCTTTCCCCCCTCCTTTTCCAGGATTTCCAGGGGAATGTGCTGGATCCAGCCCGGCTCCCTTTTCCCTGCCTGGCTTGCAGGGAAGTTCTGGCCGGCCGGGAGAGCCACGGGCCCGGCTAATCACGGTCCCAGCCGCGGCAATTCCTTGGAAAATCAGGAAAATCAGGGAAGGGTCCCTGGAGCTGGAGCAGCTGCTGAGCCCTTTCGGGGCTGTTGTGGCTGGGATTGGGATGGGATCCCGCAGGAGCAGCCCTGGCCTGGCGCAGCCCTCCCTGAGAGGTTGTTTATTCTCCATAAACAACCCAATTTTTATTTTCCGATTTTAAAGAGCTGGCCTGGGGTGGTTTGAGAGGCACTGGGTGGTTTTTCCTGCAGGGAGAGCGCCAGCCGTGCTGGAGAAAGGGGAAAAGTTCTGTCGGGGCTGTATTGCCCAGCCAGGGCTGAAATCCTCTCGGATCCTCTCAAACAGAAAGCGAAACCCCGAGCTCAGGGTGGATCCCGGTTGTGATGGGGAAGCAGGTCCGGGAGCAGTGAGGGATGGCGGGCTGGTCATTCCCGGGGCTGGTCATCCCCGGGGTTGGTCATCCCCGGGGTTGGTCATTCCGGGGGTGGTCATTCCGGGGGTGGTCATTCCGGGGTTGGTTATCCCCGGGGTTGGTTATCCCCGGGCTGGTCACTCCCGGGGCTGGTCACTCCCGCGGCTGGTCACTCCCGGGGCTGGTCATTCCCGGGGCTGGTCATTCCCGGGGTTGGTCATTCCGGGGGTTGGTCATTCCGGGGGTTGGTCATTCCCGGGTTGGTCATTCCGGGGTTGGTTATTCATTCCCGGGGCTGGTTATTCCCGGGTTTGTTATTCCCGCAGGGATCCCGCGGAGGCAGCGCCGTGCGGGGCTGGAGCAGCTCCTGCCGCCCCTTCCCGGCCTGCCACCCTGCTCTGAGTGTTCAAATTAATGACTAAAAGAAGGAATTTAGGCAGAGATTTCCGTTTGAAGTCTCCCTCGCCGTGCTGAGCTCTGCAGGGACATTCCCATCACAAAAAAGCATCCCTGGAAGAGGAACCTTTATTCCTCCTGGCAGCGCAGTTGTTAGCCCAGTGCCAATCTCCCTTTGCCGTTCTGCTCTCAGACAGTGACAATAAACCCGAGCTCCGGGGGCTTTTCCTCCGAAAATTCCTCCCGAATCCGGGCTGGATCTGCTCCCCGTGCCAGGAGCTCGGCTCTAGCCCGGGTTTTCCTTCACGGGAACAGCCTGAGGCAGGAATTTCTCTCTCCCCGCTCCAGCTCCATCGTTCCTAAGTTTATTCCAAAGATTTAACTCCGCGTTGTCCCCCGTCCCATTTACCAGCTCCAAGCGGCGGTGCTGCGAGATCAAATCCCAACTTCCAGCCCAAAACACACAAAGGAAAGAAAACCCATCCCAAAGGAATGCCCAGCCTGGGGAAAGCCGGGAATGCGGCTGAACGGCTGCGGGATGGAGGGAAGGGGACAGAGCCTTGATTTAAAATCCCGTGAAACCGCAGGGCTGGGGGTGCCGAGAGGCTTTGGGAGCGGTGTGTGCTCGGGAATATTTGTGTGTTTTCGCTTTGGGAAAGGAGGGATTGGTGCTGCTGCTGCCGAATTCCCGCTGGAAGCAGCGGGATCAGCGCGGGGCTCCCTGAGCCCAGCCGGGAAGGCATCCCTGTGTAATTGGGACTTTTTGTTTTGTTTTCTCCAAGGGAATAATTGCCCCGATTGTTCCGGGAGGGCAGGAAAAGGGTGATGGTGGGAACAAAGCTGGAATGGGATTCATCCTCCCAGGAAAAGGGGCTCAGCCCGCCGGGCTGGGTGCTCTCCTGAAAGGATCCCTTTTTTTTCTTTCTTTTTTTTTTTTCTTTATTATTAATAGAAATGCCAGTTAATTTGATTTATAATCCGGAGTGTTAATGGAAGAGAATCGTAAAGCAGCCAGCTCGGGGAGCTCGCCGTGCAGCTCCTCTTTAATTAGCCCCGAGCTGCCGGACAATTCCGAGCCCCAAAGCCCCGAAAATCCAACCCCGCTCTGTCCAGCACCCAAATCAAAGTTTTCTTTTCCGGTGATCAGAACAGAACCCTCAGTTGTGGCGGGTTCGGTTTGTTTGGTTGGTTTTGGGGTTTTTTTTTCCCCGGTAATTTTATTTTCTCTCCAGCACGGCGGCTGCCAGAAGCCAGCAATGAGCAATGTTTGAAGGGGCAAAAGCGCTGGCTGTAAATGTGCACAATATTCCACATTATATACATGTCATTCCTGAGCACTGTTGGAACGAGGCAGTGTCAAATCTGGATGACAGATTGAGGTGAAAGCTGGGAAGGGAGAGCCTGGGAAGGAACAGCCCTGACTGAGGCAGGCACCCTATAGAATTTATCCTGCAGGCTATGAGGAACCGGTTCCACCGCGGAGAGCGGCGCAGGACGGATAATTGTCACTAATTTGGGGCTGGGCAGCCGCCGGTCTCACAATGCCACCTAGTGCTGCTGGCCGAGTCCCCAGAGCCTGACCCCGAAACCGGGACCTGGCCACGGGTCCCCAAATCCCAAACCCGACCCCAAAACCGAGACCTGGCCACGGGTCCCCAAATCCCAAACCCGACCCCAAAACCGGGACCTGGCCACGGGTCCCCAGAGCCCAAACCCGACCTCAAAATGGGATTTAACCCCTGGTCCCCAAAGCCCGGCCCCGACCCCAAAACCGGGACCTGGCCACGGGTCCCCAGAGCCCAAACCCAACCTCAAAACCGGGACTTGTCCCCAGAGTCCGGCCCGACCCCAAAATCAGGACCTGGTCCCAGAACCCAGCCCGATCCCAAAATCGGGGTTTGGCCATGGGTCCCCAAATCCCAAACTCGACCCCAAAATCGGGACCTGACCTGGGTCCACAAATCCCAGCCCCGACCCCAAAACTGGGACCTGGCCCTGGGTCCCCAAAGCCTGACCCCAAAAACGGGACCTGGCCCTGGCTCTCCAGAGCCCAACCCTGACCCCAAAATCAGGACCTGTCCCCGGGTCCCCAAATCCCAAACCCGACCCCAAAATGGGATTTGACCTCGGGTCCCCAAATCCCAGCACTGGTCCCAAAACTGGGACCTGTCCCCAAATCCCAGCCCTGACCCCAAAATCGGGACCTGGCCCCAAATCCCAGCCCCGACCCCAAACTGGGATCTGCCCCCGCCTGCCTTTCATGGGCTGGAGCACAAAACTCCCCCGCACGGAGCTGTTGGAAATCTGCCTTTGGGGGGTTCCCATGGGGAGGCCGTGCCCCCAGGGCCGGACAGTGGGATCGGGGCTGCCCGGGGCTGGGAGGCTCCAAGGGAGGATAACGATGGAATGATGGCTCAGGTGCCATTGGGGGGGGGCTGCTCCCCTTGGTTTGGGGCTGGCAGGAAGGAAGGAATTACCACAGGAGTAAGGAAAGGCAGGCTGCAGCCCGAGAGCTGCACGGGTCTGGGCATCCAAGGTTTATATTTCTCATTATTTTTTTAAATTAGCTTAAATTATCTGATTTCACCTTTTTTTTTTTTTAATTTATTTGCTCCTCCTCAGTGCTGGAAACTTTCTGATAAAGCATCCAGGCAGCACAGAGCTGGAAACCAGCAATGAGCTCCCGTGGGAGATGGAGAAGCTCCTGTGCCTCCAAGGAGGAGCATCAACATCATCCCTGGGGCAGTAAATCCCAGGGGAATATTCCCAAAGTGAACCTGGGCGCAGGTGGGAGCCAGGACCTGACATCCCGGCCTCCAGGGCCAACCATGTCCTTCCTCAGGGGTGGATTTTGGGAGCAGAGTGAAAACTCCGAGCTTTCAGTCATTTTTTAATTTTCAGTTTTTAACAGAAGTCGTGATTCCCAAATGCCTTGAAAATCTGGGAAACAACTTTGGGTTCGTTTTGGTTTTTCAGTGGGAGTTTTTATGGTTGGTGTGTTTTTGGTTTTTTGGGGTTTATTGGGTTTTTTTTTTGGTTGGTTGGTTGGCTTTTGGGATTTTTTTGCCTAAATCTGTAGCATCTGAAGCAAATATTCCATCAGAAATACATCATGGATCTCACGAAGGGTTTAAACACCCCATCACTATTCCATATGGAGGAATCAGGGAAATTTATTTGGGATTTTTTTTTGGTGCTGTTTCCCTCTCCCTGCGTGTTTTGGGCCTGGGACACAAACCCAGGGATGCTCCAGGGTTTGGGGGCAGAGCTGGGCAGCTCAGAGGGTTTTCCTGGGAAACCTGCCTGGCTTTTGTCAGAAGGAGCAACAAAAAACCAGCAGGTCCTTGCAGGGCGGTTCTATCCCACCCAGCTGGCAAAAAGGACCCATTTAAAAAATAATAATTAAAAATCTGACAAGCCCTGTGAGGACCAGCCGTTCTGAGCTCCCCGGAGCTCCTGCTGCCCGTGTGCTGCTGCCGAGCTCAGACAGGGGGAATTGGGAACTGTTCACAACTGGGGCACTGTGTTCAAAGGGATGTTCCAGGCAGGAATGAATCCTCGTGCTCTGGATACATCCCAGGGCGTTTGGGAGCTCCAGAGAATTTTAGCTTGGAGGAGCTGGGAACAGCCAGGGATCAGAGGTTGTGTTGTTATTTTTTATTAATTTGTGGAGACATCCAGAGGTGCTGCTTTCTCAGAGAGGGAAGGATGATAAAATCCTGGAATGGTTTGGGGTGGAAGGGACAGGAAGGATCATTCCACCCCATCCTGCCATGGCAGGGACACCTCCCACTGTCCCAGGGTGCTCCAGCCTGACCTGGGCACTGCCAGGGATCCAGGGCAGCCACAGCTGCTCTGGGAATCTGTGCCAGGGCCTCATCTCCCTCATAGGGAAGGATTCCTTCCCAATATCCTGATATCCATCCCTGTGGATCTGTGAATTTACTGATCCCTGCAGGTCTGGGAATTCACTGATTCCTGGGGATTTGTGAATTCACTGATTGCTGGGGATCCATTAATTCCCTGATTGCTGGGGTCCATGAACTCGCTGATTCCTGCAGATCAGTGAATTCCCTGATTCCTGGGGATTCATTAATTTATTGATTCCTAGGGGTTTGTGAATTCACTGATTGCTGGCATCCATGGATTCACTGATTCCTGGGGATCTATTAATTCACTCATCCCTGGGGATCCATGACTGTATTTACCCTGTGGATCCGTGAATTTATTGATCTCTGTGGATCCATGAATTTATTGATTCCTGGGGATTTGTGAATTCACTGATTGCTGGGATCCATGGATTCTGTTTGCCCAGAGCCGAGACCTGGATCTGCAATTCCTTCCTTTGGGATCAGAGTGATGCCCAGCACTGGGATCAGCACACAGAGTGTGCTGGGGAGGCTGCTGTGGGACTGGGGTGGGCACTTCCCATGGGATATCTGCCCCCATCCCGGGATATCTGCCCCCATCCCGGGATATCTGCCCCCATCAAGCGTTATTGAACTCTGGGGAGCAGCCCCGCTTTTCCCCACAGGGATATCTCTTCCATAAAAGCGATCCTGAAGGACGCTCGGGCTGGAGGGAGCGGGGCTGAGCCCGAGCCCGCATTCCTGGGGCTGCAGCTCCATCTACCAGCGGCTCCGGGAACGGCCTGGGATGCGGGATTTGGGATGTGGGATGTGGGATATGGGATATGAGATACGGAATGTGGGATGCGGTACGCAGGATATGGGGTGTGGGATAGGATATGTGGGATATGGGATGTGGGATGCAGAATGTGGGATATGAGATATGAGATGCGAAATGCAGAATATGGGATGCGGGATATGAGATGTGGGATATGGGATGCGGGATAGGAGATGTGAGATATGGGATAAGGAATATGAGATGTGAGATGTGGGATGAGCGATATGGGATGCAGGATATGGGATGTGGAATATGGGATACGGGTTATGGGATGTGGAATATGGGATGTGGGATAGGAGATGTGAGATGAGTGATAGGATATGGGATGAGGGATGTGGAATGCAGGATATGAGATATGGGATGTGGAATGCGGGATGTGGGATATGGGATGCAGGATATAGGATACAGGATATGGGATGTGAAATATGGATATGGGATATGGCACGCAGAATGCATGTAGGATATGGGATATGGATGTCGCACGTGGGATATGGGATGCAGGATGTGGGATACAGCCACGGGATCCCAGCGCACCTCCACCTCCATCCCCCTCCCTGCAGAGCTCATCACCCGCTCCCCTGTGACCACAAACACCTCGAATTATTCGGGATCTCCTTCCTTTAGCCCTTTTCCAGCTCCATCCCCGTTCTCTGGCGCAGCAGGCTGTGCTGGGCGGGACCGAGCCCTGGACCTTTGCTATGGAATTTCGGAAGGATTTTCATTCCACCTGTGGGAAGAGGCGCTCAAAGCCCTTTTCCTGCCCATCAGCAGTGTCAAGTGTTGGGTCTCTCTAGTGATGTAATTAACGCCCATAATTAGCGGCTGGAGCGGACCCCAGCGGACCAATGGGGATAACAAAGCCCCACATTTCTGGGGTGCTGAAGGACAGCCTGACCCGGCCAGCTCGGCATTCCTTGTCCCCCTTGGAATGAGCACGGCAGGGCCACCCTCTGTACACCGAATTCCAGCCAAATATCCGCTCGTTATCCGCTCGGTGCCTTTGTCGGGGGCAGCTGATTGCAGCTCGCTCGTTAATTGCCGTTGATTAGCGGAGTTTGATAGCACGGGCACCTTTCTGCTGCTGCTGGGGTTCGCTGGGTGTGCCAGCAATGTGGGGAAATGCTTCCCTCTAGTGCTGCTGGCCGGGCTGTGCCTGGAATTGAACATTCCGCCTCTGCCAAGGCAAAGGGATCCATTTGGGGTGATTTGGGGTGATTTGGAGGGTGCTGGGTGGGGTTGGGGATTCCCTGGTGGGGCTGGGGCTCCTTGGAGCGAACCCCTCGCCCTGCAGGGATGGGCAGCGAGGGATGCTCGGGGGAGAATCCCCAAAATTAACTGCCCAGCAGGGCAGGGGAAACCTGGGCTGTGGGAATCGCTGTTCTGCTCCAGATGAGCTCAGTTACGGCTGAGTTTTGTGGGAATCCACAAAATCAGAGGGTTTTGGGAAAGCTGCAAAGTGCAGGCCTCAGGGACAGCAGAACTGAGTAGAGCCAAGCAGCAGCCATGAGACTGGTCAGCAGAAAAATTACTTAAACTGTAGAAAAGCAAAGACAAATAGAACAATGGTCTGTGTATTAATGCTTGTCTAGAATAGCTCTCTAAGCTGCAGAAAGTTTATCTACCAAGATATTAGGAAGGTTAAAGCTTAATAATGGAGCTCTGTGCATTGTGTTTTAAGGCTTACAAGCAGGGATTGTATTTGAAATAATCAAGCATTGTTTAACCAAAGGTACCTGTGCTTATGGTGGTTGGATAGAATACTGTCAATGTGCTTTTGCTTTGTGTGATAGGTCAAAAAACTTATAAAGTGAGTTGTGACATTAAGTTCTGTGTCTGCTGTCTGGGATGTGAGCTGGTGGCATCTTCCCATTGTCATCACCATGTAATGAGGCTGATGCTGAAAATCAAACAGCTCAAAGCACGTTCCCTGCAGTCCCGTCCCATTTGTGATTTGTACAGAGCCAGGGCTGCCCTCAGTGGAACACGGGACTCTCCCGAATTTCCACCCAATTCTGGATGGAAACAACCCCTAAAAACCCAGCCCAGGGCTGGGCTTGACCCCCCTGAGGTGGTGCTGAACATCCACCCCTGGGACTGCTCCCAAACCTCCCCAAAATGCTGAAATTTGTGTGGGAATTGGGAAAAACAGCAAAGGAGATGCTCATGGGTGGCTGCAGAGTGAAGGTTTCCTGCCATTAATTCCCAAAGTTATTCCTCATACAGCATGAAAAGCTCTGCTCTGGCAGCACTCTACTGAAGTGTCTCAAATGTGCATTTAATTTGGATTTAATAACACCATTTTTCCCTCGGAAAACTCCGTCAATTATTGAAAGCATTTCTTGAGGTTTAGCAATTATTTAAGAGGTACATTTACAGTAAAGTAATTAACTCAAATGGCATCGTTGTGGAAATGGTGTATTTCAAACAAATTTCAATATTTGTTCGCCAGAGAAAATATTTTCTCCTGCTCTAATTTGATCATCTCCCAGGCATTGTCTGGAAAAGTTTTTGGTCTCATTCAGCAGCTTGCTGGGGAGTTTTGGTGGGGATGTGATAACAGGAAATTGTTTTAAAGGGGGGAATGGCTCCAGTTGTGTCCAGCCACTCAGGGATTCTTCCTAAGCTGCTTGTTGGGTTTTCCTTAGAGGAAAAAATCAATTCTAGGAGAAAGTCATGGGTTCTGAGATTGTTTTGGGTTGGAAGGATTTTAAATCCCATCCCAATCCAGCCCTGCCATGGCAGGGACACCTCCCACTGTCCCAGGGTGCTCCCAGCCCCAATATCCAACCTGGTCTGGGACATTTCCAGGGATCCAGGGGCAGCCACAGCTGCTCTGAGAATCCCAGCCCAGCCAGGAATTCCCAATGTCCCATCCAGCCCTGCCATCTCCTCTCCCCTGGGCAGCAATTTCCTGTACCCAGGGAAAGGAAACAAACCCTTGGATTTGTTTAATCCCAACAAGAACCCTTGGAGGTCCCAGGGAGGGGCACAGGAGGGAGAGACCCCTGGGAAAGCAGCCATGGAGTGACCTGTGTGGGACATTAAAGTGATCCCACTCCAACATGGGGCAGGGACATCCCTATGTTTGTGATTATTCCTCAGATATTCCTCGTTTTCCATTTGTGATTATTCCTCAGATATTCCTGAATTAACTCCTCATTTCTCCTCCTCCTGCTGTCCTCACTCTCAGGCATCTTCTGCTCATTTAGAAGAAACAGAATTAAATGGGTGTCCAAGAAATTGTCACCAAAGCTGCCTGGGACTGCGTGGCTGGGGATGCTGAGCTCCCTGCTGGAATGTGAAGGCAAGCCCAGAGCTGCAGCTGCAGTGACAGAGCCCCAGAGCTCAGGTGAGTGCTGGGACGAGCAGGTGAGGAAACTCAGCATTGCCTCTGGAATGGGGACTGGGGTGACTCAGGCGGAAATCACAATGAATGTGTGCCCAGGGTAACACAAACCCGGGGTGAGACCTGAGGAGCCACCTGCCAGAGACCACAAAGAGCTCCTGATCCACAGAAGGTGATGTGCTGGAACCCTGTCTGCTGAGAATTTCAGATTTCTGTGCTGCCAGGAGAACACTGCACTGACCTGAGGTCCTGGAGAAGCTTCCAGAATGGAATGACAGAACTGGGATTGTGGGTGTGGGGTTTGGATAGAAGTGTGTGATATCACAGGGTGGGAAACTCAGAGTTTAAGGCTTTAGAATAATGTATATAGAGCAAGATGGAGGGCTGAGGGCAGAAGCTGCTCCTTCTCCTTCTTCACCTTCACCTTCTTCTTCTTCTTCACCTTCTTTTTTTCCTTCTTTACCTTCCTCTCCATGTGTTTGGGTGTTTTTGTGTAATTAATAACCAAGAACCAGCAGTGATGGAGGCAGGGCAGGGGAACAGCACAGAGAGGCCCTGGGGGCTGAGTCCACCCAGCACCCCAGCCTGGGAATTGCCTGCCCTTGGCCAAAAATGTGGCAAAGCTCTGGCACTGGCTTTGTCCAGCTCAGGATTGGCTTTGTCCAGCTCTGGCTTTGGCTCTGTCCAGCTCAGGGTTGGCTCTGTCCAGCTCTGGCTTTGGCTCTGTCCAGCTCAGGGTTGGCTCTGTCCAGCTCTGTCCAGCTCAGGACTGGCTTTGTCCAGCTCAGGGTTGGCTCTGTCCAGCTCTGTCCAGCTCAGGACTGGCTTTGTCCAGCTCAGGATTGGCTCTGTCCAGCTCTGGCTTTGCCTTTGTCCAGCTCTGGCATTGGCATTGCCTTGTCCAGCTC
>JAWWEX010000300.1:927567-942117 GCA_035583215.1 Arremon brunneinucha
ATTGGGAATTCCCAGAGCAGCTGGGGCTGCCCCTGGATCCCTGGCAGTGCCCAAGGCCAGGCTGGAGCACCCTGGGATGGGGAAGGTGTCCCTGCCATGGCAGGGGGGCATTGGGGTGATTATGAAGGTCACTCAAACAAAACCAATCTGTGATTCCAGACTTCCTAAAAAGCAAGAACAGCTCTTGTTCTCTGCAAACCACACAGTTCCTGTTGACTCCACGTGGATTTGGCCTCACCAAGGCCCTCTGGCCCCACCAGGACCTGTCTGAAGGATGGAAACCACATTTAACCCCAGGTAACTCCTTTCTTCTATGGCTGCCATTCAGTTCTACAAAATCTTTTCAGGTTTTCTTTGAAATTTGAAAGTAGCTGTGTTCCTCCAGAGCAGGAAACCAAACCCAGGGAATGTCACCCCATTCCCAGAGGTCCTGCTGACAGCCCAGGGTGGCAAGAACATCACCCAGGACAAATCTTCCCCTGGAAGCACCTAAGGCATGCCTTGGCTGTGGGGTACTGGCCTCACCCCACGTTAAAGGTTAATTTCCCTCCATTATTGGACGGGATTGCAGCAGGCTCTGTGTGCCCCGTGTCTCCTGGCAGCTCCCTTATCTGAGATGCTCAAGAGCAGCTCTGCAATGATTTGTGCCCATCACATGCTTGGGCCTGGGCTATTTCTGGATCCTTATCCGCGGCCAGCACTCCCAGCTCCGGGGTGGCAGCGGATGGGTGGCAGGGACGGGCACAGCAGAGGCGCCAGGGCAGCGAGGAACACCCCCAGGGCCTGGCAGGGGCTCCAGCAGGGCATTTCATGGATTGGGGACATGGATTTGGGGACATTTCTTCCGTGGGGATCTGTGTCCTGCTGTGGGGATATTCATGGGAGGGACCTCATCCATCAGCTGATGAACCTCAACCCCAGCTCTGCTTTCCCAGCTCCTGCAGGAGCTTCCAGAGACTCTCCAAAGGAATTTATGGGGAGTGGAGGCTCTGCCTCCTCTGCCCTCAGGCACAGCCTCCATGGAAGGCTGCTGCAGCTCCCAGGCCCTTCCCTGGGCAATCCAGATCCTTCCCTGAATCCAGACCCCTTTCCCTGAGGAATCCAAATCCCCTTCCCTGGCCAATGCAGACCCTTCCCTGAATCCAGACCTCCTCTGAATCCAGCCCCTTTTCCTGGGCAATCCAGACCCTTTTCCTGGGCAATCCAGACCCTCCCCTGAATCCAAACCCTTCCCTGAGCAATCCAAATCCTTCCCTGGGCACTCCACAGGTGCTGGAGTGGCACAGTGCCCTCCCCTCTCCAGCCCCTTTGTCCCAAAATCAGGAGTTTCCCCTTGGAAGCTGCTCTGGCCCCAGAGGGCATTTTCAGGTGGATCCTTTGCTGGAAACCACTTGAACATGGTTTTATTTTATTTCCACCAGGAGAACAGGAATCTTGGAGAGCAGTGCCCAGTTCATGGCACACTCCCATCCCAGCTGCCTTGTCCCAGGGCACGGCCCCATCCTGCTGGAATTCAGGGCAATCCATGATGGGGAAATGGAAAGGATAATGCCAGAGGCACCCAGCAGGGCTGAGGGAGCTGGGACAGCCCAGGGATGGGGCTGCTCAGTCCTGTCCCACCTGGAACAAGGACCCACAGCCCTCCCTCTGCCTGGGACGGGAGGGGAGCAGAGCCAGCACCTCAACCCCAAAATACCCCAAAATGCTGGGATTTGAGTCTGTTCTGCAGTGTTGGAGTTGGCCAAATATAGCTTTCCTGTAGTGAGGAGTATCGATGGATCTCATCTGACTGTGCCCAAAATAACCTCTCCAATGTGCTGAGCGTGGATTTTCTGTCAGCAGCTCGAGCAGGGATTTCACTGAGCCCCACTTTGGGCACGGGGAACTCACAGCTCACCCCAATCCCGTGGGCAGGGCCCGCTCCCAGGATCCCAGATGGCTCCAGACCACCCAAGCCTGGAACCCCCCAGGGCAGGCACAGGCACAGCCTGGGCCAGGGGTGTGGAATTTGTGACGTGCCTCGTGCTAGGAAGGAAGTGGTGAATTTGACTTTATGTTCTTAGGAGGCTAATTTAATTATTTAAATAAATATTAATATATAATTATTTAAATTATATGTATATATAAAAATTATATATTATTATATATTATTTAAATTATATATATAAAAATAATATATATAATTATATAATTATATAATTATATCCATTATTTATATATTGATAATATGCCTAATTATGTAATCATATACATTATTTATATTATATATAAACAATATCGTATTATATTAAATTTTAAATTTTAATTTATTATTTTAAAATATTATTTAAAATATTATTTTAATACGTATTTTCATAATAAATATTATTATATTTAAATATATTTTATTCATTAAATATTATTTATTTATTAAATAATTTGTAATTTATCATTATTTAATTGTTTGTTTGAATTATTGTAAATTAAATTATTTATAATTTAATTTTTTTATAAATTTAAATCATTAATTATTTATTTAATTAATTTATTAATTGAACAATATTTGTTTATTAAATATCATTTTAATAGCTATTTTACATATTATTTTTAAAAATATTATTTATATTATCTTAAAGAATACTAAACTAAGCTATACTAAAAAATACAGAAAAGATACAGATAAAAAGTCAGAAAGATACTACTGAAAAACTCCTGACTTTTTTTTTTTAAACACTGACACAGCTTGGCCATTATTGGCCAATAAGTAAAAAGAATTCACATGAAACCAATGAAACAATTACCTGCTGAATAAACAACCTCTAAACCACATTTTAAAGCAGTAAAACACAAGAGAAATAAATGAGATAATATCATTTTCCTTTTCCTCTGAAGTTTCTCAGCTTCCCAAAAGAAGAAATCTCAAAAAAGAGATTTTTTCCAAAAAATATAACAGTAACACAGGAGTGGTCCAGAAACCCTTTGGATGCTGGGGAAGGACAAAATGCCGTGGGAAGGACAAAAGGGGCGGCAGCTCCAGCTCTATTTCCGTGCCACGAGGGTGGCAGATGGCGCTGCTTTTGTGCCTCCCCCTCTGCCAATGTTTAATTACAGCCCAGAAATAGCTGCCTCCATGGCTTAGGGTCAGCTGCTCCTCCTGCACGTGGGACAGCCAGGGAGAGCAAAAACACATTTTTGTCCCCCTTCCCTGCAGGGAAAAACCCCTGGAATGGAGGCAGAGCCTTTCAGAGATTGGGTTCTGTCAGATTTGTGTTTTACCCTGGTTTTCTCCAGGAAAAAACCCCAGGAATGGTGGCAGAGGCCTTTCAGAGGTGGGTTCTGTCAGGTTTGTGTTTTATCCTGAGTTTTCTCCCCTTCCCTTCAGGAAAAATCCCCAGGAATGGTGGCAGAGCCTTTCAGAGACAGGGGTTTTGTCAGGTCTATGTTTTACCCTGGTTTTCTCCCCTTCCCTTCATGAAAAAAGCCCATGAATGGTGGCAGAGCCTTTCAGAGGGGTGGGTTCAGTCAGGTTTGTGTTTTATCCTGGTTTCCTCCCCTTCCTTTCAGGAAAAACCCCAGGAATGGTGGCAGAGGCTTTTCAGAGAGAGGGGTTCTGTCAGGTTTGTGTTTTACCCTGGTTTTCTCCAGGAAAACCCCCCATGAATGGTGGCAGAGCCTTTCAGAGGTGGGTTCTGTGAGGTTTGTGTTTTACCTTGGTTTTCTCCAGCCACCTGAGGGATTCAGTGGTGCTGGAAGGGCTGTTCCCTATCAGGAGTGTTTATTACACAGAAAAATTCCAGATTTTCTGTCCCATCCCTGCCTGGCAGTGCCCAAGGCCATGGTTTGGAGTAGCCTGGGACAGTGGGATCTGTCTTGCCCATGGGATGGGATTTTAGGTCCCTTCCACCCCAACCACTGCAGGATTCTGGTTTGAGGAGACAATGGCTGGGCCTGTGCATCCCTGGGCCTCCCCTGAACACAATCCCTGTGGAAAAGGAGAGCAGCTGGATGAAATAAACCCAACCATCAAACACCTCCTGCACTGCCTCCAGCCCATAAAAAACGGATCTCTCCCTTCTTCCCTGGGCCTGTGAGGCCTCAGGGCCTGTGCATCCCTGGGCCCTCCCTGAACACAATCCTGTGGAAAAGGAGAGCAGCTGGATGTAAACAACCCAGCCATCAAACACTTCCCTGCACTGCCTCCACCCCATAAAAAATGGCATCTGCCCCTTCTTCCCTGGGCCTGTGAGGCCTCATTCCAAAGGATGCAGCCCCCAAAGCTTGGCTTTGGCAGTGAAAGCTGCAGCCTGGAGCCCGGCTTTGAGGGGAATCCTAACTGAGAGCTTCCCCACACTCCCAGCCATGGGGAAATGTGGATTTCACCCGGGGTTCAAAGGGGTTTCTGGAGCACTCCTGGCCCCAGGCTGTGCCTGTGCCTGCCCTGGGGGCTCCATTCAGGGTTGGGGGGTCTGGAGCCAGCTGGGATCCTGGGATTTGGCCCTGCCTGTGGGACTGGGGTGAGCTTTGAGTTCCCTGTGCTCAGTGAAATCCCTGCTCCCTCACTAAATTATAACTGCGTATTATGCATTTAGTCATGTACATACATGTGCCTTTTGAAAGGCTGCAAGTTCAAATACTTAGACATTAAAAAATCCCACAAACAAACTTGTTTGTACAATCTAATAGTCCGCTTAACATATCAAACTTGGCACCATCTTCAGTTAGAGAATAGATGTAACTATTTTTCTGATACTATTCACCATTCACAATGAACACAATGAAACTGTTAAAGGTTAATTTGCTTGTCCCTGCTCTGTGTGATAGCTACTGACAGAAAATCCACACTCAGCACATTGGAGAGGTTATTTTGGGCACAGTCAGATGAGATCCATTGATATTCCTCACTACAGGAAAACTACTTCTTCTCTGGGAGAAGAAACTCCAAACCTGGGGATGGGAGAGCAGAGGGTGGGAGCAGATCCCAGGAACATCCCAGGCTTGGATTCTGCTCCTCCTGTGCAGGAGTCATTCCCTGGCTCCTGTCCCTCCATCCCTTGTCCCCAGCCCTTCTCAGGCTCTCCTGGAGCCCCTTTGGGTCTGGAAGGGCTCTGAGGATTCCCTGGATCCTTCCCTTCTCCAGGGGAACATTCCCAGCTCTCCCAGCCTGGCTCCAACCCCCTCAGTTTTCCCCCTCAGATTTCCCCCTCAGTTTTTCCACCTAGATATGAAACTTTGCTGTTATGCAGCAGAGCAATCTCTCTGTGATTGGGATTTGATTGATTATTGCTTTTCCCCCATGGATTGCCTCATTAGCGTGTTTGGAGTGCTAATTGGTGCTCTCCAGATTGGGAGGCACAGCCCCACTCTGTCACTGCTGGCACCGGGTCCCTCTGCCTGGCCCCATTCCAGGCTGGTTTGGTTAAAGGAAAGCAGAAAAACCTGGAGCTGGTTTTTCCCTAGAAAAATGAGGCTGATTGCTCTGCCCAGCAGTGGCTGAGCTGGGTTTAGCACAGGCCAGCTCAGGTTTAGGTCTGGCCTTGGCTCTGTGGCTCTGACATTGATGACACCCCAAGCAAGGTAAGGAGACCATCAGGGATGGTCCTGCTCCTTAAACAGATTCCACTGATTGCAGGGAATGCAGGGAAAGCAGGAATTCTCCCAGCCAAAGAAAATGTGTTTGCTGTGCTGTCCATCACCCTGCTGCTCAGCAAAGGGAGCCAGGGCCAGACCTGCTGGTGTTCTACTGGTGCAGCCACCATGAGGCTGAAGAGGACACATTGATATTTACATTATGAGAAACCCCTTTAATATTTAAATTATGGAAAATCCCTTTAATATGTAAATTATGGAAAATCACTTTAATATTTAAATTACGGAAAATCACTTTAATATTTAAATTATGGGAAATCACTTTAATATTTAAATTATGGAAAATCACTTTAATATTTAAATTACGGAAAATCACTTTCTATAGGATTTGTGAGAGCTTTGGGAGGGTTCCCCATCCCTGGAAGTGTCCCAGGCCAGGCTGGACAGGGCTTGGAAAGTGAAAGGTGTCCCTGCCATGGCAGAGAGGTACTGGATGGGATTTAAGGTCCCTTCCAACCCAAACCATCCTGAGGTTTTAGGATTCTATGGAATGTGTATGGATAAATTTTCCTCTGCTTATTTAGGATTTTGGTGGGACTGAGAATAACACCTGAAACAATCTCGCTTCCATTTTCAGTCATGCTGTCTCCCAAATATCTGGGAACCACAGGAAACCTTTTAAGAGGAGGAGGAGCGAACCATCAGCATTTCCTTCCCCTGGGAGAGGAAGAGGAGGAGAGGAAAAGGTGAGGCTGAAGAAAATGGAGTGAAGGAAATCCCAGTGCACTGGGGATCCATTCCCTGGGAAAACCAGTGTTCTCTGGGCTTGGAAACTGGGGAATCATTTCCCTGCTGGGATGGATCCAGGTTGGGAGGGATCACCTCCCACAGCTCCTGGGGAAGCTGGGCTCTGCAATTCCCAGATTTTGGGAGGAAAATGGAATCACAGAGAGTCACAAGGCCACAGCTCCACCCAGGATGCTCCTCTTCCTCAGCCCTTGGAATCAGGGGTTCCTGACAAGCCTTGGAGAGGGCCAAGGCTAACAGAGAGGTGAAATATGGGACCTGTCAGGAGTTTAATTAAAGAGAGAACCATTCCAGCCCCTCAGCTCGTTTAAAGCCCAGCTCGGGAGGCTCTTCTCTTCTCACAGGTAATTATCCAAGCAATCCCTGCGCAGATTCCCAGGGAAAAGCAGAGTGTGCTCATCCATCACCTGCTTAATGCCAGGGCTGGTGATAAACAGCAACAAGGAGTTGGCAGGGTGAAATGGGATTGGGATCTTCTCCCAAAACAACCCCAAGAGGTGTTTCAGAGCAGGAAGATTTTAACATATTAAAGAATTAATAATCAAATTTAATTAATTGGATAATTAATTTAATTTCATTTAAATACTTAAACATTTAAATAATTAAATAATCTCTTCCTAGTGCAGAGAGGAAGAGCAAACCTTTCCATGGCACAGATGGAAATGCAGCATTTCCCTGGGCTCTGTGTCCCTCCTGTGCAGGGCTCAGAGCTGGAGGCTCCCCCAGGCTGAGAATCTCCAGCACCTGGGCTGGGACTCCTTGGGGAAGCTGCTGGAGAGGGAAATGGGGCCCAGCACGGCTGCTGCTCCTGGCAAAGAGCACCTGGAAGTTCTGCCAGGGCCTTGGGGTTGGGCCAGAGCAGAGCCCAGGGTGCTCCAGGAGGGAACAATTCCCTGGGATGGCAGCTTCCAGCAGGCACGCTTTGCTCTGGGTCTTTCTTTCCCATGTTGGGGCAGAAAGAGCCAAATAAAGGGGCTCAGAAAGCCCAATTTAAGGGGCACAGAAAGCCCAGTTAAAGCTGCACAGAAAGCCCAATTTAAGAGGCATAAAAAGCCCAATTTAAGGGACACAGAAGGCCCAGTTAAAGGGGCACAGAAAGCCCAATTTAAGGGGCACAAAAAGTCCAATTAAAGGTGCCTTCAAGCATGGCTGGAAGGTTCCCTTCCCTACCCATGGAGGGGTGGAAGGAGATGGGTTTAACGCCCCTTCCAACCCAATCCTGTCTGGGATAGAGGGTAAAAAGGGTCCTTAAACCCCAGTGCTGCATCCCTGGGATGGGATGGGATGGGATGGGATGGGACCCCCAGGTTCTTCCTCAGCTCCTTCCCACCCTGTGCCTCCAGTGAAGGGGGTCCAGTGGGATCCTCGATGTCCATGGGACCCTCGGTGTCCCAGCCCCTGCAGCTCTGGGACCTCCAACACAGGCAGGGCTGCTCCAGGGGGGCTGCAGCTCCACATCCCAATGGCCCCAGGACCCCCAGGACCCCCAGCCCATCTCAGGGGGCTGCAGCTCCAGGATCCCCACCCTGTCACCCCTGGATCCCAGTCCTGTGGCAGCTCCTGAGGAGCAGGGCTATATTTAGGGTGGGAATATTGTGCATTATGGATGAGGGCACACGTCACAGCAGCCCTAACACGGAAAGGCACTCGCAGTGCTGCTCTCCTGAGGGAACAGGGCTTGGCTCCTCTCTCTGTGCTTCATCCATATGCAAAGCCCCTCTCTGGAGGTAAAAACCTTTTATGCTCATCCATAGGTAATGAGGGACAGGGTTATAAATACCTGATGGTGTTTAGATCTTTCACAAGTTGGTGGTTTAGCTCTTCTCAGGGCTCGAATTTTCCCCTGCCAGCCCCATCCCAGCCCGTTCTCCCTGGAGGGAACACTTGGAGACAGGAAAGTGTTTCATTAATAACTTGTCAGCTCCAGAGGAGTGCTCAGAGGGCTGTTTAATTGGTGTGTGCACACACAGGGGCTGCAGCAGAGCCTGAACAGCTGAGTCACCCAGGGATGGTTCATGGAGCAGAATGGAGCTGTGGCCCACAGGAAAAGGGTGTCAGGAACACTGCACAGCCCTCTGTGACGGTGTTCACAGTGGTCCCAGGGTGAGGGGAGAGATGGAGATCTGACTCCATGTTTCAGAAGGCTGATTGATTATTTTATGATATATATTACATTAAAACTCTACTAAAAGAATAGAAGACAGGGTTTAATCAGAAGACTGGCTAAGAATAGAATAGAAAAGAATGATAACAAAGGTTTGTGTCTCAGCTCTCTGTCCGAGCCAGCTAACTATGATTGGCCATTAATTAGAAACAACCCCATGAGACCAATCACAGATGTACCTGTTGCATCCCACAGCAGCAGATAACCATTGGTTACATTTTGTTCCTGAGGCCTCCCAGCTTCTCAGGAGGAAAAATCCTAAGGAAAGGATTTTCCATAAAGGATGTCTGCGACACCCCTCCCCTGGCTGAGCTCCCAGGTGCCATTCACAAATCAGCCTCCCACAGCAGGAGTGCAGAGAACATAGCAGGGATGGCATCCTTCAGATTGTCCCCAAGCCCAGCCATCCCCTGGCTCCCAGGCTGAATGGCACTGATGGATCCAGAGGGGCTGGAATGTTCCAGAACACTCTGAGTGCAGAGATGTGCCCAGACCTTGGATCCCTGCTCTCCATGGCCCCAAATGTCACATGTGTGTGGCTCAGGAGGCCCTGCAGGGTGGGGACAGTGCCTGGCAGCAGGGAGGGGTCAGGCCCTGCCCACCATCAGCCAGAGAGCACCGAGCATCTCCTTCCTTCTTCCATCTCCTTCCCCTGAGCATCTCCCTCCTCCTTTTGTCTCCCTCCTCCTTCCATCTTCTTCCATCTCCTTCCTCCTCCTTCCACCTCCTGTCTCTTTCCATCTCCTTATTCCTTTCATCTCCTCCTTCCTTCCACTTCTTTCCTCCTTCCATCTCTCTTCTCCTTGCATCTCTTCCTCCCTCCTCCTTTCATCTCCTTCCATTTCCTTCCTCCTTCCATCTCCTTCCATTTCATTCCTCCTTCAACCTCCTTCCTCCCTCCATCTCCTTCCATCTCTCCCTCCTCCCAGCCCCATTCTGATCTGTTTCCATCCCCCGGGGTGGGATGTGTGATGTGGGCTGTGTGTGTGCCAGGCTTCTGGCACCCTCCCCTGGGGTGACACACCCAGCTGCTCTGGGTTCACAAGGAGAGCAGGGACAGGGAAATCATTTGGGATATTGCAAAATGTGCTTGGGGGAAGAGGGGCAGGGCTGCAGTGAGGGCACCACCCCAAGGGCTGGTGATGGAGAGAGAGAGAGACCAGGACTCGCTGAGAGGGTCAAAGAATCCCAATTTATTGTGGGATACAAATGCTTGTGTAGCATTCTAGGAAGGCCAGTAACGATTGGGTTAAAAATCACATAAACAAACATGCATTTTACAACATCTCTGGCTTGCAGAGTTTAATGCAATTTTATTTTTCAGGTAAATCCGTGTGATTGAATCTTCTCTGAATCTTGATTTAATCCTCCAAGTTCTGCTTGCTCTTGCCAAGGCACTTTGTTTATCAAATCTCTTATGGTCCCAAAGGACTCGCTGTTCTGTGTACCCCAATACCCAAGCTCCTCCTCCAGGAAAGGGTTACAGCTCATGTGCTAATTAGCTGGAGTGCTAATTAGGGGCACCCTGCTCCTCATTAGGAGGCTCAGGTGGAGCTGCCCTGGAAGGGGCAGTGTGGGATGGCCCTGGCTTCCTTTGGGAATTGTCCGAGCTGCTGGCTTGGGATGCAGGTGGGTGTGGGTGCAGGGATCTGTGGGATATCTGTGGGGTGCCCATGGGATGCAGGGATATGTAGGGTGCCCATGGGATGCAGGGATGTGCCAGGGGGGGTCCCTGTGGGATGCAGGAATGTGTGGGGTATTTATGGGGTGCCTGTGGGGTGCAGGGATATGTGGGCTCCCTGTGGGATGTGAGATGAAATGCCTTTTCCACTGCTGGCTTTGCTGCTTTATCACCTTTGCCCTTGTCAGGAAAACGAATCCACAAACGCCAGAGGTTTGTGTCCAAAAAGGAGACGGAGGAGTCCTGGAACGTTATTCCAATAAAGGGAGAGGCCATGGGCCATGGGGTCTCTCCAATTTTTGGAGCACACAGCCTCCTTTTTATCCCAATTTCCCTCTCTCTTTCCCCATTTCTGAGGTGCTTGAGAGGTTCAGACTTCCCAGAACACCTGATACCAAAGATTCCCCTCTAATGCATAACCCTCCCTTTAAATTATTAATTCTTATGGAATTTAGGGTTTTCCTCCATTGTTTCTTTCATCTTTCAATATCCAATTTCATTTATCAGCCAACCCAGAGTTTATTTGTAAAAGCAAATCTCTTTTTCCCTTCATCAATCAGTGAAATCCTTCCCATTGTTCCTTTTATCTCCCAATGCTGGTTTTACCCACCAGCAGCCCCAGAGCTGGTTTGGAAAGACAAATCCCCCATTCCTCTCACCCTCATGAGAAACGTTTTGTGATGTTTAACCCGGGTGAGTTTAAGGTCCCTCTCCACCTGGACCCTTCTGGGATTTTGGGAATGGTCAGAGTGCAGAGCTGGGGCTATAATAGCAGAACCTTGGAGCCCCCAAGTGCTGCCCTGTGCCAGACCCTGCTGCAAACTGTTGGGATCTCTGCTGCTCACAGTGACCCCCAGATGTCTCTTTGAAAAATTCTCTTTGCCCAGCCTGGCATTCAAAGAAGGAGTCAGAGCTCTTCAGTTCTCGCTCTCAAGGTTGTTCATTGTTCCTTATCTACAAAATCCTTTCTCCTGTCCAGCCCAGGTCAGCTCAGCAGGACAGACAGAGGCACTCTGCCTGCCCCAGGGTGGTGTTATCTTTTTATACTAAAAACTACGTGTGCAATATTTACAATTACTGCCCAATACCCATCACCTGTGTTACACAGTGAGCTTCTACTCTAAACCAATCCCAAAGTGCCACCATCACTGAAGGAGATGGAGGCCAAGAAGAAGAAGGAGAAAGGCTGGACATGCCCAGATTCCTCCATCTTGCCCCCTGAAACCCCACTCTAAAAACCTCAAAAATCTAATTTTCACCCTGTGACAAATTCACTATCATTCTGCTTAAACTGTTGTGTCTTGCAGATCCTCATACAAGGTTGGTAACTTGCTCCATGGGCCATAATCAAACCCAGAGGTGTGTTGGGCTCTGTGCAGGGTCTCTGAGCCCCCTGGCAGGGTCCTGGCACTCCAGCACAGCCAGAGGGATGCCCTGAATTCCAACAGGACAGCAGCAGGACCTTGGACTGGGAAACAGCTCCTGGGGGCTGGCATGGGGAGCGCTGGGAATTCCAGGGAATTCTCTGTAAGGATGGATTGGAAATGGGAGCACAGCCTGCTCCATGCCTGGGCTCTGCTGGATTTGATCTTCCTGAGGGAACTGGGGAGCTTATCCTAGAAAAAAGGGGGATCAGGAGGGAGCCTCTCATTCCATCATTCCCTGCCAGGAGGGCACAGCTAAGGGAGTCAGGCTCTGCTCCAGGGAACAGGTACAGGAGCAGAGGGAACGGCCTCAGCTGTGGGAGGTTTAGTTGGATACTGGGGAAATTCCTTCATGGAAAGGGTTTTCCAGATTCCTTCATGGAAAGGGTTTTCCAGCTCTGGCACAGGGGTGGAATCCCCATCCCTGGAATAGTTCCAAACCTGTGGATGTGGCACTTGGGGACAAGGGGCAGTGGTGACCATGGCGGTGCTGGGTTGGACTGGATGATCCCAAAGGTCTTTTCCAGCCCAAACAATTCCACGGCTCCGTGGTGTCCTCATCAGGGATGGACAGACAGCCATTCCCACCACCATGGCTGGAAGCAAAATTCCATCCCAGGATGATCAATTCCCGCCTTGGGACAGGAGCCCTGGGTGAACCATCAGTTTTCCCAATGTCCATCTGGGAATATTTCAGCCCACAACCTCAGCCCAGGCTGGAATTGTCCAACAGGAGAACCTGGAAGTGCTCACAAACATCCCTCAAAAACTTTCTTGGGGTAACCATACCCCATTAGCCAAAATCCTTGGAGTTCAGCCGTGTGCCCTCCAGCCAGACTGCACTTTGTGGATATAATTCCAAGAATTTCCCATCAGGGAAGGGTTCAGACTCAGTGTGGAAGGGACAGAGGTCACTTCCCTGCTGGGTTTGTCCTTCCTTGCCACTGGAATCAAAAGCAGCATTGAGGCTGTCCCATAAATCCAATGTTTTAGATCCCTGTGAAATTCCCTGGGGATGGAGCAGCTCATCCCCAGCAACCCCAGGTTCCATACTCCTGGAACAGAAGTGTGGAGATCCCAGGGGTGTGGACACCTCAGGGCTTGTTCTCCCACCTTCATCTCCATAAGATGCACAAATCCTCCAATTAAGTTGGCACCTGCCAGGATTTTCATAATTTCCCTGCTCCTAAAGCTGAGAAAACTTGGGGAATGGCTCCAAATGTTCCTTTGTGCCAGGCTGAGGGTGATGAGTGGAGCTGAAGGAGCAGCAGGGACAGAGGGAGCCACAGATGTTCTGCTGCTTGAGCTGCTGCCTGGGAAAAAGTGCCATAAACCCATCCCAAATGCCACCACTGCCCTTGGAGCTGGTTGGAATTGCTGCTCCTGGCTGGAATCAGGGGTTTATTTGGGGAATCCCTAAGAAATGATGCCCAGGAAGGGGTGCTCCATTCCCAGCCCTGCTCTCCAGGCGACTCTGCTGCTCCAGACATGAACTGTTAACCACAGGCCAGGCAGAATCCCTTTGATTCTTTGGATAATCTTCCAATAAAGCCCAGATTTGGCTGGGAGCGCTCTCACTTGGTAGCAGAGGCTCCTAATTTGTGGCTAAACCACTTTGGGAGGGATATTGGTGGATATTCATCAGCGCTGGGATTATCCTGCATTTGTCCCTGCTCCATTGGCAGCTCTGCCTGAATCCCCCACAGGTTTCGGAGCAGAGGGAGCACGGAGCCTCCAGCCATTCCTGGGAATGCTGAGCTGGGATGCTCCCCACACTCCTCCTCCACCCTCAGAGTCCTCCTGAGAGCTTGGGAGAGGATGGGAAATGTGTGTGAGGGAAGAGGGGATGAAATCTCTCCAGGAAATGTAAGGAGTGTGATGGGATGAGTTCTGCCAGGAACATCCCAATCCTTTTATCACTGGTGTCCTTTGAGCTGCTCCAAGGATGGCAAATCCAGGGAAATATGGAGCTGGATCCCTGCTGGGCTGCCCAAGCACCCGTTTGTGCTCCAGGGAATCCCACAATTCTGCAGGGATGCCAATGGAGCCGTTTTCCAAGTGCCCTGGACATCGGGATGTGGAGGGACCTGGGAACCTTCTCCAGGCTCCTTCTCCCACAGCTGCAGCCCATAGCAATGAATATTCCTTGGCGAGTGAATCCCAGTGCTCTCCAAGGTGCAGATTCCTCTTTCCCAATAAAACCAGACACAACAATCCCAACAAACACACACTCCAACCCCAGACTCTCTGGGATATGGGAATTCTCGCATTCCCATCTACCACAAGTCCTGATTTGGGAATTTCCCAGCTCTGGCCATGATGGATCTCCCCATTGCTGGGAAGGTGATCCATTCTTCTTTCCCAGTGAAACCAGACACAACAATCCCAACAAAACACACACTCCAACCCCAAATTCTCCAGGATGTGGGAATTCCTCTGTTCCCATCTACCACAATCCCGAATTTGGGAATTTCCCAGCTCTGGCCATGATGGATCTCCCCATTGCTGGGGAGGTGATCCATGCTCTGCTCCAATGGGTGGAGATTCCAGAATTCCAAATTCTCCATCCAGCTCCAATGCCCTGCAGCCAAAGCCCTCAAGGACCCGGAGCCTGGGAGGCAGGGAGAGATCCCAGGAATTTTGGGAATTCCTGGATGTGGCACTGGGCTGGTTGGGATCCATCACAGGTTGGACTCGGTGACCTTGGAGTGTTTTTCAAACCTCAACAATTCCACCATTTTATGGGATGTAATCACCTTTATGCCTTATTGACTGCAACAACTCACACTGGATTTGCTGGAAAATTAATTTTAATTTTAATTTTAATTTTAGTTTTAATTTTAATTTAATAGAATTATACTGGAGAGGACAGGGGGTATAGACCAGACTTTTTGGGTCTTTTTTCTACC
>JAWWEX010000300.1:973516-992144 GCA_035583215.1 Arremon brunneinucha
TAACCATTGTTTGCATTTTGTTCCTGAGGCCTCTCAGCTTCTCAGGAGGAAAAATCCTAAGGAAAGGATTTTCCATAGAAGATGTCTGTGACAGGCTCTGTCTCCATTCCCCAGGAAGGATCAGCCAGGAGTGGGCAGAGCTGCAGCCCCTCACCCCTTCCTCCTGCCCCTGCTCCCCAAACCCCACAAACCCCCCCCAAAAAAAACCCAAAACTCCCAAACCCAGCCTGGAGCACAGGGAAGGGAGGCAGGAGCAGCCCCAGCCCTCCAGGCTCTCTCCAGCCCGAGCACAGCTCTCCCCTCCGTGAATTCCCAATCCCTCCTGACGTTTTTGATGACTCTCCTGGAATGTCCCAGCGTTTTACCCACGCCAGGCCTCTCCCCCTTCTCCTGCCAAGCACTTTTATCATCACTGAGCTCACAGCAGCCTCGGTGCAGCCTGGCTTGTGTAACACACCAGGAGCTAAACCAGCGCCTTCCTCTTCAACCTCACCTCCAAATCACCCCAAGAACCAACAGCAGCCACAAAGCAATGCCTGAACTACAACTGGCTTGTGTAACACGTAAACGGGGAGTGCCCAGCTGGGACAAACCTGGCTGCAAAGGGTCAGACTGGGAAAACAACGGGCTCTGCTCCCAGGGAACAGGGACAGGAGCAGAGGGAACGGCCTCAGGCTGGCCCAGGGCAGCTCAGGGGGTATTCTGGGGCAATTCCTTCATGGAAAAGGTGCTCAGGTGGAGCCCCCATCCCTGCAGGGAGTTTCTTGTGCTCCTCACCCCACAGCACATCCCGTTTCCCAGAGAATTCCAGGGGTTCCAAACCCTCAAAAGGCAGAAGAAACCCAGAGTTAACCACGAGGAGAGCTCAGGGGTTTGTGCCTTTCCAAAAGGAGACATTGAGCATGGCTGCTCAGGGATTGCAACCACTGCCCTGGGAAGGCCAGTTCAGCTGGAATCATGGAATTCCAGAGGGGTTTAGGCTGGAAAAGCCTCTCAGAGCACCGAGTCCAACCATCCCCAGCACTGCCCAGTGTCCCCAGTGCCACATCCACAGGGCTGTGAAACCCCCCAGGGATGGGGACTCTGCCAGGCCTGGACAGCCCTACCCATGATAAATGTTCCCAAATATCCAACCCAAACCTCCCCTGGGGCAGCCTAAGGCCATTCCCAAGCCAGGATCCCTCAGGAGAGCGAGCCAGTGAGGAAGCAGCTGGAATATTCAATATTTAACACTTCCCCATTGTGCAGAGCTGGAAATAAAGAATAACAAACAGCAGAGTATCCAGGCCAAGGACCAGGTATCCATGGAAAAGGCAGCTGGGCATTCCTGCAGCAGCACACCTGCCCGAGGCACGGGCCTGCTGCAGGTTATTGAGACAATAAATAAATAAACAACACTGAGGAGGGATCCGGGAGCTGCTGACAAAAACCTCTGGCAGCAGCACCCATAACTCACTGAGGGCAAAGATCCAGGGGAAGCTGGGCTGCCAGAGCATCCAGGAGGGAAATAAGGAGTGGGAAGGAGCTGCCACAGAGAAAAAATGGCTCGGATTGCAATGCAGTGAGGGATTCAAGGACAGGGACAGGGGGGAATGGCTTCAAATGGATGGACTGAGGTTGATTTAGGTGGGATATTGGGAAGGAATTCCTGGCTGGGAGCGTGGGGAGGCCCTGGCACACATTCCCAGAGCAGCTGTGGCTGCCCCTGGATCCCTGGAGGTGCCCAAGGCCAGGCTGGATGACCTGGGATGGTGGGAGGTGTCCCTGCCCATGGCATGGGACGGGATTTGAGTCCTTCCATCCCAAACCATTCCAGGATCCTGTGAATCAGCACCACTCGAGCAGTGAGGGTTTTATCTGCCCATCAATTTCTGCAGGAGGAGCAGTCTGGGGCTGTACTTAGCCAGCAGCATCCCCACATCCCAGCACTCCAGGACAAATTCCAGCCCTCTGCCTCTCCCTTTCCCACCCCACCATTCCCAAACCCCCCTCCAGCTGCAGCAGGAGCTGGAATATTCCCCTTTCCCTGCTCTACCCCCTGGCAGCAGGTGCAGAGCCACAGCAGAGATGGGGTTTTGGGGCTCCCAAAATCATCGTTCCAGCAATCCCTGGGAAATGGGGCTCAAAATCATCATTGCAGCTCAGCCTCCCCCTGCAATCCCTGGAAAATGGGGCTCAAAATCATCATTGCAGCTCAGCCTGCCCCAGCAATCCCTGGGAAATGGGGCTCAAAATCATCATTGCAGCTCAGCCTGCCCCAGCAATCCCTGGAAAATGGGGCTCAAAATCATCATTGCAGCTCCGCCTGCCCCAGCAATCCCTGGGAAATGGGGCTCAAAATCATCATTGCAGCTCCGCCTGCCCCTGCAATCCCTGGGAAATGGGGCTCCACGGGGAGCCTGCTGCTCCAGAGGCTGTGGGAGCAGCAGCTCAGCACGGGGAGCTGCTCAGGCAGAAGGAATCCGGCCTGATCAGGCGTGAGCAGGGAAATTGGGCAGAGATCTCAGCGATTTCAGCTCAGTGCCTGCTCGCTGGGATCAGCCAGGGGAGAGGGAAAAGGGGAAAGGGGAAAAGGGAAAAAGGGAAAAGGGAAAAGGGAGAAGGGAGAAGGGAGAAGAGCGAAAAAAAAGGCAAGGGAAAAAAGGGAAGAGAGAAAGAGAAGGGAAAGGGAAAGGGGGAAAAGGGAAAAGGGAAAAAAGGGAGAGGGGAAAAGGGAGAGGGGAAAAAGGGAAAAAGCAAAAAAAGGGAGAGGGGAAAAGGGAGAGGGGGAAAAGGGAGAAGGGAAAAAGGGAGAAGGGAAAAAGGGAAAAAGGCAAAAGGGAAAAAGGCAAAATGGAAAAAGACAAAACGGAAAAAGGCAAAAGGAAAGGGAAAGAAAAAAAGGGATAGGGAAAGAAAGAGGGATAGGGAAAGAAAAAAGGAAAGGGGAACGGTAAAGGAAAGGGGAAGGGAAAAAGGGAAAAGGGAAAAAAGGGAGAAAAGGAAAAAAAGGGGAAAAAAGGGGAAAAAAGGGAAAGGGAAAGGGAAAGGGAAAGGGAAAGGGAAAAAAGGGAAAAAAGGGAAAAAAGGGGAAAAAAAGGGAAAAGGTAAAAGGGACACTCCTGTCTGGCTCCAGGTGAAAATCACCCCCAGTTCTCTCTCCTGGGGCTCCAAAGAGATCTCAGGGAGAAGAGGAGGGGGCAGGAAGGCCTGATGCAGGGAAATGGGGATTTGGGGAATTGCTGCCTCTGGCAGGAGGAGGGAGCGTTATCCAAGATAAAAGTGACGTAAGGGATGGATCCCAGGCTCCCAGGCTGCTCTGGCTTGGGACAGACCCCAAATCCCACCCCAATGCAGCCCTGCCATGGCAGGGACACCTCCCTCTGCCCCAGGGCTCCAGCCTGGCCCGGGACACCTCCAGGGTGTGTTTTGATTTTTTAGGATTTTCTAAGCCTTCTGGTGTTTATATTTTTGTAAGGAACGTTCTCACACACTTTCTGTAAATAACTTATTGCTTTGCATTCCTTTATGGAGGAGGAGAAATTTGATGGACTGTTGGCTTGCCCAGTGTCATTGGAGAGGTGGCACTGTCACCCTCCAATCCACTGCCACTTCTGGAAATCTGTAAAGGTTGGAGTCAGAAATTTAAAAGTTCCTTTTACCTTGAAAAGAGCAGCGTGTCCATGTTGTGTTATTTCGTGTCCTATACTGACATCAGGGATTTGTTGTTCCAAACTCTTCTCTCCCACCAGACACTTCCCTGCATTCCCAGCACATTCCACCTTTTCCTCAGCTTCAAAAATCCCTTTTTCCCCTTTCCCAGCCCGGCAGCTCCAGAAGGAAGCTGGAACTGAAGGTGCCAACCCCAGGAAATCCCAGCTCTGCCAGGGCCAAACGCGTTTGTCCACATGACCACAGAATATTGGATTTTCCACTGACAGATTTCCTATAACGGCAGCACAGGGAAAGGATCTGAGGGATGTTCGGCCCTGGGAGTTTTAAAGGAATATTTTACCGTGCTCAGGCTGTGCTTAGAAATGTTTAAAATAAAATAAAATGCAATTTCAAAGCTGCTGTCAATATGTGAAATGCTGAGTCCTCTTTTCCTGTTGCCCTCCCATTCAACACATAAAAAAATCCAAAATCTGAATGAAAAGATTAAAAAAAACCCACAAATAATTTGACCTTTAAAGGTCCCTTCCAACCCAAACCATTCCACAATTCCCCTATTTTATGTTCCACCTTTAAAGTTGCTGAATTTGTATTGAGGTTTGTCACTGACCCTCAGAACAGACATACAAAAAAACCCATTTTAACCAGAATTATCAGAATCCTGGTAATTTTCAGATCTGTCCCAGCTCTTTGTTCCCTCAAGTTTCTGGATTCTGAGCTCACCCCATGGATCTCAGAGAGCCCTTCCTGTGGCTGCAGAATTCCAGCTTTTTTTCATGTTTTTAAAAGCAAAACCAGAGGAAAAGGCCTTTGATGCCATCCCTATTTCTTTAATTAAAAAGCCTGGCAGGCTCTGGAGTTCTTTAATCAGCAAATCACAGGAAGAGGTTTCCAAAATAAATTTAATGAGTTTGGAAAAGGGATGCACAAACCATTCCTGCAGGGTTTTGTCTGCCTCAGATTCCTATTAATGACTCATTTTTTCAGGAATTTTAGCAGCTTATCAATAAATTGCAGGATAACACAAAATTATAAAGGTTTACATAATCCCAAAAACACCCAGAGGCAAATCCCAGCAGGACAATCCAGGATGAAAGTCAAATTCTGCACAGGAACAGCACCAGGAAGCTCTGCTGGCAAAGGAGCTTCCAATTCTCCATCCCAACAATGGGAAAGGAGGACAAAAGGTTTGGGAAATAAACCCTTGGGATGTTCTTCCCAGTTCCAGGTTATCCTAGTAATTGTAGGGTGGGATGAGATATCCAAATATCCAAAATGTAGGGGTGGAAGAGAAATCCAAAAAAACCTGGAATGATCAGCACTGACCCTCAGGAATCATCACCAGCTCCATTGGAGCATCTCCACTGGGAAAGGCCCCAAAAACTGGGAACAATCCCAGTGCCAGAGTGGGGCTGCTCCAGCTCCTGGGGGCTGGGATTGGGAGGCACTCAGAGCACTCCCCAGGCAGGAATTTTAGCTCATGGAACCATGGAATGGTTTGGGTTGGAAAGACCTTAAATCCCATCCCCAACACCTTCCACCATCCCAGGGCTCCAGCCTGGCCTGGGGCACTTCCAGGGATCCAGGGGTCCCTTCTCCCTCCCTTTCCCATGGGTGATCCCAGCCAGTTCCTTTTCCCTCTTCCCTCTTCCCTTTTTCCTCTTCCCCTTTCTTCCCCTTTCACCTTCCCTTTCCCTTTCCCTTCCCCTTTCCGTTCTCTTTTTCCCTTCCCCTTTTTTCTTTCCTTTCCCCTGGATCCCACAGCTGCACTGGGAATTCCAACCCAGCCCTCCCCACCCTCCCAGTCAGGAATTCCTTCCCAACATCCATCTAAATATTCCCTCTTTTAGTCAAAAACCATCCCAAGGAATCGCCTCCACAATCCTGGGCTGGGACCCCTCCTAAAAAATCCCAGAGGAGACACTTCCCTAAACCAGGGAGGAATTCCAGGGAGGATCAGGAGCTCTCAGGAAACTCCAGGAAGGATCAGGAGCTCTCAGGGAATTCAGGAAGGATCAGGAATGCCAGGAAGGATCAGGAATGGCAGGAAGGATCAGGAATGGCAGGAAGGATCAGGAAGGCCTTCCAGGCCTTCATCCCAACTCCAGGGTCACATTCCCAGTACCACACTCAGCCTCTCCAAACCCCCTGAATGAATCCCATTTTTCCACGGGAAATGCATCCCATTATTCCCAATATTTAATGCCCATTTATATCCAGGAATGTTGCCAGTGTTTGCTGATGGACCACTGCACGTTCCCACAGGAAAACCTCTGCTTTTCCAGAGCTTTGGATGGCAGGGGAAATGCAGCATTTTCTGGGGAAAGCCTGAACTGAGAGGAGAATCTGGAATTCCTGCAGGGTTTAAACCCACAGAGGAGCCTCCTCTTCCCCAAAATCCTCAGCATCCCTGGATGAGCTCTCCCTTCCCTCAAATCCAGCCCTGCCCTCTCCTCCTCCTCCCTTTGCTCCCACTGGAAGATTTTCCCAACCCTTTCATTCCCTCCTGTGTTATCCAGATCCAGCACATTTTGCTCTGTTTTGCCCAATTTTCAGCTCAGCTCCCAAAAGTAGGTCACAACATTTGGAACCTTATCCCAGTCAGGCTTTAAAGACCCAGAAATTCCCTTTTTTCCTTTTTTTTTTTTTTTGCCCATTCCCTGTATAATTTCCAGGTTAATAATATTTCCCAAAACACAGCCAGGGTTTAAAATTCCAAGAGTTATTTACAAAAGAGCTTTTCTTCCCTTGTTTTGTTTGGAATTGATTTTTTGAGGAATAAAAACAAGAAAACTGCAAGGTCTGGTCTGCAGGTCAGGCCTGGAAGTTTTCCATGAGCTTTTCCAGGGAATTTTTATGGCAATATCACAAAATATTTAGGGAAATATCAGGGAGTTTATAGGGAAATATCAAAGAGATTTTAGGGAAGTGCCAGGGGGATTTAGGGAAATATCAGGGAGTTTATAGGGAAATATCAGGGATATTTTAGGGAAGTATCCAGGAGTTCTGGGGAAATATCAGGAAGTCTTTATGAAAATATCAGGGAGTTTTTAGGGAAGTATCAGGGGGGTTTTACAGAAATATCAGGAATTTTTTAGAGAAATATCAGGAGTTTTTTAGGGAAATATCAGGGAATCTTTATGACAATACCAAGAAGTTTTTAGAGGAATATCAAGGAGATTTTAACTTTTAGAGGAATACCAAGGAGATTTTAAGGAACTATCAAGGGGTTGGCAGGTAAAGATCAGGGGTTTTTAGGGAAGTATCTGTGGGGTTTTATGGAAATATCTGGGAGTTTTTAGAGCAATATCAAGGATTTTTTAGAGGAATATCAAGGAGTTTTTAGGGAAGTATCTGTGGGGTTTTAGAGGAATATCATGGAGTTTTTAGAGGAATACCAAGGATTTTTAGAGGAATATCAAGGAGTTTTTAGGGAAGCACACAGAGGGTTCACCTTCCTCTCTCTGGGCTGTGCTCTCCTGCCTGGGGAAGCAGGGTGGGAATATTGGGACTCCACAACATGGCCCCAAAACAGATCAAAGGTACCCTGGACATTCCCTGTGCCTGGCAGCAGCTGGGAAATGCAGGAGCTCCACATCCCCAACCCCATATCCTGGGAGCACCAAAATCATCCCCCTGGAGAGAGCCCCAGTGCCAAAATCCATCCTCCTGGAGAGAGCCCCAGCACCAAAATCCATCCCCCTGAAGAGAACCCCAGTGCTAAAATCCACCCCTCTGGAGAGAACACCAAAATCCATCCACTTGGAGAGAGCTCCAAAATCCATCTCCTTGGAGAGCCCCAGAATCCATCCCTCTGGAGAGAGCTCCGAAATCCATCCCCCTGGAGAGAGCACCAAAATTCATCCCCGTGGACAGAGCCCAAGTGACAAAATCCATCTCCTTGGAGAGCACAAAAATCCATCCCCTGGAGAGAGCCCCAGTCCCAAAATCCATCTCCTTGGAGAGAGCTCCAGTGCCAAAATCCACCCCCTTGGAGAGCCCCAGCACAAAAATCCATCCCCCTGGACAGAGCCCAAGTGCCAAAATCCATCCCCTGGAGAACACCAAAATCCATCCCCTTGGATAGAGCTCCAAAATCCATCCCCTGGAGAACACCAAAATCCATCCCCTGGAGAACACCAAAATCCATCCCCTGGAGAGAGCTCCAAAATCCATGCCCTGGAGAACACCAAAATCCATCCCCTTGGATAGAGCTCCAAAATCCATCCCGAGAAGAGAGCAGCAGTACTAAGATCCATCCTCCTAGGGAGAGCCCCAGAATCATCCCCCTTGAGAGAGCACCAAAATCCATCTCCTTGGAGAGCCCCAACATCCATCGCTTGGAGAGAGACCCAAAATCATCACCCTGGAGAGAGCCTCAGTGCCAAAACCTATCCCCTGGAGAGAGTACAAAAATCCATCCCCTTGGAGAGCACCCCAAAATCCATCTCCTTGGAGAGCACCAAAATCCATCTCCTTGGAGAGCCCTGGTGCCAAAATCCATCCCCTGGAGAGAACCCCAGTCCCAAAATCCATCCCCTTGGAGAGAACACCAAAATTCATCCTCCTGAAGAGAGCAACAGCACCAAAATCCATCCCCTTGGAGAGATCACCAAAATCCATGCCCTGAAGAGAGCCCCAGCACCAAAATCCATCCCCTGGAGAGATCACCAAAATCCATGCCCTGGAGAGAGCCCCAGCACCAAAACCCCTCTGCAGCAAGCCCCAACTCCAGCTGCCCCCAGCTCTCCAGCCATGCCCAGAGCCACGGGAACCCCGAGCTGTGCAGGTCCAGCAGGGAACTCCACCAGGCCGGCCCCACTCACCCGTGGTCTCCACGATGCCCTCGAGGATGACGACGATCTCGAACTGCTCCGTGTGCATGCTGCGCTGGGACAGGTCGTAGAAGGGGCTCTTGGAGTCGATGACGTGGCAGATGGTCAGGGGGGACACCAGGAAGAGCTGGTCAGCCCCCGTGCTGAAGCCCACGTCCAGCTCCAGCTGGTCCAGGGGCAGGAATTCTCCCTCCGGGGTCTGCCGGGACTGCAGAGGGGCACAAGGAGGGGACGTTGGAGCTCCTGGTCCCTGGGAGGGCCCCTGGAGCTTGGACAGGGCCTGGAGCAGCCTGGGACAGCAGGATCCCTGCCCAAGGGAGGGGACTGAGAGCCCTTCCTGAACATTCCAGGATTGTGGGATTTCACCAGGGGGAATCGGGAGTCTGGGGACACGGCCAACCCAGGGAAACAGGGCGAGCTTCAGGGGGAGGGAAGGAAATCGTGGAATCCCAGAAAGTTTGGGTTGGAAAAGCCCTCCAGGATCGATTCCCAACCATTCCCAGCACGCAGGTCCTCAAGTGCCACATCCAAGGCTTTGCAATCCTCCCAGGAATGGGGCTCCATCCCAGGTTCCACAATCCCTGCAGGAATGGGGCTCCATCCCAGGTTCTGCAACCTCTCCAGGAATTTGGCTCCCTTTTATTTTCCCTCCTTCCTTTTATCTTTGTTCCTTCTTTCATTTTCCCTTTCTCCTCTTCTTCTGTTTTTCTTTTATTCCTTTGTTTTGTCTTTTTTTACCCTTTTCCCCTTTTATTTTCCCTTTCCTTTAATTTTCCTTTTTTCTTTGATTTTCCTTTCATTTTCCTTTTTCCCCTTTTAAATTTTATTTTTCCTCTTATTTTCCTTTGCCCTGCTTTTTTCATTTTACTTTTCCCTTTAATTTTGCTCTTCCCTCATTTTTTCCTTCTAATTACCCTTTTTTCCACTTTTTTTCCCCCTTCCCTTTTTTTTTCCCCAGGTGGCCTGGCCTGGCACTGCTTTCCTTCCAAGCACAAACCTTTCTTTTCCCATAATTCAAATCCAGGCAATTCTTTTGGAGCCACACTAAGTTTGAAGCTCCATCTTTTACAATTCCTCCCCTGGGACTTCCAGAGCCAAAAAAAAAAAAGAGCAATTTTCAAATGCTGCACTGGAAATTACTCATTCTTGATCTTTTATAGCTTGAAATATACAAAATTATTTAAATATGTTGATATAGAATGCAAATATATATTTACACATTATTAAATACTTTAAAACAAACTGTATAAATTATATATTGGTAAATATAAATATTTATAATTGCATATTACATAAACCTATAGTATTATGTTTTAATGCTATTTTGTATATTTATCCTTATAAATTATATTTATAAACAATAGCTATAATATTTATAAATTATATTCCATCGTTTTAAAGCTATTAAAGGGTTATTTTGGGAGATTTTTTAGGAATTCTTTCCCTTTTAGGCACAGACTACCTCAAGGTTTAGGGGACCCCAACACTGGGCCAGTCTTGATCCTGGAATCCCACGGGAAACAGGGATTTGGGACAAAAAGAAACAGGGATTTAGGAGAGCAGGACACAGGGATTTGGGAGCACAGGACACAGGGATTTGGGAGAGCAGGACAACCTCAGGAGCCTCCCGTGGGCTGAGCTCTGTCCCTGGGGCTGCAGAGGAACAGGGAGGAAAACTGGAGAGATTCCCAAGGGAATTGTCCTGGGAATGGGGACCCTGCCCTGCACAGCACCCACATGCCAAGGGAAGGGCACCCCCAATCCTGCCAGGACACCCCCAATCCCTACAGGTTATCCTAAATCCCTGCAGGACACCCTTCCAATGGAAACAGCAGCCCCATTCTCTGCAGGACACCCCCAGTCCCACCAGGACACCCATCCCAAGGACGGGACATCCCCATTCCCTACAGGATATCCTAAATCCCTGCAGGACTCCCCCATTCCCTGCAGGATATCTAAAATCCCTGCAGGACACCCCATCCCAAGGACAGGACACTCATCCCAAGGGCACTCCAATGCCAGGGACAGGACACCCCATTCCCCGCAGGACACCCTATTCCCTGGAGAACATTCTCCCAAAGGACAGCACACCCCATTCCCTGCCCACACCCCCCTGCGGGTATCCCGATTCCCGGGGATCCTTGTGGGATGCTCAGCGTGCATCAAAAGCCCCCCGAGCCGGCTCCTTCCTCCCACCTGCTCCATCCCCATCCCTGATTCTGCATTCCCCATGTCCATTCCTGATCCCTTCAGGACCCACGGGCGAGCCTCGGACCAGGGCTGGCTCTCCCCAGCCCTCTGGGGCAGGGATGCTCCAGGGGTAGGGATGCTCCAGGGACAGGGATGCTCCAGGGACAGGGATGCTCCAGGGCCGGGGATGCTCCAGGGCCGGGGATGCTCCAGCTCTAACCCCGGCACTCGCTTTCCTTGGAGCTCACGTCAGTAAAGTTCAGCCTGCCCAAAAAGCTCTGGATTACGCCCGGACCTTTCTCCTTCCCGGCTCACGGAAGGAAGGCTCGGAGCTACAAAGGATTTGATTTCCTTGTCAGGGAAATGGAGCATTTTATAGGAATCTATAAATATCCATCCCAATCCTGCGCTGAATGCAGGAATTATCTCCAAGGAGCTGGGAATGCGCTGCTGATGGCTGAGCCCGCAGCCCGAGGCTCCCAGAGATGTTCCCTGCGCCAGGAAAGCAGGGCAGGGATGCTGGGATGGCAGCAGGACCCAAAACACGATCTGGGATCACCCAGTCCGACCCCCGGCCACAGGCAGGGCCACCTTCCATGGACCAGGCTGCTCCGAGCCCCAGGGACGAGGGGACAGCCAGGGCAGGAGCAAGGGACATCCAAGGGACACGGAGAGGGGGTGGGATGTCCCCAGGGGAGCGGCAGTGGGGACACGGTTCTGCCACAGAACCATGGAATTTACGTTGGAAAAGCCACCCAAGGCCATGGAGTCCAACCATCCCAACCATTCCCAGCACTGCCAGGGCCCTCATGGAATTACTGAGGTTGGAAAAGCCACCTAGGATCATGGCATCCAACCGTTCCTAGCACTGCCGAGGCCCCCATGGAATTACTGAGGTTGAAAAATCCACCTAGAACCATGGAATTCAACCATTACCAGCACTGACAGGGCCCTCATGGAATTACTGAGGTTGGAAAAGCCCCTCAAGACCATGGAGTGCAATCATCCCCAGCACTGTCAAGACCCTCACAGAATTACTGAGGTTGGAAAAGCCCCCCAAGGCCATCCAGTCCAACTATCCCCCAACTGCCAGCGCTCCCATGGAATTACTGAGGTTGGAAAAGCCACCCAAGGCCATCAAGTCCAACCACCCCAACCATTCCCAGCACTTCCAGGGCCCCCATGGAATTACTGAGGTTGGAAAAGCCCTCCAAGGCCATCAAGTCCAACCATCCCAACCATTCCCAGCACTGCCAAGACCCCCACATCCCCAAGTGCCACCTCCACGCAGGATGTGGACTCCCCCACTGCCCTGGGCTCCTTTCCATGAGGGAATTTCCCCGTGTTCCCCCCGGAGCACCCACCTTGAGCAGCTTGCAGCGGATCTGGGCGGACACCATGTGGCTGTTGCGGAGGTTGCCCACGCGGAACATGAGCGTGAGCTTCCCGTCGCGCATGGAGATGGCGGCGTGCTCGCTGAACATCAGCGTCTCCGCCCGCTTCTTGGGCTGGGACATCTTGATGAACATGCAGCCGATCAGGAAGGCGTCCACGATGGAGCCCAGGATGGACTGGAAGAGGAAGAGGATGATGCCCTCGGGGCACTTGTCGGTGATGTAGCGGTAGCCGTAGCCGATGGTGGCCTCGGTCTCGATGAAGAAGAGGAAGGCGGAGGGGAAGTTGTACACGTTGGCCACGCACGGGGTGTAGCTGTCGTCGTGCGCCTTGTTGAGGTCCCCGCGCATGTAGGCGATCACCCACCACATGGAGGCCATGAAGAGCCAGGCCACGGTGTAGGTGAGGATGAAGATGAACAGGTTCCAGCGCCACTTGAGGTCCACCAGCGTGGTGAAGAGGTCGGACAGGTAGCGGCTGGTCTCGCCGCCCAGGTTGCCGTGCTGCACGTTGCAGCGCCCGTTCTTGTCCACGAAGCGCTGGCGCTTCCCGCGCGGGGCGCTGCGCGGGGGCGGGAGGCCTCCGCCGCTGGCCGAGGTGCTCACCACCTGGTACTCATCGCCCAGCTTGCGCCGCAGCGCCGACATGCTCCGCGCAGCCCCGCGCAGCGCCGCGCAGCCGGCACGGTCCGCGCAGCCACCGACAGCCGGCAAAACCCGCGCAGCCACCGAAACCCGCGGAACTGGCAAAATCTGTGCAGCCACTGACACCCGCACAGCCGGCAAAACCCGCGCAGCCACCGAAACCCGCGCAGCCGGCAAAATCCGCGCAGCCACCAACACCCCGTCAGGCGGCAAAACCCGCGCAGCCACCGAAACCCGCGCAGCCACCGAAACCCGCGCAGCCACCGAAACCCGCGCAGCCGGCAAAATCCGCGCAGTCACCAACACCCTGCGCAGCCCCTCACACCCCGCAGTCCGCACAGCCCCGCTCAGCTCCGCATCCCCCGCGCAGCCCGCCCGACCCCGCCGCGCCGCGGCCGCGGAGCCTCCGCCCGGCGCCGCCGCCTCCCACGCGGAGCCGCCGGCAGCGGCCCCGGGCAGGGCGGCACCGCCCCGCGCAGCGACACTCCTCCCTCCGCCCCGCACCGCCCCGCGCAGCGACACTCCCCCCGCACCGCCTCCCGTCCGCCCCTGCATCCCGCACCGCCCCGCGACCCTGCGCGTCTCAGCGACCCCGCGCACAGCCCGCCCTCCGCAGCCTCGGTGCGCTCCGCATCTTCATCCTCAGCATCCTTCGGTCATCCTCCTCTCCCCGGCATCATCATCCTCCTCCTCCTCCTCTTCCTCCCCCGGGGCTCCATCCCTCCTCCTCCCTCGGAGCGGCTCCAGCTCCCGCAGAACCAATCAGGAGGGGCCGAGGAGGTCGGGTACCCCTACTCTCTATTCTATTCTATTCTATTCTATTCTATTCTATTCTATTCTATTCTATTCTATTCTATTCTATTCTATTCTATTCTGTTCTATTCTGTTCTATTCTGTTCTATTCTATTCCATCCCATCCCATCCCATCCCATCCTTACCCTCACTGCATTTGATTTTAAGTTTTTGAGATGTTTAGATGCCCACGGCAGCCAGGCAGCAGTGCCAGCACACAGAGGGGACACAGCCCCTTCCACCCGGGAAGAATTTCCCTAACAGAAGCCACAGAGCTCAGCCCTGACCCAGGACTGGTGGGAAGCAGGAAAGCAGCCCCAAAATGTGGATAAATGCTCAGGGAATCGTGGAGCAGTTTGGTGGGAAGGGAGCTGGTGATGCTCCCAAGGGCCAGGCTGTATCCAAGGGTCCTCCTCACACGCTCCTGCTGCTCCAGGAGTGGTCATCAGCTCCAGAAAATACTTGGATTGGCAGCTTTAACCATGGGATAAAGCCCAGCCACACTTCACTTTTTAACCATCACCTTCCTCAGAACTGATTCTCAAGGATTTTTCTGGCCACTACATTTCTATTCCAGCTTTTTTTTTTTTGCCAGAAAATTGATTTAGTTTCTCACTTTACTCTTTTCTATTCCCAATTTCTCCTGTTCCCCACTCTTTTTTTCCTGTCAGTGACACAATGCCTGTTAATTTTCCCACCCAATTCAAGGAAATTTTGTATGGAATTCATCTCAAACTCTGGCCACGCTGCCAGAACCCTCCTGGCTCACAGATCCTGCAGCCTTGCCAGCTTCCCCTCTCCTGTTTCTCCTTCCTCCATCCCTCCTGTTTTCCCAGAGGCCTCTCCCTGGCCTGGAACTGGGCAAAGATTCCCTGTGATCCGTCCCAATGTGACAGTGACAATCCAAGGGGAGCCATTCCCTGTAATTACTGCACTTAAAATCCTCATTGCTTTTGGGGGCATGAGCACATTCCAAGCATTCCCAGCATGTTCTGCCAGCCGGGGTGGGATGAGGGAATAGTGGGAGTGGGAAAGGAGTGGTGGACATGGAACAGTGTCACCCAAAGGGTCCTGGTGACAGCAGGCTGCTCCAGGCAGCCCTGGCAGAGCTGTTCTCCTGGAATGATGGAATTCCCAACTGATCCTGGTGTGCAGGGACACCTCCCACCATCCCAGGGTGCTCCAGCCTGGCCTTGGGCACTGCCAGGGATCCAGGGGCAGCCCCAGCTGCTCTGGGAGTCCCAGCCCAGGCAGGAATTCCCAGTTCCCAATGTCCCATCCATCCCTGCCCTCTGGCGGTGGGAGCCATTCCCTGGCTCCTGTCCCTCCATTCCTTGTCCCCAGTCCCTCTGCAGCTCTCCTGGAGCCCCTTCAGGCCCTGCCAGGGGCTCTGAGCTCTGCCTGGAGCCTTCCCTTCTCCAGGGGAGCATTCCCAGCTCTCCCAGCCTGGCTCCATGGCTCCTCTGGACTCCCCAGCAGCTCCTCATCCTCCCTGTGCCCATAATCCCACAAACCCAACCCTCCCCTGCCTGCTGCCATCCCAGCTTTCCCATCCCAGATCCATTTAAACTCACCTGGGCAGGAGTTCCCTCTGGGGCTCCTTTCCCTGCAATTCCATTTCTTCTTTCTATTCCATTCCATCCCATTCCCTTTTATCCCGTTTTTACCTTCACTGAATTTGATTTTAAGTTTTTGAGATGTTTAGATCCCCACAGCAGCCACGCAGCAATTCCCTGATTTCTGCACCTGGAGGCTTTCCCAGGCTTTAGCTGATGTGGGGATGGTGACAAATGAAATTATAAAATTAATGATGTGTTCCCTGAATTAATAGAGACATTCCCAAACCTGTCTCTGCCAATCCCACTGCCTTGATATGGATTTGAGGGCAGATCCTGCTGTTTTCCCGTGGAAAAATCATTTCCAGTTTGAAATGGGAGTTAGAGCAGGCAGTCATGGCACCAATACCAGGATATTCCTCAAAATATCCTAATATCCCTGTGGATGAATCCCTAAATCCCTTAAATAAATCCCAAAAAAAGGGATAAATCATATTTCCAGAGAAATGAGATGGAGGTTGGTTCCCTCTCTGTAATTTTCTGTCAATCCTAATTATTGCCATTTCTGAGAAATCCCAAAAAAAGGGGAAATACCTCGGTGCCTGCATTCATCCCTCCCAAAGGGATTATCGGGTGATTCATTCCCAGGCTCCGCAGCCCATCATTAACAGGAGCAGTTAATTACCTCCAAAGGCTTTAATTACCAGCAGGGGAGGCTGGGCCTCACCAGGGTTTGGAGTCACCTGCAGCTCCAACCCCCCAGCCACCTGCAGGGACAACCTGGAACAGCAATTACTGAGAAAAGGGATTTTAGTTGGGGTTTTTCCATGGTTTTTGGACAAGGAAGCAACTCTGGATGTGGGGAATCTCATTAAACGAGTTGTTAATTAGCCCTTTTGTGATTTGGTTGATTGAAGGGCACTGCAGCAGTGTAGGATGAATTACAGAATTATGTATTAATATAGAAGCTCTATTTATAAAACCCTAATTTTGTAAATAGCTCTGGCTCCAACGTCAAGGAGCCTTGGGATGGGACAGGGCAGCGTTGGGAATGTGGAGCTGTCCCCCCTTGGAGCCAGGGGTGCTCCACAGGGAGGTGACACCGCCCTGTCCCGCTGTCCCCAGGACATTCCCCACCTCCTCCTTCCCACCCCAACCCAATTCCCACCCCAGAACCCACCCAGGGCTGTGCTGTGGCCAAACCCTCGGGAAGGAGGTGAAATAAAGATCTGATTCCTCTTCTCCTGCATGGAAACTCCTGCTTAAATTTGATCCTGATGTTTTCCTGCTTTTTGTACTATGCAGAACAAAACCTCCCCCTTTTCTGGGGGATTTTTAAATCACATTTTGTATTTCTGGAGGATGAGGAGCAGGAATATTGGGGCAGGAGGGTGGAGATGAGCCCCAATCCAGGTTAATCCAGGATATTCCAGCTCTCCATGGATGCCCAGCAATCCCTTTTCCAGCTGAGCCCCCTCTTGCTTCCCCTTTAATGCTCAGTGTCCAGCAAATACCCTCTGTCATTTACACCATCCACAAACCCCAGGATGAATCCAGGACCACCACAGCAGATACAGAAAATACCAGCATTTTTAATGACCCAGTGCATTTACAGAGATTTCTGGGGAATTGTGAGGGAAATCCTGGGAAGTATTTCCCCACTTACCCGTGCTGGGATCCCGCTGCCCTGGGATTTCAGTCTCCTGAACCCTTGGGCAGTGAGGATTCCCAGAATCCCAGCCCAGAGAGCCACAGCTGCATTCGGGGTGGCTCCCACAGGAATGTCCCTGTCCCCACATCCCAGCAGGAGCAGCTCCCGAGGGCCAGCAGCGCTTTGGGAACACCCACACCCACACAAGGAAGGAGCCCCCAAATTCCTGAAACCAGAAAGGAGCCCCTGAGATTCCAGGAACACCTGGAGGCAGAGCTGGGAGCGGATCCAGGGGCAGGGCTGGGATGCAGGGACTCATGGATGCGTTGGGATGGAGGGATGGAGACCCTCCAAGCTCCAGAGGTCTCAGGTTTGGTCCTTCCAGGTGTGCCCTGAGCCCCAGGTCCGGCCCCAGCTCCGTTCCCATGGGAGGAGGGGACAGCTCCCTCCGTGCCACCCCGAGGTCCCACGAGTGTCACTCCTTCCCCCCTCGGCATTCCCATGTCTCCTGTGGCCTCATCTGCTGGAATTCCTGGTGAGGAGCACTCTTGGCCTGGTCTTCCCAATGCTGGATCCTGTTTTTTCCCAGCACAACCCAGGAAGCTTTGGTGCTGTCAAATCCCACTGGGCACCAGAGAACACCCAGGATTCCCCAGGATCTCCTCCAGGAGAGCCCAGCACATCCCACCAGCTCAGACCACACCTCCCAGGATGGCTCCCAGTGCCAGCTGGTGCCACTGGGCCTTTAGGATGGGCCACCTCTCCGTGGTGACACGTGACAGTGACATCTCCATATCCCATCTTCTCCAAGGTGCCTCTGGAATCTCTGGAGTGACAGTGACATCTCCCTATCCCAACTTCTCCAAGGTGCCTCTGGAATCTCTGGGGTGACAGTGAAATCTCCCTATCCCAACTTCTCCAAGGTGCCTCTGGAATCTCTGGGGTGACAGTGAAATCTCCCTATCCCAACTTCTCCAAGGTGAACTGGTGCCTCTGGAGTGACAGTGACACCTTCATATCCCAACTTCTCCAAGGTGAGATGACATCTCTGGAGTGACAGCAACACCTCCCTATCTCCAAGGTCAGATGATGCCTCTGGAGTGACAGTGACAGCTCCCTATCCCACCTTCTCCAAGGTCACCTGCTGCCTCTGGAATCTCTGGAGTGACAGTGACAGCTCCCTATCCCACCTTCTCCAAGGTCACCTGCTGCCTCTGGAATCTCAGGAGTGACAGCAACACCTCCCTATCCCACCTTCTCCAGGCTCAGCCGCTGCCTCTGGAGCCTGCAGCCCGCTGCTGTCGGTACCAGCCGATCCTGGATCACCTGAGGAGTCCAAGGGCCCGGCGGCTCCAGGAGCCCCTGCTGGGGGTGACTCTGCCGGGGCTGGGAGCGGGCTGGGCTCCCCTGGGAGCAGCAGGAGCGGCGGGACGAGGCGGATCACGCCGGCAGGGTCATGTTGCGCAGCAGCCACTGCTGGGCACGGCCGCCGCCGCAGTCGCGCACGGTGGGCACCAGCCGGTCCTCGTCCGACGGCTCCGCCAGGCACTGGTTGCTGTTCAGGTGCCTCAGGGTGAGCTTCTGCAAGGGGGGGACAGAGAATTCCTGCTGAGAACACAGCATCCCACTGTGTAGCTTCTGCAGGGGGGGACAGAGAATTCCTGCTGAGAACACAGCATCCCACTGGAATCCTGTAGCCGGGATATTCTCTGAAAAATCCCTTTGCCGGGATTTTTTCTCCTGAGAAGCTGAGAAGCCTCAGAGGAAAAGAAAGACAGTAATTATCTGCTGCTGAGGGGTGCAACAGGTGAATCTGTGATTGGTCTCATGTGCTTGCTTCTAATTAATGGCCAATCACAGTCCAGCTGTCTCAGACTCTCTGGTCAGTCACAAGATTTTATTATCATTCCATTC
>JAWWEX010000300.1:1019076-1030766 GCA_035583215.1 Arremon brunneinucha
CCCATTCCCAGCCCAGGCTGGGGTTCCAGCCCCCATTCCCAGCCCAGGCTGGGGTCCCAGCCCCCATTCCCCCCCAGGCTGGGTCCCAGCCCCCATTCCCAGCCCAGCCCCTCACCCGTCCAGCCGCACGTCGGGCAGGCTGCGGTTCAGCGCGATGCGGTCGCTGGCCAGCAGGTTGAACTGGTTGATCTTGAACAGCTCCTTCATCTTCTCCTGCTCCTCCTTGGGGATGAGCACGGCCCTGCCCATCTCCCCCGGGCCCTCCTGGTTCCGGGAAATAACGGCTGGGAAACCAAAGGGCAAAAGGTGCTGTGAGCTCCTGGGAGATGGATTCATCCTTAGGGAAGCTTCTGGTTTTCCTCAAGGAATGCTGGAAATCCAACCCCCATCCTACCTGCTCCACTGGGAGCTTTTATCCCTCTCTGCATCCAAGAACATCCAGTTTTATTCCAAGATGATTGAACTCCCAGATTCATTCCCTTCCACTATCCCTGGCTGCTCCAAGCCCCATCCAAGCTGGCCTTGGACACTTCCATGGATCCAGGGGCATCCACAGCCTCTCCGGGCACCCTCACAGATGAGTTGTGGCTGCCCCTGGATCCCTGGAATGCCCCAAGCCAGGCTGGACAGGGCTTGGAGCAGCCTGGGCTAGTGGGAGGTGTCCCTACCCCTGGAATGGGATTTAAGGTCCAATTTAACCCCAACCATCCCATAAAACACAAACACAAACTCAGACAATACCAAAGCAGCACTAAATCCTGCAGATCCTGGGATTTCCTTGTAGGAAAGACATTTTGTGCTGTTCTTGTGAGCTAGCAAAGGCCTCCTGAAGATAAGGAAAGCCCCTTGTCTCTCCTGAGGAAGTCACCAAGGCCGTCACCATGGATGATATATCCCCCTCTCTCTTTCTCCCTCTCTTTCTCTATCTCTATCTTTCTATCTTTTCTCTATCTTTCTATCTTCCTCTCTCTCTCTTTCTGTCTCTATCTTTCTCTCTCTTTCTCTCTCTCTATCTTTCTATCTTCCTCTCTCTCTTTCTCTCTCTCTCTCTCTATCCTTGTTTTTCTCTCTCTATCTTTCTCTCTTTCTCTCTCTATCCCTCTCTCTTTCTCTCTCCCTTAATCCCTCTATCGCATTTTGCTGTGGTCATTCAATAAAGGTGCACTTGTTTTGATTATTACAGCAAATCCCCTGTGCCGTGTCAGTTTTTTGCACCCTGAGATCAAATCCACAAAGCATGGCGACACAGGATCAGCCGGAAGAGGCAGGGAGCAGCACTCACCGCGCAGGGCGGGCAGCAGGGAGCGCTCCTTGCTGTCATCGCACTTGTTGCACTCGCTGAAGTAGAGCAGCAGGAACACGTCGAGCAGCACCCAGAGCAGCGAGGTGGCCAGCACCACCCGGCAGTAGCCAAACCTCCTCATGGCTGCGGGCAGCCTGCGACGGCGGGAGCACAGCGGGGTCACAGCGCCACGGCACGGAGCTGCCAGGCAGGCAGGGAGCAGCAGCCCGCTGCAGGCACAGAGAAACAGCACATTCTCATGGATTCGTGGATATTCATCCTTTTACTGAACATTGTTTGACACTGAAATGTTCATTTTCCTCAAATATCTGATTTTAGATTTCTCAGCCTTGAAACTTTTATCCTGCCAAAATATTTCGGGCCCCACCTGGTGAACACCAAAGATTCCTAGGAAAAGGCACCAGAGTCACTGATCCAGGGTGGGTTTGGGCTCCGGCCTGAATTAGGGAGTTTGGAAAACAAAGCTAAAGGTGAGGCCTCCACACCCAGCTCTCCAAAGGGTGGAGACACGCTGGGAATGTTCCCCTGGGGAAGGGAAGGCTCCAGGCAGAGCTCAGAGCCCCTGGCAGGGCCTGAAGGGGCTCCAGGAGAGCTGCAGAGGGGCTGGGGACAGGGATGGAGGGACAGGAGCCAGGGAATGGCTCCCACTGCCAGAGGGCAGGGATGGGTGGGAGGTTGGGAATTGGGAATTCCTGGCTGGGCTGGGATTGCCAGAGCAGCCCCAGCATCCCTGGCAGAGCCCAAGGCCAGGCTGGAACACCCTGGGATGGGGAAGGTGTCCCTGGGTGGATGGGATAAATGGGATTTCAGGTCCCTTCCCATCCAAACCATTCCAGAACGCCATGCTCTCCCCTCCTGTGCCTGCAATCAGTAATTAGAGCTCTGTAATTAATGACCCCCACTCACCATCACTGCCTGCATTCTGTGCCCACACTCCGTGTCCTGCTCCAGCCATGCTCCCTCAGAATTCCCTCAGCACTGAACCACTGGATAATTCTCCAAGTGCCTGGAAGAGAAAAAGAGAAGAAAATCCCATCACTTTTCCATATTTCCTAGAACATAAAGAAATTTCTTATAAAAAACCCTCCTCAGTTTTATGCACATTTTAACTTCCTTATCCTCCCCACCTCAGCTCCTCATTCCCAAGTGGGATCTTTCCATTTTCCATCCCATTTTAATTCATTTTCATCTGAGCCAAAGGGATGGAAGACCTGGAGTGATTTAAATAATTTAAATAAATGATTATTTAATTATTCTTGCAGCATTTCTGCATGGACTCCTCATTAATAACAATTTCCATCTGTCCTAAATACCAACCAATGGCTCTTCCTGCTGAGGGATTCCCAGGACACTGATTTCAAATTCCAGGAATTGCTGTTCCAGGGTAACACAATCCATTTCCACAGCGGTCACAGGGAACAGTTTCATTATAGGAAAAAAATGAGGAAGAAAAAACCAAATTTCCCAGCAAAACTGTGGATGCTCCATCCTGGGAAGTGTCCAAGGCTGGAAGGGCCTGGAGCAATGTGGGATAGGGGAAGGATTCCCTGCCCATGGAATGGGATGAGCTTTAAGGTCACTTCTACCCCAAAACATCCCAGGATTCTGTGATTCCATAAAATCCTCTCCTCCAAACCTCCAAAAGGAAGAATGCTCCCCAAAATAAGATTTATTTTAACTGAAATTCAGCCTAAGAAGGTTTGCAGGAAGAGGAGGAAGGGAAAAATCCAGAGGTTCTGAGCTGCCTCTTCCTAGAATAAACCAAATTTTACCCCATTATCCTGCAGCAAGGCAGACGGAAATTCCTGCCCCAAACCCTGCAGGGCTGGGAGCAGGAAAAGCAGGATTTGGGGTAGGAAACAGGAGGCAAACTGAGGAACCTGCCAGCATTTCCTGGGACTGACCCCACACAGTGCTGGGGGGAATTATGGAGGCTGCAAATCCAAGTGAATGCAATTCCAGACTCCAATCCTTGATTTGCCTTTTCCCTGGAATAAAAATCTCAATTTTCTGTGGATATAAACCAATAGTTCAGGATTTTCTCCTCCAGCTCCTGGTTGTCCCCACAGCCATGCCATGCCCAGGATGACCAATAGTGAATTTTTTGAGGCTCAGAGACACAGAACCCATCACTGCTCCCTGAAAACCTCTTCATTCCCTTACCCTGCAAGGTAAAATAAATGTGGATACAGCAAAAAGCCCCAATTCTTGAGCTGTACTTTCCCACCAGAGCTGGGAATTTAATTCTTTAGTGAAACTTGTGGTAATTTCTGGCTCTTTCATGGGCTGAAAATGTGGAAATTGCAGCAGCACAGGGTGGGGGTAGGAAATGAAAGGGTGTTCAGAAGAAACTCAGCAGAATTTTGGGGAATCACAGAATTCCAGACTGGTTTGGGTGGGAAGGGACATTAAAGATTATCCCATTCCATCCCATGGGACACCTTCCCCATCCCAGGCTGCTCCAGCCTGGCCTTGGGCACTGCCAGGGATCCAGGGGCAGCCCCAGCTGCTCTGGGAATTCCCAATTCCCAATGTCCCATCCATCCCTGCCCTCTGGCAGTGGCAGCCATTCCCTGGCTCCTGTCCCTCCATGCCTTGTCCCCAGTCCCTCTGCAGCTCTCCTGGAGCCCCTTCAGGCCCTGCCAGGGGCTCAGAGGTTTTCCTGCATCCTTCCCTTCTCCATATGAACATTCCCAGCCCTCCCAGCCCTCCTGGCCTCATTCCAGGAGGTCAAAGCCCTTCATTCCCAAATGGGCACTTGCTGCAAATCCGGCTCAGCTGAGCCCTGAGCTGCTCCTTAATCCCCTGGCACCCCTCAGGCTCATCACGGATGAAGTGTCCTAATCCCCAGCAGGACAGGAATAACCTGGCCATGGAAATTCCCACAGAAAATCCCAAAGAAAAGCAGAGGAGTTGGCCAGTTTCTCACCCAGCTCTTTGATTCAGCAAGGTTTGAACTCCAGAATTCAGCTGCATCCCAGGCATGTGATTAAATCTTCCTAATTAACATCAGAACTGCCGTGACCCCAGTGTGACCCCACAAACCTGCAAGACTCCAACTTTCCTTGGCCCCTGCATTCCCAGGAACACCAAACCTGGGCCCACATCCCTGAGCTTGGATAAGGAAGGACACAAAATCCAAGTTATTACCAGGGAAGCATTGCTCCCAACCTGCATATTCCCATTTCCATGGAATGAAACCTAAACCAGAGCTGAACACTTTACCACTCAAAACTGCTTTTAACACCCTAAACCCTAAGGAGGGATTCCATGAGCTGGGCCTGGTAAAGCTCAGCTTAACCCGAGGTGTGGGACAGGAGCAGGCTCAGGATGGGACAGGGATTTCCTCTGCTCCCCTGCCAGATGTGGCCACATCTGCAGCAGCCCCAGCCAGCTGCACATCCCAGCAGTTGCCTGGCAACAGAGGGATGCTGCCCTGGGTACCAGGGTCTGCCCAAGCCCCCCCAGTTTGCCCAGTGCCCCCCAGTTTGTCCAGCAGATGCAGGATGGGCAGCTGGGGAGCCCAGGCCAGCTCCCCAGGCTGCAGGAGCTTTGGGATCACTCTCAGGGATTTGTTTCCCTGCTCCAAGGGGCTCCCAGCTCCTCCAGGAGCCCATTCCCACAGGAGAATGACAAGGACACATCTCCTGTCCCCTGCTTACAGCAAAAGCATGGAGGAAGAGAAGTAAAATTATCTCAAAGCCCAGCCTGGCTTTCCCAGGGGATGAGAGCCCAGCAGGGCTCTGTCTGCAGCTCAGTCATGGAAATGGAATCCACAACATCCCTGGGAATCTGTTCCTGTTTGTGCTGCTGCTCTGGTGAAACACAGAATCAAACCTCACCTGCAGGAACACCAGGGTTATCCCCAGTTCCCTGGAGAGCAGAACTCCTGCTCCTCTCCTGACATCCCCCTGCAAGTGTGGAGGGGAAAATCACCCAAGGACAGGGTGGGGAAGTGCCTTGGCTGAGCTTTATTCTCCTTGTGAGCCTTCAGGGCACAGGCACATCCCAGAGCTGGGGAATGGATGGAACCACTCCTGCACCCACTCCAGAGGTGAATTCCTGCCCTTCCACCGTCAGCTTTCCACGGAATCTCCTGTTTGCCATGAGGGCCCTTCACACCCACTGAGAACCAAACCCAGCACCTCCCACCTCACCCACAGCTCCTCTCCCAACAAAAGGATCTGGGCTGGAAGCAGGAATGGGATCCCTGGGATGGCCTCAGACACTGCCATGGATCCCAGAGAGCAGAATTCCAGAGGTTCAGGATCACTTAATCCAGGTTTCCATCCCTGCTGCAATGGATCCCAGAGAGCAGAACCCCAGAGGTTTAGGAGCAGCTCATCCAGGTTTCAGTCCCTGCTGCCATGGATCCCAGAGAGCAGAATTCCAGAGGTCTGGGAGCACTTAATCCAGGTTTCAATCCCTGCTGTTACAGATCCCAGAGAACAGAGCTCCAGAGGTTCGGAGGAGCTCACCCAGGTTTCAATCCCTGCTGGTTAATTCAAACCAGCACCTGACTCTCAGGGATGCTCCTGCTCATGAGCACCCAGCCCACAGCAGCAGAATTGGAATTTTTCATGGAATTTTTAGGAGATTTGGGGGAAAACCTCTCCAAAACTCCACGGCAAGAAGGGTTTGAGGCTTCCAGGACTCCCCTGGTCAGGCAGAGCCACACAGGGCTCGGGAAGCTCACCAGGAGAAATTCCCAGGCGGGAATTAAATCACTCACAAATACATTTTCCCACCTAAGAAAAGCAGAATCCTGATGCAGAATTCCCAGCTTTCCCCTCTGATAAATTACAGGATTATTTCTCACAGCTGTCCTGGGATTCACCACAAAAAACATCAGCCAGGAAGGTTTGAAACTCCCCCTTTCCAATTTAAAATTGGATCAGAGGGCTACACTGATCTAAGCAAACCTGAATATAAAACACACCCTCCAAAAACCATCATTTAATTCCATGAGCAGCTCATTAATTCATGGATAAGGAAGAACTTTTAATGGCAGAACTGTCAAACTCCAAGATCAACCCAGGAAAGCTCTTGCACATTTAGCAAGGAATAAAAATGGGGGGGGAAAGGGTGAAAAAAGCAATCAGGTACCTTTAGTCAGAGCCATGCACTGTTTTGTGTTTTAAGAAATCAGTTTTTTCTGCCTCTCCTCTCTCCTGAAATTTATTAATAGCCCCATTCTTCCCTTGGGAATTCATTCCTGTGACTCAGGAATTGAAGTGGAAAAGCCTCATTAATTCCTCTCATCCCAGACCTCGGGAGGAAAACCTTTGGGGGCTTGGCTCAGGCACAGCCACACAATTCCAGGCTCCCCCAGTTCCACCCTCCCACATCCCCAGCAGCTCCAGAGGCACAAGGTGGGAAATTTGGGAAGAGCTCACCTGGCTTGATTGCCTCCTTCAAAGTCCTGGGGCTGTGCTGGTGCAAAGCACTGAAAAGCTGCAGATAATTCAAATAAAGATTTTAAAGCCCCTAAATCTTAGTGGAATATTGCAGAACCATGGAATGGTTTGGATGGGAAGGGATATTAATCCATGGGCAGGGACAGCTTTTCTTTTATCCCGGGGTGCTCCAGGCCCCATCCAACCCAGCCCTGGACACTTGCAGGGATGGAGCAGCCACAGATCCTCTGGAACAACCAAAATTTTGGGAATTAACTCCCAGCTATTGGAGGGCAATCTCTTTTCCTATATGTTAAAAGCTCCAAATCCTGCTCCCACTGCTTTTCCAGATTTTTCCCTCAAACACAGCCCACCCAGAACAGCAAATTGCAGCACTTTGCTCACCAGCTTCCCCAATTCCTCGTTCCCAGGCAGTCCTGGCATCTCCCACTCCCAAACCTCCACCTCTCCCAGGATTTCTCCCTGTGGAGGAGCCTCCTCGAGGCTGATCAGCTGCCTCTGTTTGTTCCCATTCCAGGGCTGGGAGAGCTCCCACATTCCAGGGAATGCAGAGCACTGAGTGGCACTGACAGCTGGGCACATCCCCCTGGAAAACTGGAGGAGTTTTCCAGCTCCTCCAGCACAAGGATCTCCTGTTTGCCACGAGGGCCATTCACACCCCACTGTGAACCCAAATCTTTTTGTGGTCAGCTGTGAGAAATAACCCTTTAATTTATCAGAGGGGAAAGCTGGGAATTCTGCATCAGGCACATCCACCCTGGAGGAGTTTTCCAGCTCCTCCAGCCCAAGGAAATGCTGCAGAGAACCCAAGGAGCAGGGAAATCAGGGAATGCACATTCCTGAGGCTGCAGGAGCTGCAGGAATGTCAGGCCAGGGTGGGACTCTGGGGGTGCATCAGTGATCCTGGGGGTCCCTTCCAGTCCCTTCCAGCATTCTGGGATCTGAGGAAGCCATGGAGCACAGGATGGCCCCACAGAGCAGAATTCCCTCCCAATTCCCAAGCAGAATTCCCTCTGTTTTTCCCATCCAACAGGTCAGGAGAGAACCCAAATCTCTGAGCACCAAAAGCCCCCGTGACAACCAAGAAATTGTTTCAATCCCGCTGGCTCCCACTCCAAAGCCATCCTGACAACAGGACTGGGATCTCCTCTGTCCATCCCTGGTTCATTCCTGCCCCATCTCCCGCTCTCTGAGGGAAGCAGATTTGTTGGGATTGATCGGCTCTCACTCTGTGGGATTTCAAAATAAAGCATAAAACACCCCAAACCTATTTTCCTGTGTCCATAAAGGTGCAGGCACACGGAGCTCAATCTCCCACATTCCCAGGCAAAGTTTGCCTTGGATTCACCTGATGGACAAAACCCCCTGGAATTTCCTAACATAAAAAAAATATAAAGGAGAGATTCCCAATTCCTTCTTTGCAGGCAATTCCCAAATTTCCCCCATGAGCCACGATTTTCCCATCAGTTTCCAAAGCAGTTGGGTTTGATTCCTGCACCCCCACACCCTGCAACCCCAAAACCCCATTAAACACGAGGAGGAAGGAACCCCATCCCACTCCACACATTCCCACATTTAGAGCAGCCCAAATTTCCTACGGAATGGGGTGCTGGGGGTGCAGATGGTGGGGAGAGCTCTGGCACCTCACTCCTAAAAACCAGGAGCTGTTTCTGGAGCAGGTGGGAAGAAGGTGGGAACAGCCAGAAAACCCCAGAACCCTGTGTGGGATCGTGCCCCTCCCCTCCCGGCTTGAAATGGGGAAAAAAAAAGAAAAAGCAGATTTTTCCTTCAAAAAAGCAGCTTTTTACATAAGAAAAGCAGATTTTGACCCAAAAAACCCCACAGATTTTTGAATCTGAAATATCACCTTTTTTTTGCATAAGGAAGGCAGATTTTTAAATAATAATATCACTTTTTTTGCACAAGTAAGTCAGATTTTTAGACAAGAAAACCACATTTTTTGCACAAGAACAGCAGATTTTTTCAATAATAATATCACTTTTTTTGCACAAGTAATGCAGATTTTTAGACAAGAAAACCACTTTTTTTTTGCACAAGAGAAGCAGTTTTTTTACACAATTAAAGGAGGGTTATACTAAAAAAAATGAGGTTTATACACAAGAAAAACAGATTTTTACCCAAAAATGAGGCTTCTACTCAAGAAAATTAGATTTTTACACAAGAAAAATAGATTTTTATTTTCCTAAAGTGTGGTTTCTTTGATAACACAAAACACCAAATGTGCAGCACAAGACGAAAATTTTTAAAATACCAAGAAACACATAAAAACCATCTAAATATAACCTAAAAACTCCTAAAAATACCTTAAAACCTCAAGTTTTAAGGCCTCATCTCCCCCCTCAAAGCCCAGCAGCCACCAAGAGTTAAAATAATCTTTGCCTCCATCATTCCCAGCGTGCCTTAATCTCCCGTTAATCTTTCCTCCCCCTATTCCCAGCGCCCAAGTAAACTCCAGCCCTTATTTTCCGACTAAAAACAGCTTTTACCAGTTATTTTCTCTTTATCCATTCAGACTGATTCAATTTCTAACGAAAAAATTGAAAATAAATGGAAAATAAACTCGATTTTCTGTCAGCTCGGAAGGGGCTTTTCTCCGATTGCTGGGAAAGCAGCTGGCATCCCAACTTTAGGATTTTCTGGGAAAATCCCAGCTGTTAACAGCCGAGCCAAATCCCATTTCCAGCAGCGCGGGCTGTTTCTATCTTAGGTCCACGCGGGAGGAATTTAAGCGGAATTTAAATGGAATTAAAGCGGAATCATCCCAGCATCTTGCTCTGTGCGAGCACTGGGAGAAACCACCGGGAAAAGCGGGAAGCAGCCAGGGAAACCTGCGGCTGGGAATGCCAGCCCGAACATCATTCCAGAGAAACCTGACAGCCCCAAATGCGATTCCAGGGAATCCCAGCAGTCCAAAACATCATTCCAGGGAATCCTGGTACCTCAAAAAAATCATTCAAGGAAAACCTGACAGCCCCAAATGCGATTCCAGGGAATCCTGGCAGCCTAAAACATCATTCCAGGGAAACCTGACAGCCCCATACGCGATTCCAGGGAAACCTACAGCTGAAATCGCCAGCCCAAACCGCTACTGCAGGGAAACCTGACAGCCCAAAACATCATTCCAGGGAAACCCACAGCTGAAATCCACAGCCCTGAGCACTACTCCATGGAATCCTGACAGCCCAAATTGCTATTCCAGGGAATCCTGGCAGCCCAAAGCAGAATTCCAGGGAAACCTAAGGGTGAAATGCAGAGCCCAAAACGTTATTGCAGGGAACCCTGACACCCCTAAGAAATGGATAACCCGCCGCTCCATACCATAGGCAGCCCCGCGCGGTTTTCCAGGGATATTTGGATGCTCCCTCGCGGCCCTTCCTTGGGGAGCTGCCGAGCAGAGCCCGGCGCCGGGGCTGGCTCAGGGCTGCTCGCACACCGCCGGCCCAGCCCGGCTGAGCCCGGATTAACCAAAGCTCCCGGGAAAGCCGGGATCAGGGACAGCGGGGGGAGCGGAGCCGGGGGATCCCTCGGGATAACGGAGCCGGGGCTGAAGGAGCGAGGGGAGCCCGGCACGGACGCCCCCGGCCTCACCTGCGGCAGTGTCCGGGGTGGGCTCAGCCCGGAGAGTCCGAGGGGTCAGCAGGATCCTGAGGGCTCAGCAGTGTCCTGGGGGTCTCAGCAGTGACCGAGGGGTTCAGCCCCGTCAGTCCGTGGGGTCAGCAGGATCCTGGGGGTCTCGACCCCCTCAGTCCGAGGGGTCAGCAGGATCCTGAGGGGTCTCGGCAGTGTCCGGGGGCTCAGCCCCGTCAGTCCGGGGGGGTCTCAGCACTGTCCTGAGGGATCCGGCACCTCCAGTCCCGGGGTTCAGCAGCGTCCGTGGGGGGCTCAGTAGTGTCCGGGGGTGCTCAGCCCCGTCAGTCCGGGGGATCAGCAGGATCCTAGGGGGTCTTAGCAGTGCCCGGGGACGTTCAGCAGCTCCAGTCCAGGGGCTCAGCAGGGTCTAGGGGTGCTCAGACCCGTCAGTCCGGGGGATCAGCAGGATCCTGGAGGGTCTCCGCAGTGTCCGGGGACGTTCAGCAGCTCCAGCCCGGGGGCTCAGCAGTGTCCGAGGGCTCAGCCCCGCCAGTCCTGGGGGCTCTCAGCGGCATCCAGGGGCTCTGAGCGGCATCAAGGGACTCTCAGCGGCATCCAGGGGCTCTCAGCCTCCGGCGGGGGCTCAGCTCGGCCCGCGGGGGGCTCAGCGCGGAGCCGCCGCCCTCCTCCTCCTCCTCATGGCCGGGGCAGAGCGGCAGCGGCCCCGCCTCGGCCGCAATGGCCGCGGCTCCCGCGATGCTGCGGCTGGGCCCGGGGGCAGCGGGGAGCGATGGGAGAGGATGAGGAGGAGAAGGGAGGGATGGCGAGGGAGGGCCGGGCAGGTGCCGCGGGCGGCTCCGGCCTCACGAATCGCGCGCCGAGGGAAGCGGCGGAGGCGGCGCGGGAGGGAGGGAGAGGCGGGGATGGGGAGGGAGAGGAGGCGGCGGCGATGGGGAGGGGATCAGAGGCTGGGGTGGGGGCCGAGGAAAGGCTGGGATCGAAGGGGATCAGGGGCCGAGGGGAGCGGGGGAAGGCGGGGATAGAGAGGGGATCGGGGGAAGGTTGGGATGCTGAGGGGGGTGGGACAGTGTGGGAAGCGCTGAGGAGGAGAGCAGAGGGATGCGGGAGGGAGAGGTGAGAAGAGCAGGGGATCAGAGGACGTGGAATGGGGCGCTGAGGAGAGATGGGGAAGGCTGGGATGGTGAGGGGTTGGGGGAATGGGGGATGATGAGGCGCTGAGGAGAGATGGGGAAGGCTGGGATGGTGAGGGGATAGGGGAATGGGGAATGATGAGGCGCTGAGGAGAGATGGGGAAGGCTGGGATGGTGAGGGGATGGAGGAATGGGGGATGATGAGGCGCTGAGGAGAGATTGGGAATG
>JAWWEX010000300.1:1045235-1056559 GCA_035583215.1 Arremon brunneinucha
CCTTCTGGATCATCCTTTTCTCCAGGCTGAGCCCCTTCCCAGCTCCCTCAGGGATTCTGCAGCCCCTGCCCGGCTCTGTTCCCTTCCCTGGCCCCTTCCCAGCCCCTCAGTGTCCCTCCTGTTGGATCCTGGAGCTGTCCCCAGCCCTGGAGGTGCCCTGGGCTGTGTCACCCTGAGCTGGCACTGCCTAGATTCCAGTGGCTCTTTCCCAGTTGGACACTCAGGTTTTTTGGGAGATGGGAATGACTGCACCTCCTGAGCCAACTCCATCACACTCTGGGATGAATCAGAGCCCTGCTCTCAGCCCTGGGATTTTCCTGCATCCAGCAAAGGTGGGATGAGGGAGAAAAGCACAATTCCATCATTCCCTCCCAGCTCTCAGTGCTGGTGGGTGTTACCTGTGCCTGCGGAGCTCATCCATCCCACAGCAGGGCTGAAAAAAGGCTGGAAAATCCCTTTCCATCCCAGATTGCCTCCAAGGATGGACATTCTGTGGTTTCCAGCTGAAATCCGGGAGCACTCAGAGTCCTGGCCATTAATGGCCCCGTGCTGCTGCGGCCTTCTCATTCCCATTACCCAGGGGCTCATTCCAGGTGCCCAGAGCTCCTTCCTTGCTGCCCATGGAGAGGGGAGGGAATGGCTCCTGCTGTGCCAGGATCCATTCCCAAATTGCCTGGGAAAAGCAGATTTAGGCAGGCTGCAGCAGCTCAGGAGTGAGAGGTGCCACCGATCCCACCCAGAGCTCTGAGATGAGGATAACCTGTCCTGCTCCTGAGGCACCAGCAGGATCCACATCCTGATTTAGGGCAGGAGTGGGGTGCCAGGGGCAGTCTGGGAGTGGAACTCCCAATATTATCCCAAATTGCAGCCAGGACCAGGTTCCTGCATTCATTCTGCAAGTTTTCCTGTCAAAACACCCAAATCCTGGCAATCCACACACACCTGAAATGGGCAGCTCCTGGAAGAGCCCAAGCCTGGTTTTGCTTCCAAGGCAGAGCTCAGAGCATTCCAGGGAGTTGGCACTGGAATTCCAGGCCGGGTTGGGATAGAAAGGATCTTAAATCCCACCCCATTCCCAAAAAAATTGGGGTTTTTTCCCCTCAAGGGTCGTTCTGGACCTGTAGAACATTCAGTGTTATGAGGATGATGTATGAGAACATTTGGTTGGAAATGGATGATGGAATTATGGAATTCCAGACTGGTTTGGGTTGCAAAACACTTTAAACCTCCTTCCATAAAATCAGGAGGTTTGCACCTGAAAATAGAGGGGAATTCAGGGGAACCAGGAGGCCTACACAGAAAATAAAGGAAGGAAAAAAATTAAAGGAAAATAAAGGAAAGAAAAAAAATCAAGGAAAAAAATCAAGGAAAAAAAATCAAGGAAAAAAAATCAAGGAAAAAAATCAAGGAAAAAATCAAGGAAAAAAAATCAAGGAAAAAAAATCAAGGAAAAAAATCAAGGAAAAAAATCAAGGAAAAAAATCAAGGAAAAAAATCAAGGAAAAAAATCAAGGAAAAGGAAGGAAGGAAAATAAAGGAGGGAAAATAAAGGAATGAAAAGAAATAAAGGAAAAGAAATAAAGGAAAATAAAGGAAAACTAAAAGGAGGTTTTTACTTGACAACAAAGGGAAAGAAGAAAAACAAGGAGATTTGTACCATCAATAAAGGAAAAAAGGAAAATGAAGGAAAACTGGGAGGTTTGCACCTGAAATAAATGGGAAAAGGGAAAACAAAGAGGTTTGCCCCTGAAATGGAGGAAAATAAATGGAAATAAAGGAAAAGTGGGAGGTTTGCAGAGCCAGAGGCTTTACTTCCATCTCATTTTAAACTGGAAAATCACCTCCTGCCATCCAGGCTTCAGCAGGGGATTAGGAACTGTCCAGTACATAAAGGGAAAATAAAGGATGGAAGATTTTATGACAGGAGAAAAATGAACAATAGCCCAAATCCATCTGTGAGGGAGAAAGGGCCAATCCCTGCTTTCTGCAGGGTGTAATGTAATTTCTGCAGCATTTTCTGTCTGATAAGCAGGGATGAAGTGTTTGTGTTGGGAAAATTCTGTGTGCTCAGGAAAGGCTCATTTCAAGGGAGGAGAAGGGAGATGGAGCGTGGCCTCCAGCACTGGAAACTTCTCTGGGATAATTATCCAGAATTGTCTTATCCCACACAAAACCCACCCATGAGAAATCCTGGATCCAGGTGCACAGCCCATCAGCACAGGGACAGGGGTGGGAATGGCAGAGGGATTGTTTGGAGAAGCCTCCAAGTCCAAGTTCTGCTGTCCCTGAGCTCCCCCAGCTCCAGCCCAGCCTCCTCTGGGAAGGGATTGATTCCCAAAAACCCAGGGGTGCAGCTGCCTCTGGGATTGGGGATTCACCTTGGGAAAAATACCTGCAATTCTCAGGAATCCTGTCCCAAATGCAGATTTTGGGGAGCAGAGGGACTCCTGCAGGCAGGGTTAACTCTGAGCTCGGGTTTAACTTTAGGAGCCTCCTTGGGGGTTCTGGATTCCCATCCAGGCTGCAATTCCCTGTTTCCCTTGAAGCCTCACCTTCCAGGGATTCCCTGACTCCTTTCCCTGATTCCTCCCTGCTTTCCTGCCCTGCAGCAGGGAATGCCCAAGGAGAGAATCTTCTCCTGATTCAAGCCCTTGGGATTCCCAGGCTGGAGAAGCGGGATCTCCATCCAGGGCAATCCCACCTCTGGAATTCCAATTGTAATTCCCAAACTCTGCCAAAGGAGCAGGAAAACCCCCCCTGAGGCTCCATCCCCTGCATCCAGCTCCCCAGTGCCTCCCATTCCTGCAGGGATTTCAAATCCACGTGGATGTGGCACGGATTGGGCCTGGGAAGTGCTGGGAATTTTGGGATCCCATGCCCTCAGAGGGTTTTCCCAACCCAAACCCTTTCAGTTCTCCAATTCTGCTCCTCATTTCCTGGCTTTCATAAGTGCTTGCATAAATATTCCCTCAGTTCTCCCAGAATTTTGGGTCTGGAAGATTTCCTCAAGAAATGTATTTGGGAAAATTAAGGATTGGCACAAATAACAGATCCAGGCATCCCAAAGTTTACTGGGACAACTGGAAAGCTGCTGCTTGCAGTTTTGCACCCCATTCCAACACTTTCCCTGGCTCAGAAATCTGCTTTTCCACAAAACCTACTGATTTTTCCATAGATTCCAATTATTTTCCACAATCTGCTTGATTTGGGAAAATCTTTCAAGCTCTGGAAGTTCTTTGGAGCGACCGACTTTGAAATAAAAGATTCCAAAAAAACATTTAAATAAATGATTCTTTTAGGAAATACCTGAGATGGCTGGAAAACATTTGGGATACTGAGAATTCCTTAATTCCTGCCTTTCCATCATGTCCATCCATATTTTTAAATTTGGCTGCATTTGCAGAGGAAAAGGAGCAACTCCAAGGAGCTCCGGATGGATGGGGAAAACTCTGGGATAAAGGGATATAAAATTATGAGGAATTTGAGCAATCCACGAAGCCTGGAGGACTTTTCTTTCTTCTAATCAGTTCTCCAAGAGGCACACAACTGGAAAACTGAAATTCCAGCCCTGGATACCACCAGAGTGGTTTCCTTGGTGATTGTAACCATGGGAAGGACTTGGACTCCCTTCCCTGAGCCTGAGTGAGCTTCTTCTGATTAAACCAAACAAACAAAACCATAGGAAAAAGAAAAAAAAGAAAAACTGAAATATTTTTTCCACTCAGGTGCCATTTTCATATTTGGGATTCAGCTGCTGCAACATTTTGAACACATTTCCTAATGGCTCCAAAACCAGAGGGAATCAGCAGATCCTGACTTGCGTCTGCTCTTATTCCCACTTTTTATTGAGTTTGAAAACTTGGAAAATATCTCTAATGTTGTCAAATCCAATCCTTGATCTGCCAAGGTCCCCAAGTGCCACATCCACAGGGCTTTAAATCCCTCCAGGAATGGGAACTCCACCTCCCAACCTTTTCCGTGCAGGAATTTTCCCAATATTTTCCCAATATTTTCCCAGGCTGTGTCACACCAGGGCTGGGACATCCTGGGTTTCCTCGGCCTCCTTCCCACCAAAAAGGCATTTCCAGGAGCATCCCTGGAATTTACAGCACAATTCCTGCTTTAAGGAATCCCTGAGATCCCTCCTGCTGCAATTCCCAGGTGGCACCAGGAGCTAAAACCAGGTCCAAGGTGGTTTGGGATCCACTCTGCAAAGGCTCCTCATCCCTAGATCCCTGGGCCCAGCTTTTCCAGGTTCCTCATCCCTGAATCCCTGGGCCCAGCCTTTCCAAGGCTCCTCATCCCTAAATCCCAGGGCCCAGCCTTTCCCAGGTTCTCATCCCTAAATCCCAGGGCCCAGCCTTTCCCAAGTTCTCATCCCTAAATCCCTGGGCCCAGCCTTTCCCAGGCCTCTCATCCCTGAATCTCTGAGCCCAGCCTTTCCCAGGTTCCTGGAGCCCTAAATCCCTGGGCCCAGCCTTTCCCAGGTTCTCATCCCTAAATCCCTTTCCCAGGCCCCTCATCCCTGAATCCCAAATCCCTGGGCCCAGCCTTTCCCAGGTCCTCATCCCTGAATCCCTTTCCCAGGCTCCTGGAGCCTGCTCTGGTTCCAGCCCCTTGCCAAGGCTGCCCCTACCCCTCCTGTGGAGCTGCTGCCCTGTAGATGCAGGAGCTGAGAGCTGCTCCTGCCTCATTCCTCCGGGAATTTCACCTCATGGAAGTCTGGGATCCGGCCAGGCTCAGCTTTTTCTGCAAAAAGCAGGAATGGCAGCAGAGGAAACAGGAATGCTGCAGATGGAACAGAGGGAGCGGCTCCTCCCCACTTCCAACCAGACCTTCCTCCCTCACAGACAATATTCCATGAATTCCCCATCCCCAACCCGCCATTCCAATGGAAATGAGCTCCTAAAAACCCCCGAGCTGTGAGCTGGGTCTTTGGACAGAAATCATTCCCAAAAACCATTCCATGGTGTGGGATAAACACAGCAATGCCAGCCCCGCCAGCTCTGGGTTTGGGGACATCCAGGGAATCCTGGGCACCAAAAAATGGGAGGAAAACTCCAAAAGGAGGAGAAAAAAACTCCAAAAGGAGCAGGAGGAGGAAAAACTCCAAAGGGAGGAGGAGGAGGAAAAACTCCAAAAACTTAACACTAGATCTTAAATCTTGGAGTAAATCAAGTTTTTACCCCAAATGCACATCCCACTGAATAGGGGGAGGTTGGCTTTAATCACAGAGCTCCTCTTTCCCTAAAAATAAACCAGCAAAAATTCCCTGCAAATTGAACATTCTACAAGGATGGGTTAGTGAAAAACAAGGATTTCTCTTCAACTCCAAGATTTTTCTCCAGCACAAAAATTTCTCTTTCAGAGATTTGTCCTCCCATCCGAGGGAGGTTGAGCTCTGCCAAAAATTCCTGGAAGAAAGCAGGGATTTGGGGAAGCCCTGAACCTTTGGGTCCAGATTCCCAGCTCCACACTCCTATAAATCCACTTTTTTTCCCGGCTGGAATCATTTTGTCCAATGAGGAAAGCTGAGCTGGGAAAGGGATGTTAATTTGCACAGAGTTGTAGACACAGAGTTGTAAATGTTCCACGGGAACATCCCAGCTACTCTTGGGTTTAATGTTTGCAGACAAAGTGGGACAAATTCTCCTCCTAATGCCAGATTTTCCAGCTGGGATCTCATTTGAGCAGCTCCTCTCCAGCTTTGCATTGAGCCATCCCTTTGTATCCCAATGGAAATGAAGGGGAGAGAGGGAAAATGGTGTTCCAAAGCATGGATCTCCCATGCCACCTCCAATTTCAGGGAATTCCAGCCCCACTGGGAGCTCAGGGAGTTCATCCCTCCAAACACAGCAAGGATTCATTGTGGTTTCATGGAGATGAGGAATGGTTCAGGCTGGAAATCCTCCGGGATAATGGACAGGAGCCAGGGAATGGCTCCCACTGGGCAGGGATGGATGGCACATCGGGAACTGGGAATTCCCAGAGCAGCTGTGGCTGCCCCTGGATGCCTGGCAGTGCCCAAGGCCAGGCTGGAGCAGCCTGGAATGGTGGGAGGTGTCCCTGCCATGGATGGGATGGGAAATAAATGGGATTTAAGGTCCTTTCCATCCCAAAATTCCATGGAATCTGAGTGTGTGCTGTCCAACCTGGTAGAGGGAGGTTAAACCCCTGCAGCAGAACAGATCCTGGCATTAAATCCAATTTTTGGGATTACATTTCTCCCCTTGGGACACTCCATGAAAAACAAACCTGGATGGACACCCTGAACAGAAACCCAGCAAAATCTCAGATATTCCAATATTTGCCCAAAGGAGCCAACCCTGTTATTAATTTTTAATCCAAACATTTCTCTGTGAAGAAAGGGCTCAGGAATGAGCTTCTCCTGGAATGACATCCATGGAAAATATCAGGAGTTACAGAAGGAAGTAACAGATGTCACTCAGGCTCCCCTGCTCCCATCCCTAATTAAGTTGGGAACCAATCAGCTCTCATTAACATATGGAGCTTTTCCCAAACATATTTCCTTTGGTTTAAAAATATCCCATTCCTGCCACACAGGGAATAACGGCTCGGGGAATATTTACCTTTCAGCAAGTGATTTGCATATTTAAATTTAATTTTTTTAAATGAATGTTGAACAATTCTGATCCAAAAGGAAAAGGGACCCTCCAAGAACAGGGAGCAGGAGGTGGCTGTGCACCATTCCCAGGGAAGGTAAATTTCTGGGAGCTGTTCCCAGGGTGGGAAGGGCTTCAATATCCCATTTTTTGGGGAAATTTTCCTTCATACCTTTGGATTAATCATGACAAAACAGGGACTGGCCTGGCTTTTTGTATCCTATGAAAATGGGGGGAAATACCATTTTAGTTCATGAGAGCTGAGCTCAGGATTTTGGGAATGATCAAATCCGTCCAGGCAGAGCTCAGAGCCCCTGCAGGGCCTGAAGGGGCTCCAGGAGAGCTGCAGAGGGACTGGGGACAAGGGATGGAGGGACAGGAGCCAGGGAATGGCTCTCAGTGCCAGAGGGCAGGGAGGGATGGGACATTGGGAACTGGGAATTCCTGGCTGGGCTGGGATTGCCAGAGCAGCTGTGGCTGCTCCTGGATCCCTGGCAGTGCCCAAGGCCAGGCTGGAGCACCCTGGGATGGGGAAGATGTGCCCTGCCCATGGATGGGATGGGATGGGACGGGATGGGACGGGATTAGGCCCTGCAAGGGGCTCTGAGGGGAGGGGATGGATCCCAAAGGAGATCCCTAGGGGATGGGATGGATCCAGGGCATGGATCAGGAGGGAATGGATCCCAGGGGATGGATGGATGGATGGATGGATCCGAGGGGAATGGAATGGATCTGAGGGGATCGGTCAGGAGGGGATGGGATGGATCTCAAGGGGATGGATCAAGATCAGGAGGGACTGCATCAGGAAGGGGTGAACGGCTCCAACGGGATGAATCTGTGAGGATGAATCCCAAGGGGGATGGGATGTATTGGATCAGGAGGAGATGGATAGATCCGAGGGGATGGGATGGATCCAAAGGGATGGATCAGGAGGGGATGGATGGATCCCGAGAGGATGGGATGGCTGGGAGGAAATGGACCAGAATGGAATGGATCTGGAGAGAATGGGATGGATCAGGAGGGGAGGGGATGGATGGATCCAAGGGGATGGATTGGGAGGGAATGGAAGGATAGATCCAAAGGGATGGATCAGGAGGGGATGGATGGCCGGCTGTGAGCTCAGCCAGCCGTGGCCTGATGCCGTGTGACGGTGCTGCCCCGTGCTGTCCCCGCTCCCAGGACAATCGATTTTGGAGCAGAGAGAACCCAGGGTTATGTAACTGCGGCATCCAGCGGTGCAGCACAAACACCCCGGCTCCTCCCCGCTCCCACAGCCCGATCCCAGCCCGAAATGAACCAGAAATGGGCTTTGTCACCCAATATTTGATAGAATTCCGGAGTGTCCCAGCAGATCCCCGCGGGATCAGGGGCACACAGCTTTCCCTGCCCTGCTGCCTTGGAGCTCCACACCAAAAATCCATCGGCTCCCAACACTGCCCCAGGGCAGCTCATTTTTCCAGGCCACTCTCCTGTCACATCCCTGCTCTCTTGCTCAGTGCCTGCTTTTATTTTAAAAAACCAAATTACCCAACGCTGACCCCCTCACCCACCTCCCTTTATCCCCAAAACTTCACAGAGACTGCAGGAAAATTCTGCTCTGAGCTCCCCCAGGGCTGGGGATTTTGTCCTTTCCTCAGCTGCCTCCAGAATTTGGGGTTGGGGAGGAAATTGCTCTTGGAATTATTGATAATTCCTTAAATTTATTTTCTTTTTAAGCAGTCAGGGTTACTCTAAATTGCCTTATCCTTCATCTCACCCAACACCTCCTGTTCCTGCACCACATTCCCACTCCCATTTCATGCCAGGGATGGAAGCAGCGTGAGGAAATCACAATTCCCCACCTCAGACCCCACATCCAGCTGGAATTTGGTGGAATCCACCACCACCCTTTTCTCACACCCAATTCTCCACGTTTCTCCTTCCCCAAGGAAAAATGCTGCAGCTTATTTAGGATTTCAGAGGCACTCCAGCACCCAAAAGTGACCAAATTCCATGGAAATCACCCAGATTTGGGTGGGAAATGCTTCAGCTCTCGGCTGTTATCACCTTCCAATGGATTTGGGTATTCCTTGGACCCCCAAGCTGGGAATTTATGGGAAAACAAAACATTCCTGGCCTGAAATCCAACAATTGCCAAGGCATTGGAAGGATCAGGGAGCACCCCTGGCTCTCCTACTCCTGAGTTACTCCTTGAGTAGCATTTGAGATGTGGAAATTAATAAAAAGAGGCCCCAGCCTGGCAGGGAAAAGCAGAATAAACTCGTCCACAGCCTGGTTTGGGCTTTTTTCCCGTATTTTCAATCATTCCACCCTTTTTTTGCCCAGTGGGATTCATCCCTCTGCTGCTCCCAAGCTGCTTTTTCCAGGATGGATTCATGCCTCGACAGGTTTGGGATTTAAAACTCCAGCACTACAGCAAAAAGCAGCAAATAAAATCAATAACGAGCACGGCTGGCTGAAAAAAACATAGAAGAGAATTTGAAAAAAGACTCCAAATTCAGAAGTTTCCACATTGCAGGGAGAACCAATCAATTCCCTGGAATGGTTTTGCTGGCACTGCTGGAGTTGTGTTTTAAAGGGAATAAAAAATGAAAAATGCCACCAAGGTGGGCCAAGGTCTTTGTTTGCCCCTGATACGAGGGGAAAATGAGGGGGAAAACTCAATTTAATCCCAATGGATGTAAAATCCTCACTTTTCCCATTAAAACCTGGGATTTGCAGCTGCCCCTTTGGCCTCACTAAAATGTCAGAGCCTTGCTCTGCAACACCAGCAAAAACACCAACAGGAATCCTGGAACAGCTGAATTCCCTCTCATTTACTTCCACACAAACCCCAGGACTGCAGCAGGACAAAACCAGCGACAGAAATCTTGGGAAAAGTTAAATTTATATTGAATTATTAATTATTTACATGGAATTATATATTAAAGTTAAATTTATATTGGATTATTTTCACTTCACCCACAGGAAAGGCAGGCTGAGGGTTCCAGGCCCACCCCAGGCAGTTTCTGCACCTTCCCAGGATCAATTCCTGCCCAAAATTCCAGGAAATCTTCCCTCTCCCACCTCCTTCCCACCCTGTTTTCCTGACTTTTCAGCCAACCCCAGCACCTTCAGAATAAATTGTACTTTTACAAAACCTTTACATTTACACGAACACCAATAAAGTCACAGCTGAAGGAACTCCAGGAGTGGCTGCTCCCAGCTCCCACATTCCCAAAATAAACAGGATTTACCTTGGCTCCACTTGTTTCTGTCTGGAATTTGGGAGAGGTTTGTCCATGCAAACCCAGGAAGTTCCCCAGCCCCTGGATACGGGGGAAAATTCATTATTTGCCCTCTCAATATTCCCACTGTTCACTGATTTTTTTACTCCCCATCACTTCCCACATATTCCCCTTTTTCCCAGAAATATTTTCTCATTTTACTGGAATTTCTCCTCAAGGAAAATTCCCATTTAAAGAGCAACATGGTTCCATGAATATTTCCTTAATGGAAATCATTTGGGCCCAAGCAGCAGTTTAGCAGCTGGAGAAAACAAATGGGGTTATTTTAAGCTCAGCTTTTGTGCTGCACTTCAAGCGTAATTTCATTTTATAATAAAGCCAAACTCTTATCATACTTGGGGAAATATTTGGATGACTTTCCCAATTTTTAATCTAATTCCTGCCAATTTCTTTTGAAGGCTTAATTTCAATTGTCACGACCAGCAGCAGTATCCAACCTGGAATTGCACATCCAAGCTGTGGGAGGATCCCACACCAAAAACTGCTGGGAACTGCCAGAAATCTCTGATTTTACCTCAGTGCCTCAGTTCCCACTTGTCCAACAGCACAAAAAATAACAGCGACCACCTCTATAAAACTTAAATCATAAAAACAACGAGGTATTAGAGGGATAATTAATATTTCAATAAATTAGGAACAAAAGAATGTATACAAGTGCTGGATTTAAATGCAAATTATTAATTTGGTTTAGGAGTGGAAAAAAACCCTGCACAGATGAATTTTGTGCTATTTTTTATTTGATCTGGATGCATTTTGTTGGAAAAATAAATGTGGGAGTGTAGACTTAAACTGTTGGGACTCTGTGTCCTCATTAAGCACTAATTGCTGCTGTTTATCTGGCCAACATTCTTCTGCAGGAGAAGCTTTCCAAAATCCTCCTTTTCTCCTTTAAATCATCCCAGTACTTGTTGGAATAAAAGGAAGGCTTCCATTCTATTTTGGATTCATTTTGGTTTAACCCCGTGACTGAACCAAAATTCTCTGGGCAGTGGAAGCCAAAATGCCAGGAGGAAATGGGATGTGTTTGACCCAGGGGGAAGGGGATGCTTCCCTAAAAACCAGACCAGTCGTCAAAGATCTCCATCAAAGCTGATCTGGGACAAAATGTTTTTGGGAAAAGAGGATTCTGCCACAAAGGGTGACCTTCAGATTTTTGGGGAGCAGCCACCAGTGGGTTTGAACAGGGTAGAGCTCTAAAAACCAGGAAAATGGGATTAAGGAGATTTGGGACTTGCAGCCAGAGCTGCGCCCATATCCCACAGAACCCTTTAACTCCAGGGCTGGAGCCAGGCTGGGAGAGCTGGGAATGTTCCCTTGGAGAGGGAAGCATCCAGGCAGAGCTTCCAGAACATTCCAGGGCCTGAAGGGGCTCCAGGAGAGCTGCAGAGGGACTGGGGACAAGGGATGGAGGGAC
>JAWWEX010000300.1:1056659-1070309 GCA_035583215.1 Arremon brunneinucha
GAGGGACAGGAGCCAGGGAATGGCTCCCACTGCCAGAGGGCAGGGATGGATGGGACATTGGGAATTGGGAATTCCTGCCTGGGCTGGGATTGCCAGAGCAGCTGGGGCTGCCCCTGGATCCCTGGCAGTGCCCAAGGCCAGGCTGGAACACCCTGGGATGGGGACGACATCCCTGCCATGGCAGGGCAGAATGGGATCATCTTAAACATCTGCTCCAAGCCCAGCTATCCTCATATTCCATGAATCCCAAACCCACATTTTTCTCTCTCTCCCTGTGGTTTGTGGCCCAGGAAAATGCAGGCCCCAGGGCAGGAAAGGCTTCTCTGCCCTCCTTGCCCAGGAACACTGCCCAAACTCCCAGCTTTTATTTCCTTAGGGGTGGGAAATCGGCCAAATCCCAACATCCCCCTCCACCTGCAGCCCTCAGGCTTTTCCAGGATGAGTTTAATTCCTTTTCCATGCTCAATGCCCAGCTGGAATGGGGCAATAGGACTAAAAGCCCCAAAATCACTGAATTTGGGGGCCTGGAGCTGAGGAGCCCCAAAGGTGTTGGAATGTGATTCAATCCCACATTTCCCCCCCATTCCTTGACATGGAAAAGGGATTTGTGTCCATCTCTCATCCATGGCTTTATTGGACTGAGGGTTACACAACTCCACAGCCTCATAAAACACAATCAGCTCTGGAAAATGCTTTTCCTGCCTCCCAGCCCACGGCACAAATCAGATTTCAGGGATAAGATCCAGCCTGGCTTTATGAGGAGAAAGGGCATTAAACCAGGACTAAAATAGGAACCACACCACCCTTAGGCTTATGTGGAGAAAGGATTGGGGTGTGCTTTTAAAAATCACTTCAGATATCTTCCCTTTCACCGTAATTCTCCAGTCCAGGGCCAATCTGGGATCAGCAGCAGGAGGCTGCCCAGACACACAGACAGGTGAAGCATCTGCCCACAAAAAGCTGCTCAGACCTGGCAGCACTCCCAGAGGTCGGAATAAATCCTTCAAACATTGTCAGCCGAGGCACAAAGGGCAGGCAGAGGAAAGAGAAGGAGATGATAACGAGAGAAATTTGCTTTATTGGAGCTGTCTGAGCTAAAGAGGAAGCGGCGCCTCGAGGGCAGGGAGGGCTGTGAGACACAAACTTCTCCTTGAGCAGGCTTTGCCATGATTGCCAGCCAGAGCAGCAGGAAAAGGCAGACCAAGGGAATTGTTACAGCCTAAACATCCAGGGAAGGGCCCAAATATTCTCCTAGAGAAGTTGGGGCTGCCCTGGATCCCTGGAAGTGCCCAAGCCAGGCTGGAGCACCCGGGACAGTGGGAATGCCCCTGGCAGGGTGGAATGGGATCATCTTTAACATCTTTTCCAACCCCAGCTATTCATTCCATGAATCCCAAACCCACATTTTTCTCCTCTTTCAGTGGGTTTGTGGCCCAGGAAAATCCAGGCCCCAGGGCAGGAAGAGCTGCTCTCCACTCCTTGCACACATTCCCAACTTTCACCTCATGGCAGGGGTGCCACTAGATGGGATTTAAATTCCCTGGGATTCTGGGATTTACAAAAACCCCATGTCCAGACCAGACCCCACCAATTCCTGTCCTGAACTGGCCTTTTACCCAACCCTGAGTGATTTCTGGTGCTGCTCTGAGGGCAGAGCTTCCCCATCCCTCTTCATTCCCCACCTGAGAGCTGAATTTCTGCCCTGAATTCCCACTTCCAACAAAACCCAACCCACATTCCAGCCAGGACCGTTTTCCAAGAGATCTGCAGAGCACAAAAAGAGATTTATTTTGGATAAATCCCCTTTTCCTTCCCAGCTCTCTAAAAGGAGGCTGAGGCAGAGCAAGCACAGCTTGGGTTTGAAATGAATTTTTCTCCACATGCTCTGGAAGAGGATCCTGGGGATAAAAGCAACAGCAGGACAGGCGGCTCTCACTGCACTGCCAGGGTTTGATTTACTGTGGAGCTTTAGCACTTCCACTGCTGAGGAAACACAGAAAAATGTGTAAATACAACTCAATATTGCAGCGAGCGGCGAGAGCCCCCAGCGTGCTGTGAGAGCTGCAGCTCCTCTGGAATTGCCCTGCTGGGAGAGGCCTGGACATGGAGATTTATTCCTGCCACTCCAGAATTTCCATCTGGGAGCAGAAAAGGCAGGAAGGGAGGTGCTGTCATAAGCAGCTTTTTTGTTCTGAGTGCTTTATTGCTGTGGGAGGGAGTAAACAGAAGCAGGGTTTGTTTTCTGGATTATAATTTGACTTTTTCTTGCTGAAAAAATGGATTTATTTCAAATCATTCAATGCACCTTGGAACCTTTCCCTTCCTGGAGGGATTTGCCTTTTAGTGGCATTCCCACACATTCCCCTCATGGAACGTTCACCCTGTCCTGTTTAAATGCTGGGGTGATCCTCGAGCTCCTCAAACCCAACAAATCACCACAAAGTAGCAGAGCCAGCACTGAAATGCCACTAAAACTCCTCCTTGGGCTCCTGCTGAACATTCATTTTTTCAGGCTGGCAGCAGTTATGGGCAGCCAGGCATATTTAAACTCAAACTCCAGCCTGGTTTGACTCCTCCGACACCTTCAAAGCCAGAAATCTCCACCCCACATCCTTCAGGGGTTTTTCCTCAGCCCTTCCAAACCACTCAGGGAATATTTCACAGGAATTATTTGACATTTACAGCTCAGGGAAGTGGATTTGCCTCAGGGCTGCTCCAGGCTCCCAGGCAGCCAGGAGGAGCCTCAACCATGGTGGAGAAAACAGGGAAAGGGGAGTTAAAAACATCCAGGGACAAGGAATGGAATCCCATGGTGTGATGGGAACCAGGAGAAGGGATGGAGTTCCATGGTGTGAGGGCAACCAGGACAAGGGATGGAGTTCCATGGCAGGCCTGCATCAAGGACAAGGAATGGAATTCCATGGTCTGATGGGAACCAGGACAAGGAACGGAATTCCATGGTGTGAGGGCAACCAGGACAAGGAATGGAATCCCATGGCAGGCCTGCAACAAGGACAAGGAATGGAATTCCATGGTATGATGGTAACCAGGACAAGGAACGGAATTCCAAGGTGTGATGGCAACCAGGACAAAGAACGGAGTTCCATGGCCTGACAGCCACCAGGACAAGGGATGGAATTCCATGGTAGGCCTACAACAAGGACAAGGAATGAAACTCCTTGGCATGCCAGGAACGAGGACAAGGCATGGAGTTCCATGGTGTGATGGCAACCAGGAGAAGGGAAGGAGTTTCATGGCATCCATGGAATCAAATGTAAAACCATCAGGGCTGGAAAAGCCCCCCAGGATGGAGCCCAACCATTGCCAGCACTGCCCCATGTCCCTCCCAGTGCCACATTCCCACAGCTTGGGGATCCCTGCAGGGATGGGAATCCAGAGCTGGAGAACTTTTGGGAATGCAGCATGCCCAGCTGGCAGGGAAGGAAAGAAGGAGGGAGAAAGGGAGAGAGGGAGGATCCCTGTCCAGCCCTGGAGCTGGGACAGCTCTGCAGCCCCACAGCCAGAGCCCAATAATTCATGGGCAGCCCCAGACACCCCCACAAAACCCAGGAGTGTCACCATCACATTCTCTGAAAAATCCCTTTGCTCAGGATTCTTCTCCTGGGAAGCTGAGACGCCTCAGAGAAAAAGGAAAACAATAATTTTCTCATTTGCTTCTCCTGTGTTTTGCTGCTTTGGAATGTGGTTGGACATTGTTTACCAACAGGTGAATGTTTGATTGGTTTCATGTGAATTGTTTTAACTTATTGGCCAATTACAGCCCAGCTGTGTCAGGACTCTGGAGAGAGTCATGAGTCTTCATTATTATCTTTTCAGCCTTCTCTAAGTATCCTTTCTGTACTCTTCAGTACAGTTTATTTCAATATTCTTTTATATAATATAGTATCATAATAAATATGATAAAATCAAAATTCATAATAAACATAAATTATCCAAAATAATAATTTAGCCTTCTGAGAACGTGGAGTCAGATTCATCATTCCTTCCTTCGTCTGGGCACCCCACAAATCCAACCCAGGAGCTGAGACGGCAGCTCCACTCCAGGATAACAGCTCCAGGAGGGAGCAGAGCTGCATTTTAGACACCAATGGAGCTGCAGATGCTGATTTTGAGCCTGGCCTGGCAGCTCGGGGCCTGCTGGGCCTTCAGCTGTTCCCTGCTTTCCTGGGTTTTTAAACATTCCCTGGTGTGGGGGTGTTCACAGGGGTCCCAGGATGAGGGAAGAGATGAGAATCTTGACTCCATGTTTCAGAAGGCTGATTTATTATTTTATTATATATAATATATTGTTATATATATTATATACATATATAAATATTATATATATTTATTATATATTATATTAAAAGAAAATTATATACTGTAATTATATACTGAAAATTATATAAAACTATACTAAAAGAATAGAAGAAAAGGATTTCATCAGAAGGCCAGCAAAGGAAAGGAATAGAATGATAATAAAATCCTGTGACTGCTCACAGCCTCAACAGAGGTGGCTGCCATTGGTCATCAGGTAAAAACAATTTCACGTGCTGAGTAAACAATTCTCCAATCACATTCCAAAGCAGCAAAACGTGGAGAAGCTGAAGCTTCTCAGCTCCTCAGGAGAAAAGATCCCGGCAAAAGGATTTCTGATAAAATATGTCTGTGCCACCCAGCACTGGGAACCCAGCATCTCTGCCCATCCCAAGCCCAAATATTTCATTTTTCCAGGGCATTCAGAGGGATCAGACCCAGCAGGAGCTCCAGGGGAGGAAGAGGATGACTTTGGTCAGGATGAACAGCTGGAACAGCTGCCCCATCTCTCCCTTCATCTCCTCAGACACCTGGGAATGAAACCTGGGATTAGGGCCAGAAAAATGGGAGTGAAATGGTTCTGATCATTAATTCCACCCCTTCCGCTACCCCAGGGCTCCAACCTGGCCTTGGGCACTTCCAGGGATGCAGGGGCTTCTCTGGGAATCTGTACCAGGGCCTCACCTCCCTCAGTGGGAAAACCTTTCCTTACATTTAAATTTTCTTATCTCTGAAAAGATTCCACTCCAGAATATTAATTGGATTAATTGCAGTTATCTCAGCCAAACAGACACTTCATTACAGAATCAGAGATCCATAAACCCACCAGCATTCCCAGTGTTTCATTCAGCATTCCTTTTAATCAGAGGGAGGGAATGGGGGAGTTATTGATCATGGAGTGGTTGGGACATTAAAGCTCAAAATTCCAGCCTTGGCACAGCAATCTGGATTGAAATGTGGGATTCTGAGGGCTGGGGCTCATCCCCACGTTTGGGATTGCTCAGGACAGAATTCCTGCAGGAATCCCTGGGAATGGGGAATGCTCCAGCCCTCCCATTCCCACCCTGAGCTGCCCCAGGGGATCATCCAGAACATTCCACTGCCCTCCCACTCCCCATGAAAAATTCATGGCTTATTCCTGCTATTTGTTTTTCATCTCCTGTTTTGTCATAAAATAAATTCCACCTCGGATTTCATTTCAAAGCTCTGCATCTTCAGGGCAGTGGGGGAAGATCAATTTGCTGCCTTTTTTTTTTTTTTTTTTCACCCTGGGAGAAAAAAAAATACCCAAAAAGCTGCAGAAGAATCCAATTAACTTGGGAAACTTCCTGTCAGTGGAGATGATGGAAGTGAAAAATGGGAATAGATGCAGCTGGAGTGGCAAAGGCTTCTCTGAGTGCATGGAGCACAAATCCATCATTGTGTTCCTGGAATTTTCCAGAGTGTTTTCCCTGCTCTGTGCACCCCCAATTCCCCAAAATGCTCCCTGGCCAGACCCACATCCAGGTGGGAACTTCCAGCAGGGATTTCCCAGCAGGGACATTCCTGCCTCGTGTTTTTATATCAAACAGAAATCCCAATAAAACCCCATCCCAGCCAGAATTCCTACAGCAGCTCTGCTCCTGTTTATCGTTCCTTGGATTCAAATCCTGGTTTATTGCTCCCAAAAAGTGCCCAAAGGATTCCTGGGAAGCTGCAGGAGCAGGCAGAGGGAACTGCAGAATTCCCATTATTCCCTGGGAACAATCCTTTGTTTCCATGGTCTGTTCATCCCTGGGAATTCCCAGGTGAAAAAGTCCCAGCAGACCCAAGGATGGTTTCATTAAGACAAATTACTCCCAATTTCTGTAACAATCCAGGTTTTGTGCAATACCAGGATAAAAGCAACAGTTTCTCACCAGTAACAACTTCCTTATTGATTTAATTCCATAGAAATCCTAAAGGAATTATCCCAAATTACCCAAAACACCCCAAAAATCCCATCCTGTGCCCGGCAGTGTTGTCCTTGAACTCCAGCAGGAAAAATCCAGCAGGATTCTGTCGGCCCACAGAATTCAGCTTCAAATCCAAAGGACACCAGGCAGACCCTGAAATTTGGGATTCATTCATGCAGGGATCAGCTCAACTCCATCCTGGGAGTTTCTGCTGGGAGAGGAGGAATCTCATTTCCCCACCTGCTTCCAGGGCTCTTTGGTGTTTCCCAGGGCTCCTCAAGGAGAGGGGAAAACAAATCCCATCAGGAATATTGGGGAAAGGACACTGACCACTGAAACTCCCAAGATTTGTTTAATTATCAATATCCAACAGCTCCCACTGCTTCTTCCCCACCCCATTCCCCGGCTCTGAGCAGGAATTCCCTGAGCAGACACCTCCACCCGGATTTTTCCAGCTCCTGAGCAGGGTTTAGAGGGAAAATCTTCAGGGAATATCCCGATTCCAGCTCGTCCGGGCTGGCTTCCATGTGCTCATTAAAATAAAAAATCTGAGAGTGAGAGCTGCTGGCTCCCACTGAGGGGGAGGATGCAGAGCCACATCCCTCAGCCCTGGAAAATTGACACCACCGAGGCTCCGAGCATCCATCCCAAATTACCTCCTGAATCATTTTCCCCTTCTGGGAAAGAAAAAGAAAGGGGAAAAAAAAGGAAAACAAGCAGCAGCTCCGTGGTTATTCTGTGTTTTGTCTCATTTCACCGCTGCCACCTGCTGAGGGATATTTTATGCTCCATTTCTCCCACTCTGGCTGTTTCCAGGTGGGAATAAAATGTCATTTCTGTCCTCCAGGAGTGGGAGGCCTTTGGGCTTTGTGCTGGGTGAGGGACACCCATGGAATGGGGAGAATGGGAGCAGGAATGAGGACAAGGAGCTGGAAAATCCCTCCCTTCTTGTCACCCCAAAGCAGGGATCAGCTGCTCCAGGATTTCGCCCCAAAGCAGGGATCAGCTGCTCCAGGATTTGGGGAAACCAGCATGGGAAAGAGTGGGATTTGTTGGAACAGGGATTTTAGAGGATGTGACCAGCCCAGGACCCCCCTGCAGCCCTGGATCAATTCCCCCTTTTTTGTGAGCAAGGATTTCTCCTGCTATTCCATGGAGCACAGCTCTGAGCTCTGCTGCTTCCCCTTCACTCCCAGTGATGGATTTGATGCCTGGAGCCAAATTTTCTCCTTTTTTTTGGCCTCCTCCCAAGCCAAACCCCAGCCCTGCTGTCACTCCCCTCATCACCTCGCAGGAACCATTGCAGCAGCTGCAAACATCCCAGGATGCAGCCCCAGCTCCCTGAAACCCACATCCATCTCTGCAGAGGGGAACTGACGGCTCCTCCACCCCCTGCAGCCAACCCTGCCTCCAGTATTGCACAGCATCTTTTATTTAACAGCAGCAGCCACGAGGCCCTGCTGGGAGCAGGGGGGATCTGTGGGATAACAAATCCATTCCTGCTCTTCCCATTAAAGCTGTTCCTCCCAGGATGGCACAGGGAAGGAGGCTCGGGGTGTTCTGGCACTGCTTGGCCACTCAACCAAACCCCAAATTCATCCAACCCCAGCTTTGTCTCTCTCTCCCCGTTCCTGGTGCTGCAAACATTTGGGCATCTCCCCCTGGAGACAAAATTGGGGGAAAAAAAGAAAATTTTCTTGCCTAAATTCCCCCAGTTTTGCCAGCTCCTGGCACCAGCAGGATGCAGCAGGGGAGGTGAAAAAGACAAATCCTTTAAATTGACCTGAGCCTCAAATCCTTCTGCTTGCATTTGGATCTTGGAATACTCTGGCTATTCCTGCCTAAATAATCCCACTCTCAGTGGGCAGGGTTCAGGGCTTGGCTGAGTTTTTCTGGGATAACCCCAGAGCCTCATTTTCCCTCTCTGGGCTCCTGGAATTGCAGTTTTCCTTGCCAAACAGAAGGAAAAGTGTCCACTCCAACTCTGGCACTCCTGCTGTTAAAAAGGAATCCCAAATCCTTCATTTTCATGGGATCAAAGTAGGAAAACAGCCCCAAAATCCCCAAATCCATCCCCAAACCAAACCTCCCCTCTCAGCTGAGCCACTCAGGCTCAGAATCAGCCCAGGAAAAGGCTCTGGACCCTGCAGACCCAGAGCAATTTTAATTGGGAGCTAATTAAGGGTGTGAGTGACAGCACAGATGGGAGCCAGCAGAGCCGAACCTTTGGAATTTAAACCTCCCAACAATTCAGCTCCCAGCAGGTGGGAGATGAGGCTGGAAATCAGAGCAGGTGAGGGCAGGGGCATCAGAGGGAGGAATGACAACTTGGGGCAGCTCAAGGAGCCTGGAATTTGCAGGGATTTTACACAGCCAGGTGTTAAGGAAAAGGACTCTCCCTCAGGAATGGATATTTTTTAGCTCTCTTGGATTTTGCACAAATCCATTATTTTTTGCTGTGTTTTGTGACTAAACAAAACCTCCTACACCTCCCTCCTGCTCCCCTTGGGACTGAATAAACATCTGGAGAGGAGATTTGGGAATAAACACATTCCCAGCTCTGGAAAGGAGGATATTTGGGAATAAGACCATTCCCAGCTCTGGAAAGGAGGATATTTGGGAATTACCCCATTCCCAGCTCTCCTCCCCTTGTCCTGGGCCCAGATTTCCCCATGGACTGTTCCCCCTCTCCTCATATCCAGGATTTTTGGCACTCAGGGAGCAGCTTTGGGAGGGTCCAAGAGTCCATTTTCCTGAGCCACCAACAGCAAACCATCCTGAATTTTATCATCTCAATGCATTTTCATTCCCATGTGGAAAAAACACGATTTTAAACCCAGGAAGTCCCTGAAATCTCCTCCCTGACCTTCAGCCAAATCCATATTTCACCTTTCCCTGTGCGCACAAACCACCCACAGATCCTCTCCCACCCTCTCCTGCTCTCACTCCCTCCCTGGTTTTTGACGTGGGGTCGCTTTGTGTTCCAGCAGAGGAAGGATAAATGTCAGGGATTCATTGTTATGGGAGATAATGGGAAAAAATGAAATAACAGCCAGGAATCAGCTGGGGTATTTTCAGGAATGCAGGAAAACATTTAGGGAAGGGTCCAGGAGAGCTGCAGAGGGACTGGGGACAAGGGATGGAGAGACAGGAGCCAGGGAATGGCTTCCCAGTAGGAAAGTGGAGATTTGGGTGGGATTTTGGGAAGGAATTCCTGCCTGGGCTGGGATTCCCAGAGCAGCTGTGGCTGCCCCTGGATCCCTGGCAGTGCCCAAGGCCAGGCTGGACATTGGTATAGGGAAGGTGTCCCTGGGGATGGGATTTAAGGTCCCTTCCCATCCAAACCAGTCTGGAATTTCACCCAATGCTGGACTGATCCAACAGAGTAAACCCAGGGAACCCATGGAATCAGGATTAGTTCAATCAGGACCCAGCAAACCTGGAAAATCCCAGTGATTTGGCCACGCTGTTATTAAAACAGCATTCCTGTGCTCTGGCAGCACACTCAGATATAAATTCCCAATTTCCCATGACAACTTTATGATTTTCCCAGGAACAATTTCATAGTTCCCAGTGAGGCCTTCCGTTAAGGACCCCCCAGCCTGGAGCAGTGTGGGATTAATCCCAGTTTTATCTTTTGGAACATCAAACCTCCCTTTCCACCTCTGCACGGGTACAGCTTGTGAGGGAGGACAAAAAGTGGAATTTCACTCCATCCCTAATGGGCCTCATCTGCATTCCCAATTAATCTTGCCTCATTATCTGCCCGTTAATTACCTGGCATCAATCTTTAAAGTGCTGCAGGGAGTGGAAAGGAATCCTCCGTGGAAACTGCAGAGCACCTCAGAAATGCCACGGGCGGGGTGGAGACAAACCACTTAAACCTCATGGGAAACCTCTGAAAACAGCACAATCCATGGGCTCAGAATTCCCGGGATCAGTGGGGAGTAACCTGGGCAGATCCTAAAGGTTTGGGTGCTAACACACATTTATCTCACAAAAATCTCAAAATACAAACCCCGCTTGGTGCCTTCTTCCCATCCTGCTTTCCTCAAATCTCATTTTTCACCCAGTGCATGCTCCAAACCGATCACGTTCCAAATATAGGAATGGTCAAATGTCCACAAATATCCAATAAATATCAATAAATGTCCAATAAATGTCATCACTTCTCACCCCCAAAGGCAGACCAAGTCACCAAATTCTGACTGAATTGATAAAAAGGGCAGGAAACACCTCAAATTGTAATTCCCATCCTCAGCAGGGAGTTAAAAACTGCTCCCAGAGCTTGGTGGGCAGAGTTTAATGCAGAAACACAAAGTAAGGAGACCCAGGATAGAATTACTTTGGAAAAGAAGGGCTAAACTGGGAATATCCCAAAGATTTGGGTGCTAAAACACATTTATCTCATAAAAACCCAAAATACAAACTCCTCTGGGTGGCTTCCTCCCATCCTGCTTTCCTCACACCTCACTTCCACCCCACTGTGTGTTCCAAGCTGATCATTTGCCAATTAATGTCCACAAATATCCAATAAATAAAATTAACACCCAATATACACAATCATATCCAAAAGCAGAACCAAAGCTTTACCTTTGCTGCTCCTGAAGGCCAAATTCCACAAGAACATCCCAACTCCTCCTTCCCTCAGGGCCATAATTCCTCCTCCAACCTCATTTATACCCAGGCAGTTACTACCAGGTGTAGCTGCTCATCCCCCAACCTTTTCCCTAAAAAGCTGGGAGGAGAGCTGGGAATGGAGCTATTCCTAAATACTATTTTTTAAAATATTTATATATTATTTACTATATTATTTTAAGCATTATTATTTCAATTATTATTAAAATATTATATTTATTTATAAATATTTATTGTATATTATATTTATAAATATTTATTCTTATATTTTACTTTTCATATATCTATATTTACTTTTCTTATATTTATATTTATTTTAAAACTATTTATATTTTAAATAATTTATATTATACATAATTTTTCTATATTTATATTTTTCTTATGGTTATATATTTTTATATAATATGTAAATATATTATATTTATTATAAATATTAATCAATTATAAATCAATTATTTTGATTTTTATCTTTATTATGTTTTTTCTTTTTATCATATTTTTATTATTGCTGCTACTATTTAGTTCTATTTTATTTTATTTATTACACTTAGTTTTATGATATTTGGATTTATTTTGATTATTTTGATTTTGATTATTTTTTTATCTTCACGACAATCCCAAAGCTACAGCTACATCAGGACTTTGCTGTTCTACTGTCATATTCAGATATAATTGAATATAAAAAATTCATTTCAAAAATGAATATTAAAAAAATTGAATTCATCCCAGCTCTGCCTGGGTCCTTCCCTTCTCCAGGGGACATTCCCAGCTCTCCCAGCCTGGCTGCAGAGGGGCTCCAGCCCTTGGGGGCTCCTCCAGGCTCATTCCAACCCTCTGAGGCCCTGGAGCTGATTTTGGGAAGTTTTGCCTGAAATTCTCCGAGTCTCAAATGCCCCAGAGCATTCCCAGGGCCTCAGTAATTCACTCAGAGCTGCTCTGGGCTTTGGTCAAGGCCAGCGATTCCTGCTGGGTGGCCCAAATCCCACCGGGACATTCCTCACGGATCAGGGGTGGGAGCAGCTCCAGGGAGGCGACAGATCCCGAGGTTTTAATGAGGAATTCAGCCCAGCAGCTCCCTGTGCTGCTCCCAGACATTCCTGGAGCAGCCTGGGAGGAGGAGGAGGAATGAGGGCCAGCCCTAATGGCTCGTTAAGCCCAGCAGTGAAAAAGGCCACAGATGGAAAATAAGTCGCGCTAAGCCGATCCGAGCGCAAAGATCCTTTCTGGGATCAAGGATATCCTTACGTCATCCCACGGAGCCCAGGAAATCCTTCCCTGCTGGGTTTGCACCAGCTGCTGAGAGCAGAGCAAATATTCCCTTCCCACAGGGATCCCATGGGGCATGATCCCACCTATGGGGGAATGATCCCACCCATGGAAAATCATCTCAATCATAGGGAATGATCCCATCCATGGGGGAATGATCCCACTCATGGGGGAATGGGCTCGCCCCATTGGGGATGATCCCACCCCCTGGAAAATTATCCCATCCATGGGGGATGATCCCATCCATGGAGGAATGATCCCATCCACAGGGGGATGATCCCAACCATGGGGGATGATCCCATCCATTGGGAATGATCCCATCCATGGAGGATGATCCCAGCCATGGAGAATTATCCCTCTCACGAGGGACTCATCCCAACCATAGGGAATGATGCCACCCATGGGGGAATGATCCCACTCATGGGGAATGATCCCATCCATGGGGGATGATCCCACCTGATGGAAAATGATCCCATCCATGGGGGATGATCCCACCCCGTGGCCGCATCACAGATTCAGGCACAGCTACCCAGTTTGGGATTTGGCTACTGGGAATTGGGACAAACTACCTGGATCAGCAGCTGTGCCAGGCTGGCTCCAGGCTGGGAACTGTGGGGTGGATTTTCCATCAGCTCTGTTTCCCGTGGTGTTTTTCAAAGGTCAGCCTGGAGACCTTTTCCAACCCTAACAATCCTGTAATTCCCAGGGATTCCAAAGCAGGATCCAGGCAGGGAGTCAGGTTCTAACTGGACATCCACTGATTGCAAAGGCATTGAAAATTCCTTATTTAACAGGGGAACTTAACCCAAAATGTCACATTAATACAGAATAAATTCCAAAATATCCTGTTAAAACCGCTATGTCAAATTCCAAAATATCCTATTAATACAGATTAATGAAATTCCAGAGTATCCTGTTAAAACAGATCGATCACATTCCAAAATATCCTACTAATGCAGATACATTAAACTCCACAAGGATGGGCTCTGGGATGTGGTGGCTGCTCCAAGGAGCTGGAGCTGCCAGAGCCCATCCATCCCTTCCCATCCCTGATCCCTCCCACTTCCCTCCCTGCTCATTAACAGCCGGGCGCTAATTGTGTTGGGTGTTTGTTTATCCTGCCCCAAAGCTGGGGTGCAGAGAGCCCCGAGCCCCCTTTCCTGGTGGGAGCAGCTCCCTTCCCTCGATCCTGGGCTGATCCCAGGGGAGGAGCTGCTCTGCTGCCCTGGGATGTGCCGCAACATCTGGCAGAGCCGCAATCCCGGCAGCTGAGGATGCTGCACATCTGGGCCAGATTTGTTCTGTCACCCCGGGACACGCACGTGGGAGACACCACGGGATGGTGGGGAGCTGGCCTGGGAGGGACAAGGATGGAGGGCACACACGGGGATCTCTAGGGATCTCCAGCTGCTCACTGTGACCCCAGATGTGTCAGAAATTCTCTTTTCCCAGCCCGGCGCTCCAAGAAGGAGTCAGAGCTCTTCAGTTCTCGCTC
>JAWWEX010000300.1:1081303-1101714 GCA_035583215.1 Arremon brunneinucha
ATGGGATGGGATGGTATGGGATGGGATGGGATGGGATGGGATGGGATGGGATGGGATGGGATGGGATGGGATGGGATTTAGGGTGTCATCCCAAACCAGTTTAGCATTCTACGGAATGAACTCCAGAACAAGAACAAGGTTTAGTAATAGGAAGAAGTAGAAGGGGAAAAAAGAAGAAATAAGGAGATTCTTCACTAAGAATTTGTCTTCCTGAGGGGAAGCCACACCTGGATCTGGAGCTGATGTCCACAGCTATTCCCAAAAATCCCTCCTCAGTGTGTTTATCCCAACTGATCCCACTTGATATTTCCTGGAAAAGCTGCCTATGTTTCCCCTCCTGTTGGGAAGATCCCATGCCCAGGAGCAGGGAATGGCCATTATCCCACTGCTCTTCCCAGGGCTTGGGAATTAACTGCAGCTCAGTTCCCTTTAAGCTTTATCCCCACACTTTTATCTTCAGGCTCTTGAGGGCACATCCCAGACAGCCCCAAAGTGGGAAAACAACAACTCCAGCCCATGCAGAGCTGTTCTATCGGGATTTCTCCACACGCTGCTCCCCCACCCCTTGCCCACTTTTATTTCCCGTATCCAAAGGCTCCCAAGTGCCTCTGGAGAGCTGGATTCTGGGAAGCAGCTGTCACCACTCTCTCAGCTTTTGAACATTTCTCTGGAGAGATTTTTTATCTTTCCAATTTTAATCCTCTCTTACGACTCCGGGATTTGTTTTTTCCACCAATAGTCCGGAGCCCGTTTTTATTTCTAGCACTTGCTGGTAATGAAGTCAGGATTATTTGCCCTAAATCCATGAATTCATCAGCTATGCAGCAGCGGGATCAAGGCAGAAATATTACTGATCTCTGCTCCAGGGCGTGATTTTTATGGAAAGCAACAAGCAGATGGAAACAATAAGGTGGGAGCTGCAATTCTTTAGGATCAAATCCCTTGTTAACCACCCAAATCTGGGATTAGGCACGTGAGGTGCAGCAGGGTTTAACTGGGATTCTCCTGGAGGGCAAATCAGGTGGGAAAAGTCCAACATTTATTATACAAAGCCCAAATTATCCCTCTTGCAGTGAGAATTCCTGTAAACAGAAGGTATCCGAGGGGAATGTCAATTTATTTTTGGAATTCTCACATCTTTTCCTTTGCTCCACCTGCCCTCCCATCCCTCCTCTGGTGCTGGATTTGGGATGTGCTGTTCCTTGTGGTGCCCATTCCTCAAATTCTCATCTTCCTGAGCTGTTAAAAAGAGGAATTCCCTGGATCCTGAGTTTTCCAGGCTCCCAGATTCCCTCAAATGGATCTCCTGAATGGACACCTCCATGCTCAAGCTGTTCCAGGGACATTCCAGACCCCTCCAGAGGTAACACCTCATTTCCAGAGGAACTCCCACTGTTCCCATCACATGAAACATTCCCTAGGAATTGTTAATCCTCAGATTCAGAGTTTTTTCCCAGGAAAAGAAGTTGGATTTCGTCTTTTTACTTTCCCTACATTGGGCTGGTGACAATCCAGCTGTGGCCTGATGTTTTCTGGGATGCAGAACACGCCTGGGATAACACATTTCCATAGGGAATACTGCAGCATCCAGAAAACCCAATCCCACAGGAAATTTATAAGGAAAATTCCAATTTATAAGGAAAATTCTCTGCTGGGAAATTTGATTTTCACGGGCTGAAGAATGAAAAACAAGTTTATCAGAGGAAGAAATAATGGCAAAAAATAATTGAGGGATGTGGGGAAAAGCTCCCTGCAGCTGCTTTCCAAAGGGTGATGTGCAGAGTCCATGGACTCAGACATGCTGGCACTCCTCGGAAGGAAAGCAGAGCCCCACCCTCCCCACAGAACCACTTTAAAACCCCAAATCACTGCAATTCTTAAATAATTTATCAGCTCTAATGGAAAAAAAAAAATCACCCAAAAAACAACCAGCTAAATCTGCTGGAGGCGGAGCTGCTGGGAAAGGCCAGCCAAGGGAAGGCAGCCACAGCTTCCTGCTGGATCCCATTGGATCAAATCCTAATGGGTCCCCCTGGCTGGAATCCCACTGAGTCCCACTGGATCGAATCCTGCTGGATCCCATTGGACCAAATCGCACTGGGTCCCACTGGATGGAACCCTGCTGGATCCCACTGGGTCAAATCCCCCTGGATCCCATTGAATGGAATCCTGCTGGATCCCACTGGATGAAATCCCCCTGGATCCCGTTGGATTGAATCCTCCTGGATCCTGTTGGATCCCGTTGAATGGAATCCCCCTGGATCCCACTGGATGGAATCCCAATGGATCCCATTGGATGGCTGGAATTCCCCTGGATAGAATCCCACTGGGTCCCACTGCTGGATCCCATTAGATGGAATTCCATTGGATCTCATTGGATGAAATCCCCCTGGATCCCATTGGACGAAATCGCACTGGGTCCCGCTGGATGGAACCCTGCTGGATCCCACTGGATCAAATCCCACTGGATCCCTTTGGATTGAATCCTCCTGGATCCTGTTGGATCCCGTTGGATGGAATCTCCCTGGACCCCACTGGATGGAATCCTGCTGGATCCCATTGTATGAAATCCCATTGGATCCCTTTGGATGGAATCCTGCTGGATCCCATTGGATGGAATACCGCTAGGTCCCATTGGATCAAATCCTGCTGGGTCCCACTGGCTGGAATCCCAATGGATCCCGTTGGATCAAATCCTGCTGGGTCCCACTGGATGAAATCCCCCTGGATCCCATTTGATTGAATCCCCCTGGATCTTGTTGGATCCCGTTGGATGGAATCTCCCTGGATCTCACTGGATGGAATCCGCTGGATCCCATTGAAAGAAATCCCCCTGGATTCTGCTGGATCCCCTGGATCAAATCCCACTGGATGAAATCTCGCTGGATCCCACTGGATCAAATCCCACTGGATGGAATCCCGCTGGTATGGAATGCCGGGTTTGGGAATGCGCAGAGTGAGGTTTCACCTGAGTGGGACGTGGCTCCAAGGCCGCTGTGCCCATGAAACCACCCCCCGTTTTCCCGGGAACCCCAGAATCCCAAATGGATGGGAAATGAGAAATCTCTTTCCAAGTGCTCTGGTTTCAGTCCTTGCCCAGTGCAGCTGATCGGGATCCCGGGACCATCCGCGAGGTCCTGCCCGAGAGATTCCGTGTGCGAGCCCTCTCCCTGCTGGCCGCTCCAGGAATTCCCTCGGAATGCTCTGCCTTGCCACAGAAATCCGGCTCTCGGCGCCTGGGAAACACCCGAGGGCGATTTTTTGTTGAGTTTACAGGAAATAAAGCAGTTTTTCTACGAGAAAAACAGGTTAAATACAAATCCCACTGGTTAAATACATTCCAGCTAACAGGTAAAGCTCCATGGAAAAGGAATTCCAGGGCTCACTGTCCCAAATATCTTGTATTTCAAAATTCCATATTTCAGAATTTGCGTTGCAGAATTTAAATTTCAGAGGTTTTATTTCAAAATTTGTATTCCTGAATATTTTTTTTTCAGAATTTTTACTTCAGTTTTAATTTCAGAGTTTTTATTTCCGATTTTGTATTCCTGAATTCGTATTTCAGAATTTGTGTCTCGGGGTTTTTATTTCAGAGTCTGCATTTCCAAATTTATATTTCAAAGTCCTCTGTTTTGGAATTTTCAGCTCAGATTTTTTTAATTTCAGAATGTTCATTTTCAGAATTTCTATTTCAGAATCTGCAATTCAGAATTTGTATTTCAGAATTTTTATTCCAAAATTCTCTATTTCAGAACTTTTATTTCAATTTTCTTAATTTCAGAATTCTGTATTTTCCAACAAATCCTGTCTGAAAATCCAGATTAAAGAACATGAGTTTCTTCCAGGATCAGGAAGAAGAGTGAAGGATTGGATGCTCTATCAAAATTTCTGTAAAACCACATAAACAATTTAAAAATCAGAAAAAATTAAATAAATTCTCTTTATTTGAAATTATTTTAGGCAGTTGTGCTTAAAAATAAAGAAATAAAAATACTCCAAGTACTAAAGTTACACCTCAGGCTGACAAAAGCAGCTGTGCCCCACTGGAGCTCTGCTCACTGCACACCAGGAGAGATTGAAATGAGATTTCAAGATTTAATTAAAAATCAATTTAAATTTTCATTTCTCTGCTCGATCGAGGCAGATAAATCTGATTAATGAAGGCCTTTTTGGGTGGATTTAGAGAATTCCTTAGGCTCAGGGTGTGAGGGTTGGTGTTTATCCCAAGAGTCCAAGGCCAGGCTGGAAGAACCTGGGGCAGTGGGAGGTGTCCCTGCCCATGGAAGGGTGGGACTGCAGGAATTTCTGTGCTTTTTGTCCCAGCCATTCCATATTTCCATGAGCTGAGCCAAACCAGCCCCTGCCTCACTGCAGCCAAGGGGTTTATAAAATATCTACACATTAAAGTGTAAAATGAGGTGTCTGATAAACATGGAGGTGTGTGGAAATCCAGAAATATTATGGAAAATTAAGTCCACATCCCTGAAAATCCTCTCTGCTCAAGGACAACAATGAAACACGGGCCATGCAATGCTGGGGACAGGAAAATATTGCAAGTTGTGCAATTCCAGGTAGAGAAACACAGATAAATAAATACACAAGGGAGCAGAGATCATCCCCTGGGTCTCCAGGGTCGTTCCCCTTTGGAGTCCCCCCTTAAATTCATTTATCCCACAGAATTCCCAGCCCTCTCCCACTCTGCTGTGTGGGACAGACTCCATCCAAATAAACTTGGTGTGAGTGGCACAAGACCAAATTATAAATTATTGGGAATTTTTCCCAACTTTCCCAGCTCTTCTCCCACTTCTTTGGGTGGATTTTGGGTATTAAACCAAGATTATCAAATATATCAAATGCATCTCTCCCAGTGATTTGATTGATGGGCAGGAATTTTAGGTCATACACAATTTTTGTTTGATTTAATCAATTAACTCCTTCCTCTGCACCAAAACCTTGACAGGAGGGCTTTGTGAGACGAGAACAGCGGGATTTTAATGTTTCCCGGAAAACCAGGGTTACATTTTAGACACTTCCAGCTGAGGTTACATTGAGCTTTAACATTGTTTGTTCTCAGTTCTCCTTTTCTGGCCTTTGTTCCGCGGCCCTGAGGGACAGGACACAGGGACTGGGTTCCCTCGGTCACAGGGCAGGGATGGATGGGATATTGGGAGGATGGATGGGATATTGGGAATTGGGAATTGCTGGCTGTGAGGGAGAGGAGTCCCTGAATGGAATTCCCAGAGAAGCCGAGGCTGCCCCTGCATCGCCGGCAGCGCCACGGCCTCAGGGCTGCCGGAGCCCCCGGAGCGCTTGGAAAGGACCCGCGGTCACAGGGAGGGACTGTGGGGCTGTGCAGGTGCAGCAGTGGGACGGGCTGGTCCCTGAGGGTGCCTTCCCAGCGGGATATTCCCCGATCCCAGCGGGATATTCCCCGATCCCAATGGGATATTCCCCAATCCCAATGGGATATTCCCCGATCCCAGCGGGATATTCCCCGATCCCAGCGGGATATTCCCAAATCCCAGTGGGATATTCCCCGCTCTCACCGCGCTCTCCCGCCCGCCATGGCAGCCGCTCCCCCTCAGCGGCGCCAACCACGGCGGAGGCGCGAGGGGGTCCGAGTCGGCCCGTACCACCCGCACCGTCACGGGGGGGGAAGCACGAACGCGGCGCGTACCACCCGCAGCACGGCTGAGGGGAGATCTGCCGCCACCTCCCGAGCTGAGCCGAAATGGTGCAGCGGGAAGTCACCCCCTCCTTCCGGCGCTGTTGGTATCGCCCGGCCGATCGCGCACCGCCCCCGGTCCCACGTGAGCGGTTTCCCGGCGTGCTCCGCGCTCGGCCGCCGCAGCCGTCGCCGCTTCGCTCCGCGCCCCGCGCTCCCGGGAGCCTCCCGAGCCAGCGCCGCGCCGCGGGGCCGGGCCGCTTCTCGCCGCCATGTCCGGCGGGGACTCCACGGCCGCGGCCGCCGCCGCTTCCCCGCAGCCGCTGCCGTTCTCGCTGCCGAAGCCGCCGCCCCTCATGCAGCTGACGCCGGGCGACGCCGTGCGGCCGGTGGGCTCGGGCGCTGACCAATCGCCGAAGAGCGCGCGGCTGGCGGCGCGCCCCGATTGGCCGGCGGGGAAGCCCGTCAGCCTGCTGGCGCCGCTGCTCCCGCCCCGCGGGGAGCCCGAGCCGCTGCTGCCCTTCGGGCCCGCGGCCCCGCGGCCGCCGCTGCGCGGGCGCCTCCTGGGCCGCTGCGGGGGCTCCCTGCTCAGCCCCGCCATGCGGCCCGGCGGCGTCGACCGCGGCTCTCTCATGGTGAGTGCGGGATCGGGGGGGGGCACGGAGTTACGGCGTGCGGAAGCTGGACCCGCCTTCCTGCTCCGGGGTCATCGCAGGGTTGGGTGGGATGGGCGTCCCATGGTGCGGGGCTGTGTCCGGGCGGTTCTGGGTGTCCCCGCTGGGGGAGACGCCAAAACCTCTCTGGCACCTGTCACCCGCACAAGGAGGAAGCTCTTGCTCGTGTACAGGTGGAACTTCCTGGGCATCAGTCCCTGCCTTCCCCTGGTGCCACTGCTGGGCTCTGCTTGGAGCCTTCCCTGCACCCAGGGACTGCCAGGGCTGAGGCCCCTCTCCCTGGGGCTCCTCTCCAGGCTGAGCAGCCCCAGCTCCCTCAGCCTCTCCTGGGCACCGAGATGCTCCAGGCCCTTGCTCAGCTCCAGCAGCTCCTGTCCCTGCTGTGCTGAGGAGCCAGAGCTGGACACAGCAGCCAGAGGTGCCCTGGAGGGGCATGATCACCCCAGAGGTGCCTCGGAGGGGCAGGATCTCCCCAGAAGTGCCTCAGAAGAGCAGGATCCCTGCCTGACCTGCTGGGAATGCCCTTCCCGATGCCCCCCAGGGCACAGTGCAGCACAGACCTGGCTGTATCCAGAGCTGGGAAGGATCTGGAGCCCCAGGAGCAGCTGAGGGAGCTGGAAAGGGGCCCAGCCTGGAGCAAAGCAGGCTGGGGAGGACATTCTCAGCACCAGGGTGGTAGGTCCCTCTGAAAGGGAGTTAAACACTCCAGAGAGGGTCAGAGGAGATTTTTAGGGAACATTGTTCCACCTGGAATTACCTTGGCTGGGGAAACAGAAGCTGTCACTGCATGTGCTGTGAGAGGATGTGATTGGGAAAAGTCAAGAGTTCTGCCCAGAAGACTCAAACCTTTTTAGTTGCTTATGGTTTCTTTGTGTGACTCTCAGCCCCAGGGACACTTCTGGGATAAGAAAAAATCACTGGAAAACTGCTTTTGGACTGAGAGGTGGTAGAGTTAGGGGAAATGAGGGGAGAATTCCATCCCTGTGAGGGTGGGAATTCCTGGGATGGAATTCCAGGCTGCCCCATCCCTGGAAGTGTCCAAGGCCAGGTTGGACACCTGGGACAGTGGAAGGTGTCCCAGAGGGTGGAACTGCAAGAACTTTAAGGTCCCTCCTACTGAAACCATTCTGAGGTTTTGTGATCAATAATTTCATATTTTTCCCTCCTGCTAAATGTATTTTCCAAGGGGAAATTCTGCCCCAGCTTTATCTTAAGGTGCTCTCAGAGCTGTTGCATTTGTGTGGAACAGAAAGTACTTAAAGTGTTGGAATAATGAAAAACTCTTTTCCTTGTTCCCTGTGGTGAGCATGGGTGGGGTGGCTGCCTGGGTGCTGATTTCCCTGCTGTTGGTGTTTTCCAGATGGGCCACCCCGGGATGCCCCACTACCCCCCCATGGGGATGCACCCCATGGGCCAGAGACCCCCCAACATGCCCCCGGTGCCCCACGGGATGATGCCTCAGATGATGCCCCCCATGGGAGGACCCCCGATGGGGCAGGTAAGGCAATTCCAGCAGGTTCTGTTCCTGGGATCTCCCTGGGAAAGGAGAGGGGATAACTCGGGGTTTGATCCTGGCCAGGGTCAGAGGGATCATCTCCTTATGGGGAGCAGGGAATTGATGCCCCCCTGTAACTTGAATTGGAAATTGGTATGATAACAGGTAATTCATGCACCTCCAACTTTAATTATCAACCCATAATTTGGGATTTATTCAAGTGTTTTGGAGGAGAAGAGGTAATTAATGCACCTCTAATTTTCAGTCCATCATTTGGGATTTATTAAAGTTTTTTGAATGAGAACAGGTAATTAATGCACCTCTATCTTTAATTGTCAATCCATAGTTCGGGATTTATTAAAGTTTTTTGAATGAGAACAGGTAATTCATGCACCTCTAACTTTCAGTCAACCGTTTGGGATTTATTCAAGATTTTTTTGAATGAAAACAGGTAATTAATGCACCTCTAACTTTAATTATCAATCCATAATTTGGGATTTATTTAAGTTTTTTGAATGCAAACAGGTAATTAATGCACCTCCAATGTTAGTTATCATTCCATAGATTGGGATTTATTTAAGTGTTTTGGAGTGAGAACAGGTAACTGATGTGCCTCTAACTTTCAATAAATTATTTGGGATTTATTCAGGTTTTTTTGGATGAGAACAGGTAACTAATGTACCTCTAACTTTAATTATCAATCCATAGTTTGGGATTTATTAAAGTTTTTGGAATGAGAACAGGTAATTAAAATACCTCTAACTTAAATTATAAACCCGTAGTTTGGGATTTATTTAAGTTTTTTGGAATGAGAACAGGTAATTAATGCACCTCTGACTTTAATTATCGATCCATAATTTGGGATTTATTCCAGTTTTTTGGAAGTTTCCTGTAGATTTGAAGGGATAAGTTTGTCTTGGGACTTCACATTTCTGTGATTCTTGGCCAATTCCTCCATCCACACACGTGAACATTACAGCAAGAGCAGAAACAAGGAATTACAGAATTGTTGCAGAATTCCTGTTGGGATCCTGGGGGTTGGTTTGTAATCGCTGCATCCCATTGCTGCTGATGCCCTGGGATTGGAAAAGGTGACACAGCCACGACCATGGCCCTGCTTTTGGCAGCTTTTCTTCTCAATTGCCACATTTCCTGTGTGGTTTGTGATGAAATCCTCAACTCCTGAAAGAAATAATTCTCCTTGTGGGTATAATAAATGTCCCAGGAGTGCTGAATGTCCTTGGGATGCTCCTGTGGAACAGAGGCAGGGAAGGATTGAACCTTTGGGAACAGCCTGTGGTGACAACTCCTCTTCCTTTGCAATTCCTTGGCACAGCATCCCTATTTTCCTTAAATCATAAGGGCTTGGTAGGAATTTTTTCAGTGGGAATTTGCAGCTTCTGGGGTAAAAATAAATTTGTTAAATTTTTAATTTTTAAAAAATGAGGAGGATTTGGCTCATTAGTGCTGTGTGTGTTCATTAGGAAGTGAAGTAGAAATTCTGGTTTATTTCTCTGCTTTTGTGTACCTCCTTTTCCACAATTCCCACTCTTAGCCAGGGAATATTTCAACATTTCACATTTTAGGGAGCAACTCAGGACTTTTTGGTAGCTGGAGAGCAAAAAGCTGAAGGTAAATGTCACACCTGGGAGTTCATCTTTCTTTGTTCCTTTACTTCCTGTAGCTTTGGAATTCTGCAGGAATTCATCATTCCCAACCTTTGCTTTTCCTGCTTTCACTCAGGATTTCAGTCATGGAATCAGCTCCCACATCATTTGCTGTTGTTCCTTCAGACTTTAAATTGTTTTTGGTGTTATTTCCTGTCCAGCTTTGGAATCTGGACATGCCATTCCTAATAGGAATATCCCAGTTTAGTGGGAATGTGGTGAAGGGAATCACAATCCCACAAATCTGTTTTATTGTTCCTTGCCTAAGAGGGATGTTTGGGGTGTTTTGTTTTAAATTAAAAAGAAGTATCAGGTAACGGTTTTTAAATAGAAATACAGTATTTTGTGTTGAGAATATGCTGAAATGTGTGGGAAATGCTGTTGAATTGCAGATGCCTGGAATGATGCAGTCGGTGATGCCTGGAATGATGATGTCCCACATGTCCCAGGCTGCCATGCAGCCCACGGTTCCTGTGAGTTTCATTTCATTTCATTTCTTTTGTTTCGTTCTTAAAAGCTCTTTTTAGCAGTTTCAGTTAATCACTCTTGGCTTTCTTTAATTAGAAAATAAGAATTTAAGTTTTAAATGTATTTTTCGTTACAATGGAGTTTTATGTGGCTCTTGAATGATTATAAAATAAGATTTGTGTGGTTTTCATCAGTCTTTAAACTCCTTTTGGTTTTTATTTCATTCCTTATCTTTCACTTTCTGCAGTTTGGCAGGAATCACTGTGACCTTGTACTGTTAAATTGTCTGACCAAGAGATTCTTCTCTCTTAAGTTGTAATTTTTTTAAATGAATTTTGATTCAAAATGAGAGAGATTTGAATCCATTAGAAAGCGATTTTCTATTAAAAGTTCCTGAAATTCAGTTGAGTATAAAAATTGCTGGAGTAGCTCAAGGAATGAGGAGTTCTTTGGGTGGAAATGGAAAGGGAAAAAATTAAAACACAGGTGAAATCTGAGGGGAGAGAATTCAGTTTATTCCAGTTCTTAAGAAATAAATTTAGTCCAAGCCTAAGAGATTCACTTAAAACCAGTTCCAGCCATTAAATTTAGAAATAAAGTATTTTTATGGGTTTTTTTCCCATGCAGATTTAAATCCCTAAATTCCTCTGGAATTTCCTGAAGTGCTGAGCACAAACCTTTGCTGTGCTGATTTGAAGCAGTGAAATTCCTAAAAATCAGTATTTTGGTCAGATTAATGCTCTTAAAACACATTAAAAATTCCTGGAAATTACTGGTTTGGTCAAATTATTGCTCCTAAAATACACAACAAATTCCTGGGAATTTCCTGGTTTATTCCTGTTGGATAACATCAAATCAAATTGATCCAATGTGATTTATTTCCACTTTTTAACCAATTTTTCTGTTTTCCTGAGGAATATTTGATGTTTGTAGCTGAGAACTGAAAATAAACCTTAACCAATGCTGAATCCACAAGGAGAAAATGGGAAAACTTGGAATTTGGTTGATTTTTTTTCTTTATTGGAAGGAATTTCAGGAAGGAAGAGCTCCAGGAATGCAGTTTTAATACACCAAAAGCCATGTGCCCCATAATTATCCCACCTAATGATGTTCCTAATTGCTTATTTAAGGAACAGGAATAATTAAGGGGGAAGCAGGAATCCTTATTTAAGGAATTGAGCCTTTTGTGGCAGAAAAGCCTTGTTTGGATAATGAATATTGGATTTTTTTAGGATTTAATTCCTCAGGAATTAATTACTTAAATTTAATTGTTTACATGTTTAATTTTTTAATTATTTTTACAGCCAGGAGTGAACAGCATGGATGCACAAGTAGGTGAGTAAAACAACCTGATGTAATTTCAAAATATTTAACCAAAATCAGCAGAAACATTAAAAAATTCCCTTTTCCCTAAAATGGAATGAAACATTTCAGTCCTGGAGTCTCCATTGGTGCCCAGGACATTTTTTCCTTGCACACGTGGAGAAATATTTAGGAAAATGAAGCAACCAAACCATTAATTAATTTTTAATTATTTATTTTTCAGGAGTAACCCCTCCTGGGACTCAGGTATGTGGAAAGCACAATTCCAGAAGGTTGGAATTTCATTGTGGTGTGGGGCAAACTTTGTTTTAGGGGTTTAAAGGAAAACCTTAATTCAGTTTTTTTCTCCTGCTTTTTTTTCCAAGTTTTTGGTTGTTCCTTGAAATCTGTGGGCCTTGTCCCAGTTTAATTATTAAATAGATGATATCCACATTATTTCCATGAGATTTCCATCCTGTCCCTTGGCCTGTCAGGAAATCCAGTTTTCCCTGGCTGTATCCAATCCTGATCCACAGCAGGTGGATGCAGTCCTGGTTCCAGGGAATTCAGGGGAAAGCTGGCCAGGGAAAGCAGCAGGAATTGTGGGGTGAGGGAGCTCAGGGAGCCACAATCTTCCTGAAGCAAGTTGTCCTCAAGCTGTGGGAACAGGGAGTGCTGCTGGAATTGTGACTTGGGGTTGTTGTGGGCTGACCCCTTCACTTGCACCTCCTGGGGGAATCAGGCCCTTGGGAATGTGCAGTTGAACAGCTCCATCCCAAAAATGGAGTTTTTTGGGGAAAATAGTGACTGAAGGTGTGAATGTGGCTTACTTGTGCTGCTGCACCACTTGGAGAATCCAGGATATCTGGGTGGAACCACCAGTGAGTGAGGGTTTTCCAAGGCCTGTTTTGTCTCCTCTCAGACAACGCATGCCGTGGTGTCCACAGTGCAGCAGAGCTCCACCAGCAGCAGCTCTGCCAGCGAGGAGCACTCCAAGCAGGTCTGTATCCCACCCCTTCTGTGGGCTTGGATCCCAGTTTGTACATCAGTATTCACTTCCCTTGGCATTTTCCCAGAAATCCACGTGGACAGAGCACAAGTCCCCAGATGGAAGAACTTACTACTACAACACTGAGACCAAGCAGTCCACGTGGGAGAAGCCAGATGACCTCAAAACCCCTGCTGAGGTAACCAGATCCCAAATTAATTCTGGGATACTGTGGGAACACGAGGATTTCCAATGACACCTGCAGCAGGGAGAATTCTGCTGAAGCAATGGGAGCAAACTCTTCCAATAGGAAATGTTCCTGAAATATTTGGATTGTCCTCCTTATGTTGGGGGAACCTGAGGGTGCAAAGTGGCCAAAACTCCTCATTTTCCTCATTTTTAGATAGGCTTTTTTATTCAAAATGTGGGGGAGTTTATTTAGAGAAGAAAAATTCCTAGAAGTTACTGTTTTGGTCAAATTAATACTCTAAAACACACAACAAATTAATGAGAATTCCTCTGGTTTATTCCTCTTGGATAATATCAAATCAAATTGATCCAATGTGATTTATTTCCACTTTTTAACCAATTTTTCTGTTTTCTTCAAGAATATTTGAAGTTTGTAGCTGAGAGCTGATAATAAACCTTAACCAAAGTTAAATCCACAAGGGAAAAAATGGGAAAACTTGGAATTTTGTTGATTTTTTTTTTCCTTAATTGGAAGGAATTTCAGGAAGAAAGAGCTCCAGGAAAGCAACTTTAATGTACTCAAAGCCTTGTGCCCCATAATTATCCCACCTGATGATGTTCCTAATTGCTTATTTAAGGAACAGGAATAGGGAAGAGGGAAACAAGAATCTTTATTTAAGGAGTTACTAAAGGAGATTTTCCTTGGAAAATCTTTGTTTTCTCTCCATCAGCAATTGCTGTCCAAGTGTCCCTGGAAGGAGTATAAATCAGACTCTGGGAAGCCTTATTATTACAATTCCCAAACAAAGGAATCCCGCTGGGCAAAACCCAAAGAGCTGGAGGATCTTGAAGGTAAGAGTCCTGGACTTTGTATTTTTATTTTATATATGTTAATATATATAAATATATATTCATAAATTACGTATTTTATTTAAATAGCAACAAAATCAGATGAGGGGAAGAATAACTGTAAGAAAAATCATAGGCCGCAGTAATTTAAATATTTCTGTTCTTAAAATTCTGTTTAATAATCCTGACTTTCTTTCTGGGTCTTTGAACTATTTTTAAAATAATTAAAATAATTATTTTAAACCTGAAAGTCATTTTTATATTCCCAATCATAATGGGATTTCTAAAATTTATTTTAATCTCAATTGATTTCAGTCTTTGAAGGGCACATACATTTAAAATTTTTGATAGTAACAAAAATATGTAAAACTTTGCTTTTATTAAATCAATAATTACGAGAACTCCCTGTGTACATGAACTATTTTAAAGCTATATTTTAATTGTTTTTCTCCTTTTTTCCCTCTAGCAATGATTAAAGCTGAAGAAAACAGGTATATTTTTAACATTATACTAATTTTTTCATGAGGGCCTTCAGACTTTTTCTGTGGGCCTTCAAGCCTTTCCTGGGGATCTTTAAACCTTTCCTGAGGAAGTTTAAACCTTTTTCCTGAGGGTCTTTGAACTTTTCCTAGGGTCTTACAAACCCTTTTCCTAAGGGCCTTCAAGCCCTTTTTTTTTCTGAGGGCCTTACAAACTCTTTTTTTTTTCCTGAGGGCCTTACAAACCCTTTTTTTCCTGAGGCTCTTCAAATCTTTCCTAGGCTCCTTCAAACCCTTTCTTCCTGAGGCTCTTCAAACCCTCTTTCCTGAGGGTCTTCACCTCTTTTTTCCTGTGGGTCTTTCACCCTTTTTTTCCTGAGGGCCTTCAACCCATTTTCTCTGAGGGCCTTTCAGCCTTTTTTTTTTTCCTGAGGCTCTTCAAGCCCTTCTTTTCCTGAGGGCCTTCAGACCTTTCCCTAGGATCCTTCAAACCCTTTTTTCCTGAGGGCCTTCGCACCCTCTTTCCTGAGGGTCTTCAAACCCTTTTTCCTGATGGCCTTCAAATCTTTCCTACGATCCTTCAAACCCTTTTTTTTCCTGAGGATCTTCAACCCCTTTTTTCCCTGAGGCTCTTCAACTCCTTTTTCCTGATGGCATTCAAACCTTTCCTGGGATCCTTCACCCCTTTTTCACCCTGAGGGCCTTCAGACCCTTTTTTACCCTGAGGGCCTTCAGCCCTTTTTCCCTAAGGGCCTTTCACCCTTTTTCCCTGAGGCCTTACAAACCCCTTTCCCTGAGGGCCTATAAACCTTTTCTGAGTCTTTAACTCACCCTAAACCCCTCACTCCCCACTTTGGCCACATCCTAAGCTGCCCCTTTGCCCTAAATCTCCAGACCAGAGGCAGCAGTGACCGCTGTTGTGTTTGTCCCCAGCACGAAGGCAGAGGATGCGGCTGCCGCCACCTCGGCTCCGGCCACGGCCGGGGACGCTCCGAGCGGGGCCAGCGCGGCCCCGGCCGCCGAGAGCGCCACGGCCACGGCCGCTCCTGCAGGAGCTGCTCCCGAGGGGGAATCTGCCCCGGCTGCCACCACGGGGGACACGGACACGGCTGGCACGGCCACGGCCGAGGAGCAGGGCCAGGGCAGCGCTGCCCCCGGCACGCAGGACGGGAGCGCGGACACCGCGGCGGCCGCCACCGATGAGGCGGCCAAGCAGGAGGCATCGGGAGAGTGAGTGCCTGGGGGTGGATGTCAGCTCCAGGAAAGGGGATTTGGGGGGGATGTAAGGGGGGATCATTCCCTGTGAGGCCCTGGGATGGAATTCCCACAGAGGCTGTGGCTGTCCCTGGATCCCTGAAGTGTCCCAGGCCAGGCTGGAAGGGCTTGGAGCAGCCTGGGACAGTGGAAGGTGTCCCTGCCATGGCAAGGGTGGATTGGGATGATCCTTCATGTCCCTTCCCAACCAGCCCATCCCATGGTTCCCATCCCAAACACCCAGGTCTTCCCACAAGCCTGTAGCACGCTTAAAGCAAGTTCTTCAAGGGAATGAACAATTTACCACAGGACAAGAAGAAATGGCTTTGAGATGACAGAAGGCAGGCTTAGATCGGGGATTGGGAAGAAATCGTGTCCTGGGAAGGTGATGAGGCCCTGGCACAGGGTGCCCAGAGCAGCTGGGGCTGCCCCTGGGTCCCTGGCAGTGCCCAAGGCCAGGTTGGACAGGGCTTGGAGCAGCCTGGGACAGTGGGAGGTGTCCCTGCCCATGGAACTGGATGAGAACCAGTTACTGTCCCTTCCCACCCAAGCCATTCCATGATTCCATGGTCATTTATGAAGCCTTAAGGCTTTGCTGCAGTTTTTCATTTCTCAGCAGCATCAGTGACAGAACATTGCATGGATTTTCCAGTGTCTGTAAGAATTTCCCAGGGTGCATTAAACTGTTTATGCTCCTTTTCCATGGATCTGTGCCATTGGTTATCGCTGGAAGAAAATAAAATACTAAAGGGATTTTTATCTGTTCTAGCTAGGATTCCTTTTTATTTTAAATAATAAAGATCTATTGTGTGGAAAATTAGAACTTAGGATTTTTATAATTCAAAACAAAATTGCTGTGGGGGATTTTAGACAGCAGAATGTAATTAAGGAGAAGACCATTTTTAGGCACTTCTCCTTATATTTTTATATGAAATGTTAATATTCCTGCTGAATTTCAACATTAAATTTTTAGGAATAATTTCTAGATAACTTCAGCAGGCAGCCAATTGCAGGAGGGAAATATTTTGCCTCAATAATTCATTTTTTTTTATCTTTTTTTCATCACTTGTGGTGCCTGTAAGGAAACGCCTTGTATGAATTATTAGAATTATTTTTTTACTTGAAGTTGCTGTTTATAAAACTCACTTTGTGGTGGTTTTTGACTCTTCAGTGCCTCTAACTTAGAAAAAAAATTCTGAAATAATAAAATTTGTTTTGCTTTAGTGCTGCTGCAAAGAAGGAGGATGAGGATGCACAACCAGTTAAAAAAACCTACACGTGGAACACCAAGGAAGAGGCCAAACAGGCATTTAAAGAACTGTTAAAAGAAAAGGTATTTGGGCCAAATATTAATATTTTATTGACCAGTTATTTATGTTTTCTTGAACTACAGAACCTGGTTTCATTTCTATTTTATTTGCCAGGTTTTACTTGATTTTCTTGGGGAAGAATTCCTCACTCTTGAGGAAATGAAAGAAAAGAACACTGCAGTGAAATGTTGCTTTAGCTTAAAAATGAAATGTTCTTTTTTTCTTTTCCCCGTGACTGTTTTTAAGGAATTATTCCTTGTTGGGTGTTAACTCCAGGTCTGATTCATGCATAATTTCCTGTTTTCACAGAGGGTTCCATCCAATGCTTCCTGGGAGCAGGCCATGAAGATGATCATTAATGACCCCAGATACAGGTACTGAGTCCTCCTTCAATTCCACACAAACCTTGTTTTTTTAGGGAATTTACTTCCAAAAAATCCAAAGTTCTGTCAGCAACAGATCCTCCTGCATTTGTGCCTTTGGCAGAAATTGTCTTCCTTCCTCCACAAAGAAATGCTTCCAACAGCTTCATTGTTATTGGGAAAAAGTGTGGAAGTTGGTATTTTATGTTGATTTGGGGATTAAAATGTTCAGATTAATTTTATCTCAAATCTAGATTATTCAAACCGTTGCCTTTTGCTTTCTGGTTTTGATTTTCTTAGTTATTTTTCTTATTTTCCTTTTCTGATTATTCTGGCTTTTCTTTCTTTTTCCTCAGTTTTCTTTTTTTTTTTTCCCTCAGTTTTCTTATTTTTCAGGTTTTCTTCTTTTCCAATTTTTCTTCTGATTCATTGATTTTCTTTTCTTTTTTCTTTATTTTTTTTCTGATTTTCTTCCTTTTTTTTCCCTGATTTTTCTGATTTCCTTTGTCTTCCTGATTTTTTTTTTTTTTAAATTTATGAATAACATTGTTCTTTCCTTTCCTTTCCTGGGAAGTGCTTTGGCAAAACTGAGTGAAAAGAAGCAGGCCTTTAATGCCTACAAAGTTCAGACAGAGAAGGAGGAGAAGGAAGAAGCCAGATCCAAGTACAAGGAAGCCAAGGAATCCTTCCAGCGCTTCCTGGAAAACCATGAGAAGATGACATCCACCACCAGATACAAGTAAGAGACCTGGGATAAAAATCTGGGATACAGATTCTCAGGGGATGCACTGCTTAGAGCGGCATCAACTTCCATTTTTAGTTTTTTCTTCCTTTATAAAAATTCAAAATATATCGCAAAAAAAACTTGTAAGGGGGAAAATCAAGAATTCCTGTAAATCTCTTCTTTCTTGGAACAAATTTCTCCCTGATGTTCTGGGGGATTGATGGATAATTCAGCCACCAATAAATAAATAAATAGTTGTGTGGTTTTGATTTGCTCTGCCCAGAAAAGCTGAACAGATGTTTGGGGAGATGGAAGTGTGGAATGCCATATCCGAGCGGGACCGGCTGGAGATTTATGAGGATGTTCTGTTCTTCCTGTCCAAGAAGGAGAAGGTAAATTCCCTTCAAATCCATCCAACATCTCCTCACTTGTTCCTAAATCACTTTAAACAGCAGCTTTTAGGGAAGGTTTTGGGGTTTATTGGGATTTATTCCTGCTGATTTTACCATGTGTTGAGTTTTTGAGGGATTTTAATCAGTCATGTGATGGATTTTATTCTGAATCAGTGAAATAATAATAAGATGGAAAAATTGTGTTGTTTTGTGCCCAAGGATGGGGCTTGGAGTAACCTGGTCCCTGTCCAGGGCAGGAGGCTGGAATGGGATGAGCTTTAAGGACCCTTCCAACCCAAACCGCTCTAGAACTCTGTGATTTTATATAAATTAAAGATTAATTTCATATTTTCTTGGAGAACACACTAGATATCTTATATTTCTATCCAAAGCACCTCAAACTGAGCCCCAAAAATAAACTTTTCCCCTCAGGAACAAGCCAAGCAGCTGCGCAAGAGGAACTGGGAAGCTCTGAAGAACATCCTGGATAACATGGCCAATGTCACCTACTGCACCACCTGGTCAGAGGCCCAGCAGTACCTCATGGACAACCCCACCTTTGCTGAGGATGAGGAGCTCCAGAGTATGTCTGTGGGCTCTGGAATTCTTTGGGAAGGAGGATTCTTGCTGACTTGGAAGGAATAACCTGATTTTTTCCCTGTGTTCTTGCTAGACATGGATAAGGAGGATGCCCTGATCTGTTTTGAGGAACATATCAGGGCCTTGGAGAAGGAGGAGGAGGAAGAGAAGCAGAAAAGTTTGCTGAGGGAAAGGAGGAGGCAACGTAAAAACAGGGAATCTTTCCAGGTTGGTGCAGTTTGGGGTTCTGTGTAAAAATCTCATGGAATATCATGGGATATTCCACGTGGGCTTTTTTTATTTCTGAGGGTTGATTCAAGGGGATGTTCAAAGCCTGAAGTGTTGGGTTGTGGCATTTTCTCTGCTGTGTTACACACAAGAGAAAAATCAGAGGGGATAGGCCTGGAGGGGAAGGAGATGCAGCTGCAATGTTGTAGGTGGTGGAGAAAAGCAGGAAGAACAACAGAAAAAGAGATTTTTGTGGAACAAAAGTGGAATTCCAGTTACCAAGCCAATCCATCCCAGCTGGTACCAAGGAGAAGGAATGGCTCCAAATTCCCATTTCCCCTGTGTTTTGCAGCTGTTTCTGGATGAGCTGCACGAGCACGGGCAGTTACACTCCATGTCCTCCTGGATGGAACTGTACCCAGCCATCAGCTCCGACATCAGATTCACCAGCATGCTGGGCCAGCCTGGTAAGGAGGGCAAATCTGGGATTTGGGGCAGGCCACAGCAATCCTTCCTGGTTTTTATCACCTAAAAATGCTGCTCTGGGGTTAAACCTGATAAACCCTCCCTCAGGATCAACAGCACTGGACCTGTTCAAGTTTTATGTGGAGGACTTAAAAGCTCGTTACCACGATGAGAAGAAGATAATTAAAGACATCTTAAAGGTGAGCATTACCTTGAATTGCACATTTCCCATCCAGGGGAGCTGGGATTTCCTTGGAGTTGAAGGAATTCCTGATTTCCCTCACACCAAAGAAGCTGTTTTTTCCAGGATAAAGGATTTGTGGTGGAGGTGAACACTTCCTTTGAGGATTTTGTCACTGTCATCAGCTCCACTAAAAGAGCCACCACGTTGGATGCAGGGAATATCAAGCTGGCTTTCAACAGTGTAAGTATGAATTAATAAATTAATTCATTAATTGGGATATCTGGATAATTAGGATGGGAAATCTCTTCTCCAGACAGGAATTAGGATTTGTTTTCTATTCCATATTTCTAATTCCATAATATTTGAGGAATATTCTGTTATTTAGGGTTACTTAACTGATTTCAGTTGCCACGATAAAAATAAACCTTTATCCAAGCAGTCAGCATTCCCAGACTTGAGGAATTCTGGGATAGGAATTCAGTGATGCTCTCCTTTTGTACATAAGATTTCTCCTGATTTGTGTGGTTCTGTAGTTTTGCATCATTGGATTTTCATCAACAGCAATTCCATGCATGGAAAGGAAATAGTTGATTAATTTTTGATAAAATAATTTAATATCATAGTTTTGATTTATTAATTAAGTACAGAAAAGCAGTAAATTTCCTTGTCATTTCCAAGTGACTCAGACCAGCTCTGAGGGTGCAGAGCTGTGCAAAACCCCAATAAATGGAATTCCTTTCCTCTCATTCCCACAGCTGCTGGAGAAGGCGGAAGCGCGGGAGCGGGAGCGGGAGAAGGAGGAGGCCCGCAAGATGAAGAGGAAGGAATCAGCCTTCAAGAGCATGCTGAAACAAGCCACCCCCCCCATCGAGCTGGACGCTGTCTGGGAGGATGTAAGGATCAGAATTCCTTGGGGAGAACATTCCCAAAATCCCAAACAGGCCCCTGGTCATCCCTAAGAAACCCTGCGTTCACCAGGCTCGTCCTGGTTCTGCTGATGGGGCTTCAAAATCCCATCAAACCCCGTGGATGGGGCTTCAAAATCCCATCAAACCCCGTGGATGGGGCTTCAAAATCCCATCAAACCCCGTGGATGGGGCTTCAAAATCCCATCAAACCCCGTGGATGGGGCTTCAA
>JAWWEX010000300.1:1117443-1130817 GCA_035583215.1 Arremon brunneinucha
TGGGAATTCCTGGCTGGGCTGGGATTCCCAGAGCAGCTGTGGCTGCCCCTGGATCCCTGGCAGTGCCCAAGGCCAGGTTGGACATTGGAGCTTGGAGCAACCTGGGATGGTAGGAGTGTCCCTGCCATGTAGGGGGTTGGAATGAGATATTCCTTATTTTCCCTTTCCCCCACAACCCTGGGATTCAGTGAATGTTCCCTTGTCCTGACAACCCATGATTCCTAACCCAGATTTACCCCCCTCAGATGTAAATGGGGATTCACATTCCAACCCCTACAGCTGTCCCAGGCATTCAGGCTGGATGAACACAATTCCAAGGGCCCATGGACCAGCACCAAGAGTAACCTTTCCCAACAACATTCCTTTGAGGCTGTTGGGGCTCCCCAGGGAATGGGCACATTCCCAAGTGCTCCAGAAGGGTTTAGACAGCACTCCCAGGGATGCCCAGGGTGGGGTTTTGGGGTGCCTGTGCAGGGCCAGGAGCTGATCCATGATCCCCTGGTCCCTCCCAGCTGTGGATACTCCCTGCTCCCCTCACCGGGGTGAGCATCTGGATGCTCTCGGCGAAGTTGCCGATGAAGGCCATGATGGTCATCTTCTGCATCAGCCTCTCGATCTTGCTGAACTGCATCATGAACCTGTCCTCGTCCGACAGGTTCTCCAGGGGCTTCCTCTCCCTCTCGTAGAGCCTCAGCACCTTCACCTCGTTCTCCGTGGGCAGGAACCGCATCAGGCACTCCACGAAATCCACCGGCAGCGTCTTCAGGTCAAAGCTGAGGGAAATCCCAGGAAAGGGAGTGGGGACAGAGCTCCAGGCCAGGCCATGGGTGTCCCTCTGCCATGGAGCCGGGCTGGGAGAGCTGGGAATGTTCCCCTGGAGAAGGGAAGGCTCCAGGCAGAGCTCAGAGCCCCTGGCAGGGCCTGAAGGGGCTCCAGGAGAGCTGCAGAGGGACTGGGGACAAGGGATGGAGGGACAGGAGCCAGGGAATGGCTCCCACTGCCAGAGGGCAGGGATGGATGGGACATTGGGAATTCCTGGCTGGGCTGGGATTGCCAGAGCAGCTGTGGCTGCCCCTGGATCCCTGGCAGTGCCCAAGGCCAGGCTGGAGCAGCCTGGGACAGTGGGAGATGTCCCTGGATGAACTGGATGGGCTTTAAGGTCCCTCCCAGCCCAGAGCAGTCTGGGATTCAGCTCCACACGACAAAAAGCAAAGAAGCTGCTGTGAAGCTCCTCCTGCCCTGCCCATGCAGATGGGAACAGGATCCAGGGATAATGGGAACGATGCTGCTTCCATTTCCAAACACGTGGCCATTCCCCCACCCCTCCAGGCTCACTTTTCCAGGGAAAAGAGGTGGGGAGGAGCAAATATTTGTATTTAAATGGCCCAGAGCTCCCTAAAGCCCAACTGCTGAACCTGCCAGGACCTGAGGCAGGTTTGGGTCATTCTCAGCCAAAGGCAAAGCTTGTGCATCCACATTTGGAGATATTCCTTAAGGGAGAAGTGGGAGATGTTTGCCATGGCCCCAATGAGTCTGGATGGATTTGGGAGATATTCCTTGAGGGAGGAGTGGGAGATGTTTGCCATGGCCAGGATGATTCTGGATGGATTTGGATATTCCTTAAGGGAGGAGTGGGAGACGTTTGCCATGGCCCTGATGAGTCTGGATGGATTTGGGATCAGCCCCAAGGAGCAGCTCCACCTATCCCAGGAGCAGGGAAGGATCCATATAAATTCCTGAGGCTGCTCCACAAACCTAATTCCATGCAAAATCTGCTCCAGCACCTGGACTAAACCCATCCTGCATGGAGTAAACCAGAGAGCTGCCTCTTCCTGTGTTCCCTCTGGATTTTGCTCTCTGGGACAAGAAACACCGTGGAGCTGCCATGGCAAACTGGACAGGCTGGAAGGAGCTGCTTTAATAAAGGAAGCGCTGGTTTGTCCAACCCCAACAGTGACTCAGCAGCACAAATCCAACTCTGATTTCTGGGAATCCCCCATGGAATGTTTTCCATCAGCACTCCCAGCCCTCCCAGTGCTCGGGGCAGGGTTCCTTGGCTGCACTCACACGTGGATGGCTTTGCAGATCTCGTCCGCCGTCTTGCCGGCCTTGCGCAGGGTGATGGCCAAGTTCTTGGCTCTGTTGGCATCCAGCAGCGTCACCTTGTTGGAGCCTTTCTGAGGGATCTTCTGCTTGCTGGAGGTCAGGTCCATGGCTGGGCCCTGCGCTTTCGTTTTGAATATCTCCTCAAATTCATCCACGTTTAGATCCTGGAAAAGAAAGGAAAGGATTTATCCCGCAGGGAACACTAAATCCTCATCCAGGACTGCAGGAAAAGCCTTGTGGTGGCTGAGACAGGGTCATGGAATCATGGAATGGTTTGGGTTGGAATCCGAAAGCTCATTCCAGTTCCACCCCCTGTCATGGGCAGGGACAGCTTCCACCAGCTCGGCTTTTTCCAGCCCTCTCCAACCTGGCTTTGGAGCCCAGAGAGCTCTGACAGAGGCTGAGGGATGGAAGGAACACACTCCTGAGCTGGGATGAGGAAATCTGGCCAGAACCCAGAAATCCAGCCCCAAATAGCTCTGCACAGGTTCAAAAATTCAGGAAAACATTGGTGAGCACTGGAGCTTTATCCAGCCATGGGTAAAGCATCCATGGGAACATCCAGCACCTGGAATGAGCTCTGTCCCAAGGCCACTGCTGGGGAGAACTTTCCAATCCCCACAACTCCCTGACAGGAGGGGACAGGAGACAGGACAGGACAGCTCTGCTCCCTGGAACAGGGACAGGAGGAGAGCAAATGGAACCAGGCTGCTCCATCCAGCAGAGCCTTAGTTGGATATTAGGCAATACTGGATATTGGCAAGCGTGGTCAGGCACTGGAAGGGGCTGGAGCCCCCATTCCTGGGGGGATTTAACCCCTGTGGATGTGGCACTTGGGGACAGGGGGCAGTGCTGGCCTGAGGGCTGGGCAGGGCGGTCAGAGAGGCTTTTCCAAGGCAAACATTCCCTGTGTGGAATGCAGGCCGTGCAGGGCAGCAGGGAGGGAAGGAGCAGGGCACCTCGAGGATGCGCTCGTCGTCGATCTCGTTGAAGACGGTGCCGTTGATCTGGTTGGGCTTCAGCGCCACCCAGTTGAACACGGGCATGCGGAACTTGGTCTTGATGGGCTTCTTGATCTTCACAGCTGGGGACAGACAGGGACAGCTCCTGAGAAACCGCCTGGGAACGCCCTGGCAGCTCCCCAGCACTGGGGAAGGACTGGGCTGAGATAATTCCCACTGGCAGCCTGGAAAGGTGGCACTGCCTGCAGGGGCTGCTGGAGAGGGGAACCCTCAGCAGGGCAGCACCAGCCCCCAGGGCTCTGCAAACTCCCAAAGGGAAATCTGGGATCCCTGTAGCCCCACGAGCTGCCTGGGCTGATCTGAACTCCCAGGCTCTGTCCAAATTCCATGGGAAAGGAGGAGAGTGGGTGAATGAATCCCTGTCCTGCTGCTGGCAGAGCCCACTCTGAGCTGTGTCACAAACAGGTGACAGGAAGGGAAAAATGCCCCATTCCCAAGGGTTTGGGAAATGGGATTTGGGGAAACTTCAGCAGGGCACTTCTCAGCAGGTCTGAGTTTCAAGGCCAAAGGGGATGAGCTGCAGCAAAGCTGGGCTTTAACAGGGGCTTAAAGCCAGGTTTTAATTCCTGTGCTGAGCAAATCCAGCAAATCCAAGTCATTTGGGAACTTTGGAGTAATTTAGGAATTTAAACAGAGGAGCTGTGAAAATGAAACCTGGAAATGAGGCCTGATGGAGCAAGGGAACAACCCTATTTCTATTTCTGTTTCTGTTTCTGTTTCTATTTCTATTTCTACTTCTATTCCTATTCCTAGTCTATTCCTATTTCTATATCTATTCCTATTCCTAGTCTATTCCTATTCCTATGTCTATTCCTATTCCTATTCCTATTCCTATTCCTATTCCTATTCCTATTCCTGTCCCTATTCTGTTCAATCTGGAAGCCACACGTATAATTTCCATAATCCAGTTCCCATTTCCTTTTCCTTACATGAGAACACAAATTTGCTCCTTGCTACAAAATCAATGAATTAAAGTCCAACAATCAACCTTTTGCTCCTGAATTACTCCCCAGAAAATCTGGCAAACACGGGACAGAAACCCTGGTCCTGCAGTGCTGGACGCCAGGTGGGTAACAGGGAATACACAGAATATTCCAGTGGGAATTTTGGGAACTGTATTTATCCAGCTTGTGCTCATCTACACTAAACAGGGTTTTGCTCTCTGCTTAATTGATGGGGTTACTTAAAATAATTCCTAAAAGAAAAGAAGGAGCAGCTTTGAACACCCATGGAAAAAGGAAATTTTCTACTTGTGCACACACTGGAATGGATAATTAACTGCTCCCAGGTTATTCCAGGACAGGGAAGGCAGGAACGCCGTGTGGCAAAGATAATGGAGCTCAGAACCCCTTCAGATTCCCCTTCCTCCTCCTCCTCCTCCTCCTCCCTTCCCGAGCTCTGGGTGCCCAAATCCCCAGGGCTGGCTCCAACCTCCCCCTGCCCATCCCCTGGGTACCCCCAGGTTCCCTGGACACCCCCAGGACACAGGCAATGCCAGGATAAGGAATACTTAGCAGGAAGGAACCTACAGAAGAGCTTGATGGGCCCATCTTAGCAGGAAGCAGAGGGAACAGAGAAACAAGTGTTAGGAGAGGTCAGAGAAGCAGCATTTGTTATTTCCCAACTCCCCTCGGCCCCACAGCGTCCCTGCCCTGGGAATGCTCCTTCCTGCAGAGCCCCTGCACCCAGAAAAGGCAATTCCAGCCCCATTCCCTTGGAATTCCCACTGAAAAATGGGATCTGCAGCCCAGCAGCCCCCAAGGGATCAACCTTGGGGCTGGATTTTCCTACAGAACACCCTGGGACCCGCTGAGCCAGGATGCTTCTTGTCTTCCAAGGAACCTTTCAAGGCTGGAATATTTAAGTAGAATTTTTTGTCTTTAACAAAGCTCTTAATGAGAGTCTCTTGCTTTGGACTCCTAACGAGCTCTGGAGATTTCTGGGGACACCAGTGAGCCCTGAGACAGCAGGCAGGAGGCAGTGACTAAAACACGGCTAAGGATGGGCAGCACATTGTTCTTCCTTCCAAAAAATCTCCAAATTTCGCCTCTTCTTCCCAAATTACCACAAAAAAATTCACAAATTTTTCACTGCTACTTCTTCTCAGAAGAAATCAAACCCATATTGTGTCAAAGTCAAAAACGATTCTGTTTATAAAACACTTTTGGTGTGAGTTTTGCTCCACTGGAGAATCCGACTGTTCCAGACCAAATCTAATCCCTTGGGCTGATAAATCCCAGAATCTCCCAGTGGTTTGGGGTGGGAGGAACATTGAGGATTACCCAGTTCCCCCATCCCAAGCTGGACACTTCAGGGATGAGCGGAGCAGCCACAGCTCCTCCGGGCAGCCTCAGAGAGCCCGGAATTCTCCTTCCTTCCCCTCCCAGGAGCTCCTCATCCCCACCCCGGTGAGGAACAATGGGTTTGTGTAGGGCCAGCAGCCCTGAGGGAGCTTTACCTGCCAGGCCAGAGTTGAAGACCACGGTGGGCGAGGCCGTGCCGGGCAGGGGCGGGGCCGAGGGCGGCGGCGGCGGCAGCGGAGCCGCTGGGGCTGCATCGGGAGCTGGGCCCGGCAGAGGAGGAGGAGGAGGAGGAGGAGGAGGAGGCGGAGGAGGAGGTGGAGGTGGCACAGGCACTGCCACGGGGCCGTTGGGCACTGTGGGAGGGAGGGAAAATGGAGTTGCTGTGGAGGGAAGGGGCACAGAGAAAGCGTCACGGCATCCCCGCCATGTCGCCTCCTCACCCTGAGGGAGTAAAGGATGGAAAACTCCTTTTTTTATTATTATTTTCTAAAAGCCAGGCCATGTCTTCCAGCCTAAAGGAGCTGACAAGACACAAGAGGTTTTTCCAGCCCCTTCCCTCCTGAGCCCCTGTTTAAAGCACAGCCAGGATGTTTTTCCCCCATTTTGGGCCTGCTCTGCTGAGGAGTTGGAGTTTTGCATGGAAATCCGCTCTCCCAGCTCCTACACAGAGCAGAGGCTCCCTGTGCCAGGTGAACCCTCCTGGAAGCACAACCAGAGCCTGGTTCTCTCCCAGTCCAAAGGCCCAGAGACCCCAAGGCTTATTCCCAGTGAGGCTTTTTCCCCCCAAACCATTCCCTGAGCCACCAAAGGCCTTCAGGGCCTGGAAGTGCCCTCAGGAAAGAAGGGATCAACATTTCCATCCATGGAGGGGGCAGCCAGGTGGGGGTCACGCTCTGCTCCCAGGGAACAGGGGCAGCAGGAGAGGGAGCAGCCTCAGGCATCAGGAGGAGTTTCCCCATGGGAAGGGTGGTCAGGCACTGGGATCTCCCTCTCACCTGCCTCAGGTGAGCCTGGCAGGGCGGGCAGGGGCGGTGGAGGTGGGGGCAGTGGCACTGAGGAGGCAGCTCCAGGTGTGGCGCAGGTCCCTGGCACTGCCTCTGCTCCTGCTGGCACCATCCCGGAGCCCAGGGCCACGGGCAGGATGGAGATGTCCCCATCCCCTTTCTTCTGGATCTTGATGGTTCCCTGCTTCTCCAGCTCGTGGATCTTCTTCTCCAGCGTGGACTGGCGCTGGATGGCTTCCTCCTTCTCCTTCACCATCTTCCTCAGGGTGTGAACCTGGCTGTTGGCATCCTTGTAGATCTCCTGGAAGGACACAGAAGCAGAGAATGTGCACTCAGAATCCCAAGGGCAGCACCAGAACAGCCTGATCCAGAGAAGGAATTGCATTGCATGTGCCCAGGGCAGCCCCTCCAGAGAAATTCTGGATTCTCCCACCCTTTGGGACCTCCACAGGTCCAAAACCCCCACTTGGAATGCTCCAGAGCTGGGGAATGAGATGTGCCCACCTCACTCAGTGATTCCTGGCACACCCAAAGGGATTTCTGTCCATCCTTTGAGTGCACACACAAACAATTCCACTGCAATCTGCTCCAGGTTCAATATTGGGAAGCCAAGAGAATTCCCCTGCCCCAGATCCATGTCCCCACTCCTGCATCCTGAATCCACCCAGGGCTTCCCTGAGGAACCCACTCACCCTGATCACGTCCAGTTCTTTGTTCCTTTGCATCAGTTGCTTTTCCAGTTCCACAATTTTGGCCATGGCTTCGTTCTCCGTATCCTGGAGTTTTTCAGATAACTATCCAGCAAAAGAGAAATGGATTAAAGAACTGGAAAACTGGCAGTTTATCCATCAAAATAAGAGGTATCCATCTTGGATAAATTGATAAATTATTGATACTGCAGGAAACCCTGAAGCCTTTCTTTGGAAAGAAAACAGATTCCTGCCTGAGATGAGAGGCATCAAGTTGGAATGGGCTTGGAGCAGCCTGGGATAGTGGGAGGTGTCCCTGCCCATGGCAGGGGTTGAACTGGATGGGTTTTAATGTCCCTGCCAACCCAAAGCATTCCCTGGCTCCTACAGCACCTCAGAGGGGCAAACTCTGCACAGCGAGTTAAGAACAATATTTATTCCAAGTGATGGGACTACAGGGATGCTGAGAGAAGGAAAAGCCTTTTCTCAGTTTTAAAGTAAGGAAAACCCCTTTTTATTTGAAATTATTTTCCAAAAGCCAGGCCATGTCTTCCAGCCTAAACGAGCTGACACCAAGGTTTGGGACAGCAAACCCTGAGCATCTACTCAGGAAGATTTTCCAGCCCCTTTCCTCCTGAGTTTAAAGTACAGCTAGGATTTTTTTCCCCTGTTTTGGGCCTGCTCTGCTGAGGAGTTGGAGTTTTGCATGGAAATCAGCTCTCCCAGCTCCTCCTACACCTGTGCCAGGTGAACCCTCCTGGAAGCACAACCAGTGCCTGGTTCCCTCCCAGGTCAGAGCCCCAGCAATCCCAAAGGTTTTCCCCAGTGAGCCTCCCCCCAGACTGGGCCAGGCCAGCCCAGAAGTGTTAAATTTTAAGATATTTTTATGTTAAAAGCGCTGTAGATGTGCAAAGCCTTGGGCACTCACGTGGGACAGGTTTTCCTCCAGCTCCTCCACCCTCTCCAGGGCCGCGTTCTTGGTCTCGGCATCCTCCAGCAGAGCCCCCACGTCAAACACGTTGTCCAGGTAGGCCTGGATCTGCACCTGCAGCTTGTCACTCTCCGTGTGCTTCAGCTTCTGCAGGGCCCACAGGGGACACAGGGCACACAGGGGACACTGGTGACACCGGGCACTGGCACAGGGCTGGGGACAGGGGCAGCTCAGGGCACCTCCACCACCCAGGGAAACCCTCTGGACCCCAAACAGCCCCAGTTCAGCCAGGCAGGGTCTTGTCCTCTGTCCCTGCAGGGGATATGACAGCTTCCCTGCCCGTGGAATGGGAGCTTTAGGGTCCCTTCCAGCCCAAACCACCCCATGATTTCCTCTGTGCCTGCACGGAAAGGCTCTGCCTGGTCCCCATGGACTCCCAAGCACACCCATGGCCAGTGCAGCCTGTCCACACACACCCCACAGACCCCACATCCCTCTCCTGGTGGTCCCTGAGCAGGGACCTGCAGGGACAGGCCATCGCCATGCCCACAGCAGCAGGGTTTCCATGGATGTGCCACCAAGGACAGGCAGAAATGCTGCCTGGAGAGGCTGTGGTGCCCCAGTCCCTGAAGTGCCCAGGGCCAGGCTGGAGGGGCTTGTGGCAGCCTGGGACAGCAGGGGGGAAATGAGAAACTCTTTCAGGTCCTTTCCAACCCAAACCATTCTGGGATCCCATGGAGAACAGAGAAGGGGAAACAAAGAAGCAGCTGACAGACAGATAGACAGACAGACGGACAGACAGCAGAGGACTCTGGCTGTCAGAGAATCCCACAGGAGACTCCTCCAGCCTGGAGAGGGAGGGAGCCCCGTGGGGACGTGGCAGGGCGAGCGTGGCTGTGGTTCATCCTCCCTTTGTTATCAGGCTCCGGATTTAGCTCCAGGCTGTAATTCCAGCTGGCTGCAGCCATTCCCTCCAGCTGTGGGACAGCCCAGGGGCTGTGGGGTGAGGGTTTGGGGATGGGAGCAGCCCCAGACTCACATCCAGGTACTCGTCCAGGCCCAGCTTGGTGAACTCGTACTGCAGGTGCACTCGGAAGTTCATGTCCTCCACGGAGTGCACCACGATGTTGATGAACTGCATGCAGGCCACCTGCAGGGACACCCAGGGACACCAGGGGTGGGAATTGAAATACAGGGAAACCCCAGAACCTCGGGCTTGTAAGCCAAAGCTCAGAATCAAATACAGGATTTGATCTGAGAAATAAATACACGTTTTAATCTGAGAAACAAATACAGGATTTGATCCTTGGAAAAGGTTTCTAAACTTAAGTGATAGAATAAGAATGTAAATTTATAGCTTAAAGCTAAGTTTACATGTTAAGTTAAAAATAATAAATTTTAGAGTTTAAGATGCAGAAAAAATAAAAGTAGTTACAAAGGTAAATAAGAAGTTTTGCATATAGCACTGTAGGTTTGTATGTTATAATATGATTAAGAAAGTTTACACTATAACATGAGTTCATAAGGTGAAACATTTAAAGATTAAAGTAAAAATATAAATATCTTTGTTAGTAATGTTTTGTTGGTTAATAAATCTTTAAAAGTTCCTACAATTAGAGGTTTTGTCACCTTCTGAGCTGTGTGGTGAAGATGTGAACAGAACCCACCTTTCTTACTTATGCAGAAGATAAGAAAAAGAAATTGCATCATCTAAAGCAACTCAGAAATCATGTCTCCAACTTATTCAAAATTCCTCCCCAAATCCCACCCCAGGTACCCCCAGGAGCAGCTGGAATGGGCTCTGTGGGACAGCACTGGGCAGGATCCCAGGAGCAGGATGTGAGCAGGCTCCCCAGGCTGGGCACAGCACATTCCCTGTGCTCCTGCCAGGGAAATCCATCAGCTGCTCCCTGAACTGCCCCATTCCCAGCCCAGGCTGGGCTCAGGGAGTCCTGGGCTGCTGGGATGGAGGGAATGAGCATTCCAGGAATTAAATCATGTCTGCACAGCCACCTCCCCAGAGCAGGAATGCTGCTGGGGCCAGGGCAGGCTCCAGGCTCTGAAAAACCAGTCCTGGGTCTAAACAGCCTGGAAAAGGAGATTCATCTGGGCCTGGTTCTGAACAGCGTGGAAAAAGGAGATTTATCTGGGCTTGGGCTTAAACAGCCTGGAAAAGGGAGATTCATCTGGGCTTGGGCTTAAACTGCCTGGAAAAGGGAGATTCATCTGGGCCTGGTTCTAAACAGCCTGGAAAGGGGAAATTCATCTGGGCTTGGTTCTAAACTGCCTGGAAAAGGGAAATTCATCTGGGCTTGTGTTTAAACAGTCTGGAAAAAGGAGATTCATCTGGGCTTGGTTCTAAGCTAGGAAAGTGAGATTACTCTAGGTTTGTAAAAGTGAGATTACTCTGGGCCTGGAAGCCCCATTTAGGAAAGGGGACTTGCACAAAGGGACCTCTGTTGGTTGCCCAAAGCACATTTCCCAAGCTGAACCAGGAGCAGATCCCAGGGATTGGCATCCACACACACCCCAAGCCAGCCAGGGCAAGGCAAAGGCTCCCCAGGGTATGGGATGTGGGCAAATCTCCTGTGGAGTGGCAGGAATTGGGTACAAATCCCAAAAATTCATCCTTTCCTTGCCACTCCCTGCTGTGCCCAGGTGTCTCTCAAGATCCCATCTGACACCCCTGGAGCTGCTCCAAGAAGGAATTTCCCTCATCCTTGCTGGGTTCCTCATGGATAAAACCCCATCCTGTGAGCAGCACTGCAGCAGCAGCTTCCCAAAATCCACCAGGATCCCTCCCAGACCTCTAGGAGGAACCTGAGGGTTGAAACAATCTGATTTTCCTGCAGGAAAGGCCTCCAGAGACTCCACATCTCCAGGGCATTTGGTGGGAAGAAGGAACTGAAGGCACCCCCTGGATCACCAGTTTGGCACTGGGATTGGCCACTTCCCTGGGATCTGTTCCAGGGCCAGAGGAAAAGGGGATGGGATAAATCTGAGACTCCAGGCTGGTGCCTTGAGGGGAAAATGCAAGGATCATGTAATTCCCTCCTTTTCTTTTTAAATCCAAGGAATTTGCCAGCCTCATTTTTAACCTGCTGGCCCTCAGGGCTGTGATCCCATCCTGGAAACATTCCTGGAGCCCACAGGAATCACCTCACTGGTGCTCTCACACGGATTTTTGGCAGAAAAAGGTCTTTTACACAAAGCTCAGTACTAAATTGGTACAAAGTGCAACAGAAGCCTCAGAATTCCAGTGCTGGGCTGGGAAATCCTGCTCAGAACAGCCCCACATCAGATCCAAGCCCTGAGCAGGAATTCAAGGGAGGCTTTTCCTGATTAAATCAGGATTTCAGTTTCTCACACTCCAGCAAAGACCTCAAACCCCCAGATTTGGGGGATTTTTGCCATCAGCCCTGGAACCATCACCCTCCCTGCTGCTGCAGCTCTGCCTGAGGCAGCAGCAGGGCTCAGGGAAGGACAATGCTGGAAAACCCAGGAGTCTGTGGCACAGGGACTCACCATGAAGTCAATGTTGTTGTCCTCGTTCCTGAAATGCTCCATGAGCTTCTCAAAGCGCTGCTTCTCCCCACACACCTGAAAACAGAACACCACACCAGGGTCAGCCCCACAGGGAACCTCAAACACACCTTATGTGCCTGCTCACACCCTCTCCAGCCAGGGGAAAATATCCTAAATAATTCCATGTGGGCACCGGCAGTGTGGGGCTGAGCAGCCAGGCACAATTCCTGTGCCTCTGTAATTACAAAAGAACTCTTTTTATCTCTTTTCTCCTTAAAAGCTGGATCTCATCCACGAGTGGAAGGAGCAGAGCTGCACCAGGCTGTGCCACAGCTCAGAGCTGACTTTTCTCTGTAATTAGGGAGAAACCCAAATGACAGGGAGAGAAAAGAGAGAAAATTATCCCTGGCTGAAGGAGGAGTGGAAATAAATCAGTGTAACATCAGAGTTCCAGAGTGACCTTCCCAAAAGCTGTCTGGATAAGCTGAACCCCAGTTTATTTTCTTGGCATTTCTTCTTGCCTTGGAGCAAAACACCTTGGGTTCTCCAAAGTCATGGGCCACCTTCAGAAAAGCTCCTCAGTTCTGGGTTATTCCCAAAGCACCTGAATCCCGGGTTTACCTGGAAATTCCAGCTGATTTCCCACCCAGAGAAGCCACGAGCACACCCTCCCCTCCCAAATCCCACTATTCTGGAATATTTTTGTATAAACCAACACAGCAGCTCTGCTGGGTGAGAGCCAATGATGGGATTTTTCCCTGCACAGGGAATAATGGATCCCTGTCCCACCCAGATCCCAGCTTGGATCCCACAGAGCTCTCAGAGATTCTGGATTTCAGGGGAGCACCTGGAGCATCCCAAAGCTGTCCCACAGCTCTCCTGGAATTCTGCTCCTCCTGCAACACCAGCCTCAGAGAACGGGGATAAACCAGGGAGCTGCTTCTGCCACATCCATGGACAGCAGGACAAAGGGCTGGGAATGCTGAGGGAGCTCAGCTGGGATATCCCATCCCAGCAGAGTTTGAATTATTATTATTATTATTATTATTTCCAGTTATTTGGAAATTTTCCAGCTCAGCTGAGATATCCCACTCCAGTTTGCTGCCCTGCTGGAATAAGAGCTGCTGGAATTGTTGAAATTACAGCTCTTCTGCATGAACATGGGAACCATGGAGGGGACACCAGGATGCTCCAGGGGAAACTGATGGAGCTGATGGAAAATCCTTCCTGCAGGGAATTCAGCTGCATGAGGAGGCTCCAGTCAGCCACAGCAGAAGTGGGGACCCCCAGATGTGCAGAGGCAGCTGCACCAACCTCCTTGAAGTTGTCAAAGGCAGACAGGATGATCTCGTGTCCCCCTCGGACCAGGCACACAGCGGCCAGCAGCTCCAGCACCAGGGCCTTGGTCCTGTGGAGAGAGCACAGGGACACCTGAGGGACAGCAGGGACCCTGCAGGGGACAGGGGGGAGCTGCAGCCTCACCCCATGGGTGTGTGTCTAACCCTGGGATCCTGCAGCCTCACCCTGTCTGTGTTTAACCCTGCACTGGATCCTGCAGCCTCATCCCATGGGTGTGTGTTTAGCCCTGGAGTGGATTGTGCAGCCTCATCCCATGGGTGTGTGTCTAACCCTGGGATGGATCCTGCAGGGAGCTGCAGCCTCTCTGTGTGTGTGTTTAACCCTGCAGTGGATCCTGCAGCCTCTCTGTGTGTGTTTAACCCTTGGAATGGATCCTGCAGCCTCATCCCATGAGTGTGTGTTTAACCCTTGGAGTGGATCCTGCAGCCTCATCCC
>JAWWEX010000300.1:1138442-1158352 GCA_035583215.1 Arremon brunneinucha
TGGAGGGACAGGAGCCAGGGAATGGCTGCCACTGCCAGAGGGCAGGGATGGATGGGACATTGGGAACTGGGAATTCCCAGAGCAGCTGTGGCTGCCCCTGGATCCCTGACAGTGCCCAAGGCCAGGCTGGAGCACCCTGGGACAGTGGGAGGAAAGTTGGAATTAGATCCCAAACCCTGGAATTCCAGGATGTGCCCACTCCAGGGGTGCAGACTTTGAATGCCCCAATTTAATACAAATCATTGCTGATTTCTCCCATAATTTCCATCTTTTTTTGCTGTTAAAAATTACCCTGTTCTCCCCTGGCTCCCAGAGAGCAGCCCAGGGTAGATCTCACAGAGATGAGAAGCTGCAGTTCATCAGGGCTGGGTGGGTTTTGGGTTCCATCCCTGCAAATTTTTTGCTGCTGGTGGGTTGGAAACTGTGGGGTTTGTATCAACTGACAGCAAAAATTTCCTTCAGAAAGGGAGGTTTTGGCTCATCCCAGCAGTTTGGGGTTTCTGTGATCTGCTGGAGCTGCTCACAAAGATGTTCTGGTAAATTAGGAAGTATCTGACAAAAGGATGACTTCCCCAGGCCCCTGAGCAGTGAAAGTGTCACTGGCAAAGCCCAAATTCAGTGACTGCAGCTCCCAAAACCGTGTCAGATTTAAGCCAAAATATCAAAGCCCATTTCTGGATTTGCCTGGATCATTCCCTCCTCACAGACCCAACAGATTCCAGAGGAAGAACTGAAGTTTCTCACTTCAATCCCCATGAAAACTCCAACATTTTCCTCAGAAGAAAGGGAATTTCTAATGGGCTGGGACACTGCAAAGCCTGCATTAATATTTATCTGACAGCAGAGCCTGGCTCTCAGCAAAGCTCCTTCTCCCAAAAAAGCAGCACTGAAATCCCCCAAGGTTCTTCCCCCTTTTTCATCCTCCTGCCCTCATTTTGGTGTCGGTTTCCCAAATCCCTGTGCCTCCCCTGAAGGAAAATCCCCTCTCAGTTGCCAGGGAAACAGGAGCAGGGAATTGGCAGCTTCAGCACTGCTGAGGAGCTGCAGGGAGGCAGAGGGGCTGGAATTAGGGAGGGAAGGTCCTGGAGCAGGGACACAGCTCTGCCCACCCCGGCCAGCTCCTGAATTCTGCATTTTCCTGATGAGATCTTCTCAGCCTCCTCCTTTCCCCTCCAAACCTTTCAGCCCAGCCTGGGGGACTGGGAGGTGTCCCTGCCCGTGGAATGGGATGAGTCCAAACCCTTCCAACCCAAACCAGGCTGGGATTCTGGGGTTCCTTCCTCCCACTGCACAGTTTCCACCATTCCAGGAGTGTCCACACACCCCAAAAATCTCATTTACCACCCAGAGATGGGGCAGAACCTCCTGGTTTTGCCCAAAAAAACCACCCTGCACCTCCTCCGCAGCTGAGCACCTGCCTTGTTCTGAGGAGAAGGCTCTCCTTCAGTTCACCAATATTTACTTGTATTGTATATTTATAATATACAACATTATAATAATAAAATTATAATATACAATATTATAATCATAAAAATTACAATTCCAAAATTATAATAGCAAAAAACCCCTCTCTTCTTAAAAATCTCTCACCTACCTTCATCTTTCAGGTTTTTGTTAATGTACACAATCCCCAGCTATTGAAAAAACACCGTTTTAAAAACAGATCTTTAAAAAACCCACGTATTTTTAAAAGATATACCTTTTTTAAAAATACCTATTTAAAAGAATATAAAAAATACAGATTTTAAAATTTAAAATTTATTTTTAAAATCTGCATTTTATTAAATTATTGAAATTTTTTTATTAAATTATTTAAAATGTGTATTTTAATAAAAATACAGATTTTAAAATTTAATTTTTTTAATCTGTATTTTATTAAATTATTAAAATTATTTTATTAAATTATTTAAAATCTGCATTTTATTAAAAATACAGATTTTAAAATTTATTTAAGATTTTAAAACATGGATTTAGGGAAAGAAACCCTCCAAAATCAAATCCAAAAATGCTGCCCCAGCACTAAGATGGCTCTGGAGGCAGGAGGAAAATTTGGGCTGGAAAACTCTGTCAGGTCCCATTTCCGTGGCAGTTTTGGGTATGAGCAAAGCCTCTATTTATAACAAAAAGGGGAAATAAGAGGGACAAGGGCTAAAAGCTCTAAGTTCAGCTATCAAACACAACTATTTGCACCACGATAAGGGGAAGCCAGCTCTTGCTTCCACGCCAGCTGTTCCCCTCTCTCCGCGGAAATGCCGCTCTGTGGAAGCCAACCAGGCTGGGAACTGCAATGTGCCAACCACACGTGCTGAGCCCGGGTCCCTTCCCCTGGGGCTGGGGCTGTCCCAGCCCGTGTGGCCAGCACGTTCTCCATGGCATGGCAGCAGGGCTGGCCCCGTGGTGCCCTGAGGGGACAGAGCCCATGGCACTTACGGGACGATTTTCCGGGCGGCAGCGCCATCGGCGGAGCGCAAGGGGAAGCTGCTCCACAGGCAGTCGGCTGCCAGGCAGCTGTGGCAGCGTTTGAGCTCAAGGTGGTCGGGCAGAGAAACCAGTCTGAGGGGGGGTGAGAGGAGATGAGAGCATGGGGAACCGTGGGAGAGGTGGGAGAGGTCAGAGAACGGGGGCAGAGCGGCCGAGTGGGGAAAAGGGAACGGGGGAGACGTTGAAAGGGACATTCAGACAGGTGAGGAATAAAGGGAGATGTGAGAAAGGGGAAAGGGTGGAAGGAGATGAAGAGAAACAATGTAAGAGACATGTAAGGTATTCCTGAGTTAGGCATTCCTAATCCCAAGCACTTCTCCCAAGGACACGGCAGAACCAGCACCTCCTGGCAGAGCAATTCAGGAGCAAAGATCACCAAAAATCCTAAAAAACCCTAAATCAACTGGCCAGGTGATCCTGCTGCACTCCACAGCTGGGTTTCTTCCCCAGAGCTCTCCTCCTCTGCACTGCCTGAGGGCTGGGAATTAAATCTTCCAGGTGCAAGGTTTGGAGCCACTCAGCATCAACCCCAGGGCTGAGGTCAGTGCCTGGCGCACCAAAACCATCCCTGCTGGAGGGAAAGGCTGGAAGTGACTCCAGTTTGGACTCTGCAATGCTCATAGGATTATGGAGCAGAACTCCATAAAAACCTAAAAAAAGTCCCAAAGGATCTAGCACTCTGAGCTGCATCTGAGTATCAGTACTGGGAGCTGAGGACATCCAAGGAATGGGAGAGAGGTGCCTGCCAGCCAACCCTGGGAGGTGATCCTGCCTTTTACCATAAATAAAATTAAAAAAAAAGGAATACTGGGAAAGAGAGAGTCAAGCATGGAATGGTGAGAGGGTGACAGCAGGTTAGGGGGAGGGAAGTGCCCTTTCCAAAGAATCCAGTGTCCCGTTCATGGCAGCACTGAGGGAATGTGCTGCTGGGAGAGCGAGGACACGCGATGGGAGCCCCAGCCTGGCTGGGTCCATGGGAATGCTGAGGACATTTTGGAGAAGAGGAATGGCACAAGGACACGCATCCTCAGCCCATCCTGCCCCTTCCACCTCAAACCACCATTCCTCTACTGTGCTCAGAGGGCAGGGAGGGATCCCCAGAGGGCAGAGCTGCCCCGCGGTGCCGTTCCCAGGGGTCCGTACCGGAGCGTGGAGTGGCGGCCGGAGCGGGACACGCTGCTCCCCACGGGAGAGGGCAGCTGGCTGCCCCTGTGCAGGTCCTCGATGGAGCGGCTCCAGGGCTTGGACTTGTCCATGGAGCTCTCCACGCTGCTCTCCAGGCTCTCAAAGTCAAACCTGCGAGGAAAAGGAAATTCCAAGGCCGGGTGAGGCGGGAGAGGCATGCGCGGAGTTCTCATTCCTGCTGGAATCACAGAATCACTGGACAAAGCCAAAAGAGACAAAAGCAAAGGAAAACATCTCCAGGACCATCAAATCCAAGTGATCCCCCAGCACTGGGAAGGTCCCTTCCCACCCAAGCCTTTCCAGGGTTCTGTGATCCCAGCAGGTGGAATAATGATGGAAAAGGAGAGTTGTGGTGCTGGAGGGACATGGAAAAGCCCAGGGAAACAGGATGAACTTCACAAGGGGAAGGAAATTCCACAACAGGTTCACTCAGGCTGGGAAAGCCCTCCAAGAGCATGGAATCCAACCATTCCCAGCCTTGTCAAGGTCACCAGTAGGCCTTGTCCCCAAGTGCCACATCCACAGGGCTTTGAATCCCTCAGGGACACATCTTCGAACAAACAAACAAACAAACAAACAAACAACTTCAACATAAAATAAACCCAACACTGGCTGCTTGCTGAGGAATATCCCTGCCTGGAAGGAAAGGCTGGGAGTTCTGGGAGCTCTCTCCAGTGAATCTCCATAAATCAGCTGTGCCAGTACCACTTTGGTTTCCTCCATCCCAGTCTGGCCCCACAGACCTCCCAGCACATTCAAATATCACCCCCATCATCCCAGATTCCCTGATTTCTGACTCCCTGCCCGTTGTTCTGCTATTCCAAGCAGGAATTGCTTGTTCCCCTTCCAGCTCCTGAGGTTATTACTCATGTTCCCCATGCGAGAGGGGAAAAACCCAGCGAGCTCCTTGCGTACATTTGTATAAATTTAGGAAGAAAGGCTTTGTACAAACATTTCTTTTTGCTGTGCACGGTTTTTTCCAGTGGGTAACATTTGAAACCATAGGATTTTCCCTCATGAATTTTCCTGCAGCCCCACCACAAATCTCTTTTCTGGGCAGTGATGGACGTAAATCTGATGGCAGCCTTGCTAAAAATAAATTATTGGCTCTCCCCAGCTCGAGTTTCTACTCCAAAATTATCTTTAACCTAAGGCTTCTCTTTCATTTTTATAGAAAAAAAATCTGCTACAATATCCTGAGTGAATGTGGATTAATTCCCCATGGCTGGAATTGCCCACAGCCAGCTTGGATGGGTTTTGGAGCACCCTGGGGCTGGGAAGGCTCCCTGGCCATGGCAGGGATGGGATTTAGGGTCCCTGCCAACCCAAACCAGCCTGGGCTGATTCCACCACCATAAAACAAAGTCTCAGCTGAAGATCTCCACTGAAAGCTGATTTTCCCCCCTGGTTTTTCAGAGCCCATCTCATGATTTATGACCCAAACAACTAAACCTGATCGCAACGTCCCAGATGTCAGAAACAAACTCAGTTTCCAGTCTTCCCAACTCCCAAAGTGCCCCTGGAATTGCTGCTGAGCTGAGCTGCAGCACATCTGCTGCCCAGCACCCCAGCCTGGCTGCAGGGTGGGAATCCCTTTGAACACAGCAGGAACACAAAGCCCTGGGCCCAAACTCCAACTGCAAACCCATTTCCAAGGAACTCTGCACCTTTCCACACATTGTGGGATGGGTTCTCCACCCCTAAGATGCTCAGAGACCAAAGATAGAAAATATGAACAGAGATGAATAATCCTAAGGTTTAAATTCAGGTTGTTTTGGGGTTTGTTTTTGTCTGCTGGGAAAAAATAATTTCAAACTCACATCAAGATTTCCTCTCAGGCCCACAGAATCATGGAATTACTGATGCTGGAAAAGACCAGAACCACCAAACACTTCTATGCCACTTTTTGAACAATTCCAGGGATTGTGACCCCACCACTGGCCTGGGCAGCCTGTTCAATGCTTAACCCCTTTGGAATTAGGGAATATTCCCTAAAATCCATGTATTTCCTGGCAGGAAATCCCAGGAATGTCTCACTTACGTGACTGCATACTGGGCAAAGGACAGGTACTCCACCAGGACATCCAGGCCTTTGTTCTCCTCATTGAGGAACTCCCTGACCCACCTGTGAGAAGAACATCAGACATTAGAGCCTTCCTGAGCCTTTGGGATTCCCTGGAATTCTCAAAAAACCAGAGACAGAGCCACTGCAGCACTCTGGGCAAAAAAAAAGGGTTTTCAGAGTGATTTAGAGGACTTTAAAAAGCCCTTTAGATGCCTTTCCAAATGCACTGAAATGAGGGGTTTTTTCAAGCACTGTGAAGGTCAGCTCCTCACACAGGGACTTGGCTCGGTTTTTATCTCATCCTGGTTTCCAGCAGGCTGTAAAAGCAGGAAAAGAATCTCTGATGGACGCCCTGGGTGTACATTTAACAGCAATTCTGCCTCTTTTTGTAAAAGGTGTTCACCTGTCACAGTGAATTCCGGCCCCTGGGCTTTGCAAAATAATTCAGGGAAGTCTGTTATGTTCCAAAGCTTTGGTAATGCCAAGGAAAATCTAAAATTGAGGGGCAAAGTGAGGGGGGAAAGGGGCTCAGCACAGCCCCAGCTCCTCTCTGAACCCCAATGGGGCAGCAAATCCCCTGGGAACGGCTGGGTGCCACTGGAGTGAGGGAATCCAGGGAGGGAAGGGGGAATTCCAGGTTCGTGGAGAGGGAACTCATCACCTCTGACTGATTCTGCTCTTCAGAACGGGCATTTTTTATCATTTCCCTGCGAAAATAAGCAGCCTGGTGTTTCATAAAATGGGTTTTGGAAGGAATCCCTCACCAGGGGCCCCAGGGAAATGGGCACTGGTGCTGTGCCCTCTTTCCTTGCCCTGGGGCAGCAGCCAGGTTCCTCCTGCCCACCCTAAATCCAGGGGGATCCATGGATGCCCTGAGCCTCTGGGGGGAATCCCTGGTGCTGGGAAAGGAGGGAACCCCTGGCAGGGCTGTGCGAGGAGGTTTTGGGATGGAGCAGCTCCAAGGAAGGTTCCCATCCCCACACTGGGACTGCAATTCCATCCACAGATTAAAATATCCCAAATTCCCTCAAAATCCCAGCAGAGTCCCCAGAAATCCATGGGACTGAGCTGGACACAGGGAGTGAGCATGGAGAAATCCACTGGAAAAGCTCCCTGGCTGATGCCCCAGTGCTGGACCAGCTCCTGCTACCACAGGAAGGTGAAACTGGTGGGAACCAGGATGGAAAAGGGATGTCTGATAAAAACCTAAACTCTGATAAAAACAAAACCCCTGGCAATTCTACTGCAGCAATCTGGGATTTGCTGCTTTGTGCATAAATCCTAGTGCTGTTATTCCCAGTCAGGCTCCATGTTAAAGCTATGAGACAGCAAGGGGGGTAATACATAAATGTATAGTTACATTTAAAATTTAACAATTAAATAAATTAACACATTAAATAATTTTATTATATTATAATTTTAAAATATTATTATTTTAATATATATTTTAGAATTTTAATTTTTAAAATTCTAAAATAAAATTTCTAAAAAATATTATTTATTAAAATTAATCTATTATTTATTTAAATTTAAAATGTATATATTATAAATTTATTAAATATATCTACAATTTTTTATGTATTTATTCTGGACACAGCTTCACTCCCTGTGCTCTGACTGAGCAGGAGACTCCAACCTTTCCCTAGCCCTCAGAAAAATGTGGATGAATCCATCAGGAAAGGATTAAAGAAAGCTGAATTATCCTCTAGAGATGCCCAGCTCCCCTTAACTAAGCCCATCAGGCCTTAATTAGCAATCAAGGGGCATCACTTATTGACATGCAAAGGGGCTGTATTCTCAAAGACAGACAACTTTAGAATTCAAAAATTAATTATTAAATAATAAAAAATAAATTAATTAATAAAATAAATTTAAAATAAAATTAATAAAAATAGAAATAATAAGAATTAAATTGAAGCAGAGGCATCAAAAACTCTCACCCAATGTGGTTTGTCCTCAAGGAAATTTCCAGTTCTCGGAGCACCTGAGTTGACTCCTGGACTCGTCTCCTGAATTTCTGCAATGGAATGAGCAGCAAAAATAACAATTAGGCTCTATTAAAAAACATCAACATCTCACCCAGCACAGAGGGAATGAAGAAAACTGGGGGGAAACTGAGAACTCCTCTAAATCCCCAGGAATGCAGCAACAACAGCCCAGCAGTCAACAAAACCACGTGTGGAGAGATCCCTTCTGTTCCCAGGAACATCCTGGAGCTTCCACGATTAAGGAAATTAAAAGCCTGGAGATAAATAAACATTTCTTTATAAGCCAAGCTTTGGTTTAACACCAAACTTTCCCCTGAAGGCTGCAGAGCCCCTCTGAAGGTGGCAGAGAGCCAGTGGGGGCACCGCAATCCCATCTGGAGCAGGACTGGAGGATGCTCTTCTCCCTGCCCATGGGAAGGGGCTGAAACAGGTGGAGAAATCCCTCTGGAGCAGCTCTTTCGGCACATTCTCCATCCTGAGCAAGGCAAATGAGAGCTAAAGGGGTGAGAAGGGGTAAGGGCAGGCTCAGGTAGGATTTTGGGAAGGAATTCCTGGATGGGAAAGGCCAGGTGGAGCCATGCAGCAAAATCAGCGCCGGCACCTCAGTGGCAGCAGGAATCCTGGTGGGATCAGCGCTCCCATCCCTGTGGAAACCTTCAGCAGGAACCCTGGTGGGATGAGCTCTCCCATCCCTGCAGGAACCTTAACTCCAGTGGGATGAGCTCTCCCATCCCTGCAGAAACCCTGGTGGGATGAGCTCTCATATTCCTGTGGAAACCTTCAGGAACCCTGGTGGGATGAGCTCTCCCATCCCTGTGGAAACCTTCATCAGGAACTCCAGTGGGATGAGCTCTCCCATCCCCACAGGAACTCCAGTGGGATGAGCTCTCCCATCCCTGCAGGAATCCTGGTGGGATGAGCTCTCCCACCCCTGCAGAAACATTAACTCCAGTGGGATGAGCTCTCCCACCCTTCCCGTGCCAGAGGGGCTGAGGAAGGGCTGTGGGTGATCTGCAGTGACCCAACCACAGGCAGGAAAGCAGGGCAGTTATTTTTAGCCCCTTCGGGTTTGTCCTTTGTCCCGGCAGCCCTGGGTAAGAAAGGCTCCAATGTGAGCCCACGGAGCGAAGCCAAACGCGGAACAATCCCCAAACCCTGCGGAGGAAAAGCACAAAGACGCCGTTCACCGGGCTGGGAACATCCACACAGGGAATGTCAGGGTTTCCTGGGAAATGGCTCCCTGCTCCTGGATGGGGGCTCCAACCAGAGCAGTGTGGGACCCAGGACATTGCTCTGGCTGCCCTGGAGGGCTCCAGACCTGGCAGGGGCTCAGAGACCTGGGCACGGAGTCACAGACACCTGTGCCTTGATTTTAGCCCATGGAAACAATCACCAACTTTGTGTGAGGAGCTACAAGCCACAAGAGTTTGAGTAGAGTGATGGTGAATTTGTCACAGAGTGAAAAAGTAGAATTTTGGGGGTTTAGAATGGGGGTTCAAGTGCAAGATGGAGGAATCTGGGCGTGTCCTGTCCTTCTTCTTCTTCTTCTCGTTCTCCATCTTCTGCTGTGACACTTTTTGATTGGTTTAGAGTAGAGACAGACTGTCTAACATAGGGGAAAGGTATTGGAGAATTATTGTAAATAAAGTACACGTAGTTCTTAGTATAAAAAGCCAGCACCACCCCAAGGAATTGTCACTATGGATAGAGCTGTCACCATGGATGGAACTGATCACCAAGGATGGGAGCTGATCCCTATGGATGGAGCTGTCACCATGGATGGAGATGATCACCAAGGATGGGAGCTGATCCCTATGGATGGAGCTGTCACCATGGATGGAGATGATCACCACAGAAGGAACTGATCACCAAGGATGAGAGCTGATCCTCATGGATGGAGCTGTCACCATGGATGGGAATTGTCACCATGGATGGGAGCTGATCCCCATGGATGGAGCTGTCACCATGGATGGAATTGTCACCACAGATGGAGATGATCACCATAGAATGAACTGATCACCAAGGATGGGAACTGATCCCTATGGATGGAGTTGATCCCCATGGATAGAGCTGTGCCCATCGATGGGAATTGTCACCATGGATGGAGGAGATCTCCATGGATGGAGTTGATCCCCCTGGATGGAGCTGTGACCATGAATGGGAGTTGTCACCATGGATGGGAATTGTCACCATGGATGGAGATGATCACCACAGAAGGAACTTTTCACCAAGGATGGGAGCTGATCTTCATGGATGGAGTCGATCCCCATGGACAGAGTTGTGACTTTGGAACTGATCTCCATGGATGGAGCTGATCCTCATGGATGGAGCTGTCACCATGGATGGAGCTGTCACCATGGATGGAACTGATCCCCATGGATGGAACTGATCCCCGTGGATGGAACTGATCCCCGTGGATGGGAATTGTCACCATGGATGGAGTTGATCCCCATGGATGGAGCTGCGACTTTGGATAGGAATTGTCCCCATGGATGGAGCTGACCACCATTTACAGTGCACTCAGGTGAGCCTCTGCCAGGCAGATTCCCAGAGAAAAGGACTCAAACCTCGGACACCCCCTCCCAGGGGGAGCAAAGGGCCATCAGACAGGGGTTTAGCCAAAGCCAGCCTAGAGCCCAGCTCAGAGACAATGTGCCAGGCTATTTACTGAAGCCAACATTATTAAAACAAGCTGTGCTCTGTATCAGATGGTCCTTGGCTTCCCAACATCTGCCCTCCTTCCCAAGCTGGAAAACTGCACCAAATTCCCAATTTCTCTCTGCTTCTCCCTGCAACTTTCCATGGCATTTGCACAAAGGCAGGAAGGAACCTGGAGCCCAGGACCATCCTGGCAGGAGGAAACAGGATGCTCCTCACCTTCCTGGTCACTGCTGGGTCCAGATATCCCTTCAGCTTCTGGATGTAAGTGTGGGGAGGGTTCTTCACTTGGAACCTTTCCTGGAAAAGAGGCAGGAATAAACATCAGCCATTTTTCTGTATTTACCCAGAAAACACGTGCACCGCATACATGTTAAACAATATATATATATATAATACATTCTCTTCCTAAGTGGATAATCTATGCATGCAATTAATACAGATTTAAATGGATCTTGATATTTATATACAGTATAAAAAGACACCTTAAACATTCAATGGGAATTGTGAATTTTAGTTGCACATCCATCTGAAGTTCCAGGTTTCTGCTCAGCAGGAGCATGGAGAGGAAGGAGAAGGGTCAGGAGAGGAGATGAATGCACCAACACAAAATCCTTTTGGAAAAAACCTTCCCCTGTCCCAGGCTGCTCCAATCCCTGTCCAGCCTGGCCTTAGGCACTGCCAGGGATCCAGGGGCAGCCCCAGCTGCTCTGGGAATTCCAGCCCAGCCAGGAATTCCCAATTGCCAATGTCCCATCCATCCCTGCCCTCTGGCAATGGGAAGCCTTTCCTAAAGGTCCCAGTTCCTCCTGCAGGGATCATTCAATCTCCAATCAATCCCCCCTCAGACAAAGATCACAGATTTTGGTGACAAACACCAAAGCCCTGTTTTCTGAGAGCTCCCTGATTTCCCCCTGCTTTCCCAGCTGGAATTTTATCCCCCCAGAGCTGCTGTGAACCACGAGCTGTTCCCTGGGCAGTGTGCTGTGTCCAAACCCCCTCACAGCATTCCCAAACATTCTCATCCTACTTGTATCTTGGAAGAACTTTAGGCTATTCTAGCCCTTTCCCTGGAGGAAAGATCTCATCCCAATCTCCTGAAATTTCCTCTTTTATCTGAAACCTCCCTTTATTAGGTCAGGATGCAATTCTGACTGCGTTATCCCGAGCTTATTCCAGAATGAACAGGACACTGCTGCCCAGTTACCAGAACTGCCTGAACACCACAAGTTACTCCTGTTATTATCTTGCTGCTTGCTGGAAAAGAAGCAACCCATCATGGCCAGCAGGAAAAGAAATGAAGGAAAATCTCTTCTGTGAGCTCCACCAGCCCTGGTGGGAGCTCTGGAAGCCACAGAGCACTCATGGCTCTCCTCTTTTACAGCTGGATTCTTTTTCCAGGCACCTCCACACGGCTCTGGAATTGGCATTTCCCATTTTATCTAAAAAACAGCTCAGAAAATGCAAAAAGTTCTTCCCTGAGGGTTCTTCTCTGGACAGACTGACACCAGCAGGGTCTGTCCTGCTCGAGCACCATGGGGCACCATCGTGGATTCACATGGCTCTGGAATTGGCATTTCCTATTTTATCTAAAAAACAGCTCAGAAAATGCAAAAAGTTCTTCCCTGAGGGTTCTTCTCTGGACAGAGTGACACCAGCAGGGTCTGCCCTGCTCCAGCACCACATCCACAATCATGGATTCTTCTTGGCTCTTCCTCAGGGATCCTTGGGGCCAGGCTCACCTCAGTGGCTGCCATGGGGCACACAGAGAATTTCTGGATCCCCAGAGTGGTTTGGGATGGAAGAACCCTCAAGGATCCCCCAATTCCAGCCCCTGGCAGCAGTGTCCCATCCCAACAATGCTCCACATTCCCATTTATTCCCTTTCTGCTGACAGAGCTGTGCTCAGCCCAATCCCCCAGAGAAGCTCTTCTCCTCTCATGGATTAATCCCTCTTCCCAAGTAATCCACCCTCATCTGCTGAAGTGACAGGAGCTTTTCCCAGCCACCAGCTTTAATTGCCTGGAATCCTCAAAATGAAACGTTTAAAGAGACCCAGGGAGCACATTAAACAGTCTGGGATGCAGCTACTGGATGGTTTTGTTTGTTTTCTTCAAACCTGGCTGTAATTATGTATTTATGTAATAATCTCTGCAGCAGCTCCGTGTAAAAAGATGCTGCTCATTCTTGTGGAGGGGAATTATTTGGGTTAAAGGACTTTCCAGACATTATCCACGAGCAGCAAACTCCAGCAAGGCTTCTACCTGAGGAGTGACCAAAAATTACTGGTGGTAAACATCTCCTAGGCCTGGAAACATTTTTACAGCCCACTCCAGCGTTTCTTTTTTGCTGGTTTGGAAAGCCAGGAGGGATTAGCCTTTAAAACTGCCCTTTCCTGGCTATGAGTGCTGTCTGGGTTGATCCAGCTCGGAGTGTTTTGTATTAGAGGCTGATTAAGAAGCTGCAAGGGCCAGGCTGTGCAGGGAGGCCTCCAAGTCACCCTGGATGTCTGGTCACAGCCACCTCTTCCCAAAAATCTGACTGGGAGCTCCCAGGGGCTGGGAATGGAGCTGGCTCCAGGCTGATCTTCCTGGAATCCACCAGGATCCTCTCATGATCCCCCTTGGGAGCATCCCCACGCCCACACTTCCCAAGGCACTGCTGTGCCTCAGAAACCATAATTAAAGAGTTAAAAATCCCTGCTTCTTTTCCTGTCAGCTCCTCCCCTCCACTTCTGGCAATTCCCACCCACTCCTTGGCCAGCTCTGCTTCCAAGCCCAGGATTTAACACATCTGAGTGACGAGGTCGGGCATTTTCACCACACACACACACAAAAAGCCTAAAATCCGGATTGGAGCAGCCAAACCTTGCTCAGCAAATGCTGTGGGGTGACATCACGGCTGGGACGGGGTGGCTTCCCTGGACTGAGCCATTCAGACACAACAAAGTTCCTAAATCCGGGTGAAACCCTCTTTATCTGCCCTACGTGACTGCTGTGAGCTGCAGCATTATCTGCAGGCTGGGAGGACAGGGGCACAGGGCAGTACACTGCCTTTGTCAGCCACCTACAAAGCAAAACAGATTAATTCCCAAGGATAAAGGTCCTTCCTGGCTTGGAAAATCCCTGAGGAGGGGTGTTGGAAGGCAGGATGGAACAGCACAGGGAATGCAAGGACAGAGAGCAATGAGATGAGCTGGGCCCAGCACCTTCCTTTGGGGAATAAATGGGGAGAATTCACTGGGATTAAATCCTGAGAGGGATTCGGGACAAGGGATGGAGGGACAGGAGCCAGGGAATGGCTCCCACTGCCAGAGGGCAAGAATGGATGGGAGATTGGGAATTGGGAATTCCTGGCTGGGCTGGGATTGCCAGAGCAGCTGGGGCTGCCCCTGGATCCCTGGCAGTGCCCAAGGCCAGGCTGGAATAACCTGGGATAGTGGAAGCTGTCCATGGCAGGGGTGGGACTGAATGCCCTTTTCAGCCCAGCCCATTCCATGATTCCATAATTGAGGGGAAAATCAGGAGTACAACCGCTCTCCTGTGCCTCTTTCCCCCAGAATTAGCACTTTCTTTTCTGATGCACACAGAATAAAAGTGGGGCTGGGGGTCTTTGCTTCAGCAGCCAAGAGGAACTGCTGGACCTGAGCACTTCCTCCTCCTCCTCCACGTGATCCCACCAGGAGCCTGACACATCTCCTGGAAAACACATTCACTCCGGAACCAGGAAATTGTGCCTTTCCCAACAGCCCCTGGCTCCCAAAGCCACTCAGGGCACTTTTCTGCATTAGCCCATCTGCTATTCCCATTATTATCATGATCCTCACTGAGCTGTTTCATTCCTGGCATTCACAGATGCTGGGGAAGCACCCGGGCTGGGATGAGAATCCCACAGGCTGTGCTGGGAGTGCACAAACCCCACGGATTGGGACAGGGGGGACGGAGATGGACAAGGAGATGGACAGGGAGATGGACAGGGAGATGGACAGGGAGATGGACAAGGAGATGGACAAGGAGATGGACAGGGAGATGGACAGGGAGATGGACAGGGAGATGGACAGGGAGATGGACAAGGAGATGGGGGGCAGTGCCTCAAACACATCTTGAGCATGGTGCAGAATTGCCCATCTCCCACAGATCCAGAGGGTGGCTCGGTCCCATCCCAGCAGTCCAGCCATTCCCACCAGCAGGACAACGTGTCACTGTGGAAGTGTTCTCATGGAATGATATATAATAGTTATATATTCCAGGGCACTATTTATATATTGTGGATATATATATTTTATATATTATTCTATATATATTATATATATATATAGAATATATATTATTATGTATATTATATATCAGTATATATTTACATTTTTATATATTAAATGTAATATTTTATTATATTTAATATTTATAATATTTATAGATATAATATTTATATATTCCAGGGCACTATTTATATCTTGTGAATATATACTATATTTTATATGTTATATATATTATTATTAATAATAATAATAATATTAATATTAATTTTATGTATATTTACAAATTCCAGGGTACTATTTCTATATTGTGAATATATATTATATTTTATATGTTATATATAATATAACTTATTATTATTGTTGTTATTATTATTGTTGTTGTTATTATTATTATTATTATTATTATTATGTATTCCAGGTCAATATTTCTATACTGTGAATATGTACTATATTTTATATGTTATGTTTATTAATATTGTTATTATGAATATGAATATATTAATTTTATATATATATATATATATATATATATATATATATTTAGATATTCCAGTCACTAATTCTATACAGTGAATATATAAATATTTCACACCCCATATGCTGCATTTTGGTGCTTTCAGTGACACCTGCTCACACTGCTGTGCTCCCCAGGGAGCTGTGCCAGCCCCCAGGCTGCCCTGCCTGCCCAGAGTGCCCCATGGCATGGCTGGCCAGGGCAAAGGTGGCACTTGGTGCCCTGCTGGCCCTCAGTGCTGCTCCCTCAGCCCTGCTTCCCTGCCTTTCCAAAGGATGGGAAGGGCCCATCCCAGGGCAGGGACTCATCCCAGCCCGGGGGTGAACTGACTGGCAGCTGTGCAAGGAGATGACTCCAGATTGCAGATTTCCTCCCCATCTGCTCAGGCTGCTGCCTCAGCCCGTGCTGGGCAGTGAATCAGCAGCAGCTGCAGAGGGTGGATCAGCTCCGAGGGGGAATTGGCACATCCAGGCTGGGATCAAACAGCTCCTGCCTGTCCCAGTGCCAGCAGGAGCTCAGCACGGAGCTCACACCTCTGCAGGGAACAGCCTGGCACAAACCATGGAATCACAGACTGCACTGGGCTGGGAGGGACCCCAAAGCCCACCCAGTGCCCCCCTGGCATGGCAGGGACACCTCCCACTGTCCCAGGGTATCCCAGCCCTGTCCAACCTGGCCTGGGACACTGCCAGGGATGGGCAATCTGCAATCACTCACAGCAGATTTTCAATTTCTGCAATTTTCAATGCCTCAGTAAACTGAATCTTTAAATAGCTCAAGCTTTACATTCTCTGCACAGGAAACTCATGGGAAAAAAAGCAATTCTTCATTAAGCTTTACTTTAAGGTACCTGTGCAGTGCATTTAAACTGCCAGAGGACAGGGTTAGATGGGGTATTGGGGAAAAATCCTCTCTGTGGGGATGGAGAGGCCCTGGCACAGGGTGCCCAGAGCAGCTGTGGCTGCCCCTGGATCCCTGGAAGTGTCCAAGGCCAGGTTGGACAGGGTTTGGAGCAATGTGGGATGGTGGAAGGTGTCCCTCAGGCTGGAACTGGATGGGCTTTAAGGTCCCTCCCAGTCCAAACCAGTCTGGAATTCCATGACTGTATCAGGCACCCCACCACTGTAACAGCTGAATAGGAAATGTCCCATAAATGTCCTTATCCCAGTGTCCCTGACCTGCCAAACTCTCACCCTGGTCCTGCTGAGCTGACATCCCAAGGGAACACCCCACTCTCTCAGTGCTGGATCAATTATCCTCATTAGCCATTACTGCTGAACTGCATGGCATTTTACTGCTGGCTCCCAAATTCAAATCCCACTTTGTCACATTTTGTATCCCCCCCAAAATGCCATTCTTGCTTATCCACCACATCCTGCTGATTGCTGCACACCCTGCACAGCTCACCAGGAGCTGCCCCAGCAGCTGGCACTGCCCAACCCAGGCTGTTCCCGGCCTCGGGGGGTGAACAGGGGCTCAGCCTGCTGGCCCTGGAGGTGACAGCTCCAGCTGCCACCATGAGCATGATGTGGCAGCCAGACACTGCCTGGACTGAGATCATCTGCTCATTTGCTCATATGATCATTTCATCATTTGCTCATTTGCTCATATGATCATTTACTCATTTGATCATTTGCTCATTTGTTCATTTGATCATATGATCATTTGTTCATCTGTTCATTTACTCATTTGTTCATTTGCTCACTTGATCATTTGATCATTTGCTCATTTGATCATTTGCTCATTCGCTCATTTGTTCGTTTGATCATTTGTTCATTTGCTTATTTGTTCATTTGATATTTGTTCATTTGATCATTTGATCATTTGCTCATTTGATCATTTGCTCATTTGTTCATTTTCTCATTAGATCATTTGCTCATTTGATCATTTGTTCATTTGTTCATTTTCTCATTAGATCATTTGCTCATTTGATCCTTTGATGATGTGATCATTTGCTCATTTGTTCTCATTTGCAAGACTCTGAGCTCAGGCTGAGCCTGTGCAGGGCAAACCCAGCAGAGTTCAGCAGCCAGAGGAAATCCAGGATGGAAGCATCAGGGGGGAAAGGGATACCCATCCCTCTGTGAGGTGGGAACTGGCACCTCCAGGCTGGCATCAAACAGCTCCTGCCTGCCCTGCTGCCAGCACAGACTCCAGCCCAGAGCTCCCAACCCTCTGGGACACGGAGAAACACAAATCAGGGAAGGACAGAACCCCAGGATGGGCTGGGGTGGCTGCAGCTGTCACTGCAAGGCCTCCAGGAGTGTTCCCAACAAGGGAGCAGAAGGAATGAGTGTCTGAAGCTCCTGGAACTGGAGGTTCCTGGGTCCTGCCAGGTCCTGCCAGGTCCTGCTCAGCCCAGGGACGCTGTGGATGGAGCAGCTGGGAAGAGGCAGCTCCCCAGGCTCTCCAGAGCTCCTCACCTGGTCACAGATGAGCTCCCACTTCTTCTCGTTGTCGTACTGCCGCAGGAGCCGGGCTTTGTCGGGAGGCAGGTTCATGGCATTCTGTGGAGAGACAGCACACTGTGAGCACCAGCCACAGCCAGGCCCACTGCAGCACAGCAAGGCTGAGGCTGCTGAACTGTTTCCTGTGAATCCCTGATGCCAGGGCTGCTCAGGAACGTTCCCTGCCCGTGTTGGTTTTGGCCCCAAAAGTGCCAGTGAATCACCAGGCACCCAAGGGCAGAGCTGGGACACACGAGGTGAGCGACCCAGGGCCAGCCCTGAGCTCAGTTCCTGGGTTTTTAGGAAAAAAATGCTCCCTGTGAGGGTGGGGAGGCCCTGGCACAGCATCCCAGAGAAGCTGTGGCTGCCCTGGATCCCTGAATGTCCCAGGCCAGGGCTTGGAGCAGCCTGGGATGGTGGAAGGTGTCCCTGCCCACGGGATGAGCTTTAAGATCCCTCCCAGTCCAAACTAAATTTGGATTCTGTGACCATCCACCTCCATCCAGCAGGGAGGACAGGATTCCCTGAGCTGCCAGAGCACAGGAGCCACTCTGTGCCCCAGCCAGGTCCCATTCCCTTCCCCTGAGCACATTCCCAAGGGAAACAGCGGCTGCAGGACAGTCCTCTCCCAACAGGACCATGAAACACCACTCCATTTTACTCCAGCAGCCATCCAGGCTGGAAAAGCCACCACACAGCCCCTTATCTGGATGACACAGATCCTGCAGCCAGGATTGCTGCTGCCCAAGCCCCAGAGATAACAATCCCAGACTGTGGGTGACAGGAGTCAGAAGGAAGGGGAGAGGCAGCAATTATGTGATCCCTATCGCTCCTGGCTCCTTTGATGTGAGCTCTCCTTCCAGGACAGCTCTCTCTGGGAAGGGTGGCTTTCCCAAGAGCTCTGGCCTGGAATGTGCAGCATAACTGTCGTGCTTGTGCTGCTGGAGAAGCCAGGAACAGCTGGATGGGACCCAGAACACCTGGATGGGATCCAGAACAGCTGGAGAGCTCTGCAACCATCAGGTGTGGAAAGGATCCTGATCAGCACAGCAAGGCCAAGAGGTGGGTGGAGAATCTGCTGAGCACCTCCTGGGCTCCAGCACCTCCTGAGCTCCAGCTGGAATCCCCAGACTGGCCCCAGTTAACCCAGTTAACCCTGGGGACCACAGGCCTCTGGCTGCCCATTCCCAGCGAGGAAGAGCCAGCTGGTCACGGTGGCACCGGACACAACAATAATCAGGAATCAATAAATCAGGGTTTCAGGCTGAAATCCCACTCCAGGAGCACCTTCCCAAGGAGTGTGACACACAGCCTCCAGGTTTATTCCAGCAGGATGTCCTGGGGGTCCCTGGAACCACCCCTGACCCATCCTCTGCCCAGACTTCATTTCCTCACACAGACCCCATCCTAGGAGGGATGTGGACAAGCAGCACCTGTGGGCATCAGCCAACCAGGACACCTCACTGGCACGTGGAAAATGGGAATTTAAGGAAGCTGCTGGCAGGATCACAGGTGCCAAGGGTGGTTCTGTGCCAGGGGATGCAGTGCTGACCACACTGATGGGCACCAGGACAGCCTTGGGAATGAGGGGCACTGAGGATTTGCTCCATCCCAAGGAGTGTTCCTGCTCCTGGGGATCCCCTCCACACCCCCTGCTCCCATGGCTGCTCCTCCCAGAGCTTGTTTTCCATCAGATAACAATGACTCCTTCTCCTGCTCATCTCTGCTGTCATGTTGACAGTATTTATAGGCTCTGATCATATCTGTGCTTGCTTCTCCTCTCAGTCTCTCAGCAGGCACCTTATCAGCCCTGCTTATCATTTCATGCACTTCTTGGTATTTTTCCTGAGGGTTCTTCCAGCGCCATTCCCCACTGCTGAGCCATATTTCACAGCTCCACTGGCTCCCAGCTGGAGGAGGAGCTGCAGTGTTTACCTGCAGTGCAGCCCTTGCCAAGTCCTGATCTCCTCAGAGCTAATCAGCTTAGGCACCCCGGCTGGCAGGGGGACAGGAACCTGCCTGGAACCCTGGGCAGGGCTCAGCCATGGCAGGGCTCCAGCAGGGATCTCAGCCTGAGCAGGGAAACAAGGGCCAGGCTGTGCTGGTGCTCACAGGGGTCCCAGGATGACAGGAGAGATGGAGATCTGACTCCGTGTTTCAGAAGGCTGATTGATTATTTTATGATATATATTATATTAAAATTATACTAAAGAATAGAAGGAACAAAATGTAAACATTGATTATCTGCTGCTGTGGGATGCAACAGGTGCATCTGTGATTGGGCTCATGTGGTTGTTTCTAATTAATGGCCAAT
>JAWWEX010000300.1:1191284-1204349 GCA_035583215.1 Arremon brunneinucha
ATTTGGATCATTTGTCCTTGGTGCCCAGCTGGAGCAGGAATTGTTTTGTCTCCCTGCTCTGTGCAGAGAGCTCAGCAACGCTGAATGTGAAGCTCAGAGCTGCACACTAAAGCAGCACAGAGCCTGAGCAATATAAATGCTAAACCTGAGGCATCATTTCCCCCTTTAGAGGCCTGACAAGACCTTTACCTTTTCAAGCCTCTATTCTAAATATCCACTAATAACAGGCATTCCCTGGGTGCTGTCCCTGTCCCAGAGAGCCGAGGTTGGCACTGCCCCTCGGGAGCCCAGGTGAACCAGGGACAATCCCTGTGCCACCAACGCCTGCCCGCTCCTTCCACACGCCCTGCAGGAAGCTCTCAGTGCTCAGAGCTTCCCGAGCTGAGCCTGGAACAAACATGGCACAGTGCCAGGCTCAGCTCATCCAAAACCATCTTAAAACTCTGCAGCCTGGCGCCGGTGCCAGGAGAGGATATGGATGTGCCACTGACCCAGTGACACAGTGACTGCAGGCACGGCTGGCACCAGACAGCTGCCAGGGACACCACCGTGCTGCCAGCCTGTGCCAGGGGCTCCTGCAGGTAAAACCAATCAGGAATCAAGGGAAACTGTGCTGGCAGATGCTCCTGCACTCTGGGAAAGGAAATCCAACAGCGAAAAGGGAAAGGGAGACAGAAATGTAAAGAAAACAGGGAAAAAACGTTTCTGTCCACTGGAATCATATCCCATCTATTTTTAATATTAAAAAGGAAATGTGTTTGCTGGCTCGTTTACAATAAAGCTTTTCATCCTCTGCAGCAGAGTAAAGCCCCAGTCACAACTGCAGGAGAAGCAGCATCACCAAGCCCCCAAAGCTGCACCTGGAGCTGGGCCAAAGGGGATAAATTAGAAATAAGGTTTTAGAAAAGCTCTCCCTGTTTGCATTCTTTGTGAAATACCGTCAAACCCAGCAGCAGGGCAGTGCCCTTCTCCTGCTCAGCAACAGCTCAGGGTCTGGTTTTAGCCTTGGAGCTGGGAGATCAGGGACATCCCCTGCCTCAATCCCTCCAGTGTCCCAATCCCTAACAGCAAACACCAGGATTCAATCCTTCCACACAGGACAGCAGCACAAGGACACAGCGGGCTGGAGCTCACATTCCCTGCCTGGTGTGACAGGGATGTTGGGCACAGCTCCACACTGCCATCCCACCCTGGTTAGCCCATGGCAATGCTTCCCAAACCCTCCTGAGCATCCTGTGCACGAGGGCAGCCAGGTTTGGGCCCTCGGCCTTGCTCAATCTCAGACAATGCCATTTCCCTCTGTTTGCTGACATAATCCCTAAAATAGGAAACTTGTTCATAACAAAAACAGACACACCCACACCCACAATGACAAAACTGTCTCCACAGTAATATCAACACCAACCTGCTTTCTCCCTTGTTTTCTCGCAGAGTTTATTTGCAACATAAGCACAGATAAATGCTTTGTGCCTTTGATTTTTTTCCTCACATTTTAAGATGAAAAATCCCAGGAACAAAACTTACAGACAGAAGTTTTTCACTGCCAACCCTCCAAATTGACCAGAGTTTATTTTAATTTCTGTGAAACAACATAAAAGGAGACATTCTAGGGAACGGGGCTTGTACTTCTGAGTGGTTACACCTGTATTAATAAAATCACCATTTTCTCATTTGCCAAAACTCATGGATGGAAATGGATCAAAGCCCTTGCCAAGATGACGAGGTGGAGAATCACAGGATCACTGAGGTTGGAAAAGACCTCTGAGATCATCGAGCCCAAGCCTTACCTGTGCCTACCACTAACCCATGTCCCCAAGTGCCACATGCACACAGCTCTGGAACACTTCCAGGGATGGGGATTCCACAGGAGGAGACCCTCCAGGAGAGGAGGGAGCTCCAACAAACCACAGTGCTGATGTGGCAGAGGGAGCCAAGCACGTACCAGTTCCCACCCCATGGCCAAGGGCATCCCGGTGTCTCCTCAGGCATTTAGAGGGATAAAACCATAATGCCAACACCTCAGCAGGAATGGTGTGACAGGTACAGAGCATGGTGACATCCCAGGGGTGACAGCCAGGTTTTAATGAGGCACTTCCATCTGGACAAAGCCAGCACAGATTCCCACCAGGAAGGGTTTGACAAACACAAAACGCTGTTCCCATGTCCCAGATCCCCCGTGGAAACCCAGCTGCATTGGGTGCTGCACCTCACATTACAGCCAGAGCTGGCATCTCATCCCAAACCAGGGATGAGAGCGTCAACCTGGATGAAAAGGGAGCAGCACCAGCACCAACAAGCACCAACACACGCTCAGTGCCCTCATGGCTTCCTTGAAATCCCGGCCACATTTCAGCAGGAGCCCTGTCCCTCTGCCCACTCCTCCTCCTCCTCCCTCCTGGGAGGATCCAGAGCCTGTTCCCATAGGAACCAGCACACCATGGCACAGGGACAGGAGGAGCCCACAGGGACAAAAAGGAGCCCACAGGACAGAAGGGAGCCACAGGGACAAAAAGGAGCCATAGGGAGAGGAGGGAGGCACAGGGACAGGAGGGAGTACAGAGGGACAAAAAGGGGCCCACAGGGACAGGAGGGAGCCCACAGGGACATCAGGGAGACCACAGGGACAGAAAAAAGCCCAAAGGGACAGACAGAGCCCTCAGGGACAGAAAGGAGCCCACAGGGATGGACAGGAGCCCACAGGGACGGACAGGAGCCCACAGGGACAGGAGGGAGCCCAAAGGGACATCAGGGAGCCCACAGGGACGGACAGGAGCCCACAGGGACAGGAGGGAGCCCAAAGGGACATCAGGGAGCCCACAGGGACATGAAGGGACAGACAGAGTCCAGGGAAACCAGGGTGCACCCAGCTTTCCCTGGAAAGCCGTGTGTGGAAGGAGCTCCCCTCGGAAGCACAGCCAGACAGCACCGGGCCCTCAGCACACACAACCACAACAGAAGTGCCCGTCTGAAGGGGAATTTTTTTTTAATGAAAGAGCCCTTTCAACTCCAGAAGGTACAAGGAAGTAAACACGCTCGTGGGTGTAAGAAAATAAAGCCTTTTCATTTAAGCAGCACTTAACATAAGCTGTAAAACAACAAGAAAATCCAGGCGTGCTCCTGCCGCTCCGACGTCTCGCGTGCCAAGGCTGGGGTGCCTCCGAGCCGAGCACAGCCCTGCACCCCTCAGGAACCCTCAGAACATCCTCAGGAACCCTCAGAACATCCTCAGGTATCCCAGAACATCCTCAGGTATCCCAGAACATCCCTCCTGCTCTCCAAGGCAAGCTCTTCCCAAGCCCCTGGAGCTGCTGCAGCTCTGGGCTGACCTTAAGGGAACATGAAGGAAAACTGAGGGGGAAAAATTCATGTTGGGCCTTTTCCCTTGGCTGCGTTTTCTCCAGTTCCCTCATGCCAATTCCAAGGTTGGGGTTGTGTCCTGATCCTGCCAGCTCCTGAGGGGGTGCAGGACCATGGCTGAGCCAGGACTGGGCCTATCCCATGGGAAAACCTCTGTCTGTCCCTCTGCCCTGCCCTCAGACAGGGGAAACCAAACCCCGCAGCCACATTGCTGTAATGGCTGCACAGGCACTGCTGGCAACGGCAAGGAAGGTTCCCTGATTAACAGATAATTAATAATTTTGTCCCACAGTTACCGGAGGATGTGGCAAAGCCACTCCACATTCCCTGGAGCAGCCCCTGGGAGCCTGGTTTACCTGGAGCTGGGAGCACCGGGCAGTTTAATGAGCCCTGGGAGTGAGGTAATTAAGTCACTCGCTAATCATCATGGCAGACAACTCAGGGGACTTTTCACTGCAGCAACCTCTAACCATCAACAAATTTCCACCCAAAACTGACTTTGTTCATCAGCTGAAATCCCTCCCACAGCACACCTTCCCACCAAGGGCCCCATCCATCAGCTGTCAGGGGGCTCCTGGCACCAAAATTCCTCCTGTCCGGAGAGAACTGGGAGAGAGAGCATCCCAAAAGTGAGAGTGATGATGCTGAACTCTGCAGCACCTTGGCCACTGCCTCTATCACACACTGAGCCCCAGGGAGGTGCTGGGAGGGTGGCACAGGAGGTGCTCCCCCCTTGGAGCTCTCACAGGGGACAGAGGATGAGCAACCCTAAAAATCCTTCCTCAAACTCCAGCTGCCTCTGACAACCAAGCAAAGGAAAGGAGAAAAGCAAGGCTGGTGCACACCTTCTGCTCATCCCAAGGTCTTCCAAAGTGCCCACAAGGATCACAAAGCTGAGGAGATCTAATTTCTCACATCCCTGATCCCACAGAGGGGAATTTTTCCCCCAGACCAGGAGGGTTTGTGATTTTCTTTCACTTTTATTTCCGCAGCCTGCTGCTGCAAACCTCCTGACTGGTTTTGGATCAAGTGTTCATCCATCAACCAGCCCGGGCCAGGAGCCAAACTCACATCCCCTGGAGCCCCCAGTGCAGGGCCAGCCCCACTGGAAAGCCATAGGAAAAGGGGTTTTCCAGATGTCCAATGGGAAATCCACGCCAGCTGCCCACGCGTCTGCCCCGACCGTCAGCAATTCCAGGCTCCCCTTCCTCCTCTCACTCCAAATGTTCCAAAAGCACAATTAAAATAAACCCCTTGTGTCCCTGCAACCAAGTCACAGCCCCTCTGAGCCTCACCATCCCAAAGGACACCCAGCATTCCAGCCAGGCAAAACCCTCAGGAGAAACAGAAGCATTCACCAAACCCGTTTCAAGTCCCTAAAAATCAGAGTGGTTTTAATTTCTTCAAGTCACTCAGAGATCTTCTCTCTTTACAAGCAGCTCGTGCTTCAGAGCCTCTTCACAAACCCACCCCCAGCTCTGATGCATTTTCCACTGCCTGAACAGCCCCAGAATCAGGGATCTCCATGGGATGCAGGAGGAGCCTGAACCAAGGCCAGCTGCCCATTTTGCAGAGTCTAAACCTGCCTGTGTCCTGCTCAGGGAGTTAAACCAGAGCCTGCCTGGCTCAGTTCTGGGCTCACGTTATTCCTGCTCTTTGCTGGCATGTTTGGATGTGCAATCCACATAATTATCCCAGATAATATGCCTTGTCCATGGCAAACATACAGAAATTCACATTCCTGAGCTGGCTATTAATGGCTCCACAAAATCCATTATTTTCTGGAAGGCCTACACCTACCTCTACTGCAGGAATTTTGCACTCAATCCACTTTTCAGCCCCAAATTCCTACATCTTGTATGGAGATGGATCTGTACATTGCAGCATTTTCTGATTTTGAGGAAAACCAAGGGAAAGCTCAGCTGGTTTTACCTTTACAGCTGAGATTTGTTGCTCAGAGCAGCTGTGGCTGCCCCTGGATCCCTGGAAGTTTCCAGGGCCAGGCTGGATGGAGCTTGGAGCACCCTGGGACAGTGGAAGGGGGTGGCACAGGATGGGATTTTAGGTCCCTTCCAACCCAAACCATTCTGTAATTCCATAATTTATCAATATTTTAATGCTCCCAACGTCTTAACAGTTCTCAGGTGTAACTGAGGTCAGGGTACCACAAGATTAATTTCCCAAATCAGACACCCAGAGCCTGGATTTGCAGCCTGCCCCAGCAGCACCCCCAGCTCTGGGGACACGAATCTGTTGAGGCAAGCCCAGAGCTGAAGCTGTAATTTCACAGAAGGAAGAAGCGCCTGTGAAACGCCTTCCTTGAATGCAGGCAGGTATTTACAGTTATCCCAGCACAAAAAATGCAAAAATTATCTGTTCAGACATGTGGTCTGACTTGGAAGCACCAGCAGGGTTATGCAGCAAGCCTGGAAAAGTGGTTCAGGAGAAACATTATCCTGCTGGTATCATTAAGCTTTTTGATTATTTATTTTAATACTTTATTTTTTTTTTGCCCCAATCCTTAATTTTTCACTGTGACTTCCTTTCATCGGGAAGCCTATCTGGGAAATGGCTCGGAATCCCAGGCAGTTTGGAAAGAAGCATTTTAATCACCTGCTCATGTGCAGGTTACTGACTTGGGAGGGTTTTTATTTCATTTCCAGGCTCGGCAGAGTCACTTCATTAAACCCAACGAGGCTTCAAAAGGGAGCTTTTGTATTGGAATCTATAAATTACCTGCAGCAATGAAGAGAAGGGAAGGAGACACCCCTCCCACACGGCATTCCTGGGATCCCTGTCCAAGGGGAAGGAGTGGAGCAGGAACTCTGGGCTCTCCTGGGACCACCACGATCCCTCAGTGCCCAATTTTCACCTCCATCCCACCAAAGGAATTAAAATGCTTCACCCATGCTGCCATTCAGCTGTTGGCACAGGGAAATTCCAATGGGAATTTCACATATGGGCACATATAATGGGAAATTCCCATTCCTGGGGGATTTCAAAGCCCTCTGGATGTGACACCTGGGGACATGGGTGGCCTTGGCAGTGCTGGGCAAGGGTGGATTCAATCTTGGAGAACCCAGGATGGCTGCTGCTGCCTGCAGAATTCCCATTCTCCCCATCCAAGGCCAGGAGGTGCTGGGTGAGCCCTGTGCCAGCCCCCAGGGCACAGCCAGCACGGTGCCACCCCTCGGCTGGGGACACTGGTGACAGGAATGGCACAACAGACGGCCCCAGTGCCAGCCCTGCCAGCAATCCTGCACGTGCCAGGAACCCAAAGGGAAAGGTCGAGCCAGGACAGAGCCCAGCAGCTCCAGGAGAGGCACAGAGAACAAGGGCACAAATCCCCTCCTGCAGGAGCTCAGATGCAAAGCAGCCCCTCATTGTTTTTAAGAGTTAAAAAGGTTCTTTTTGGGGTGTTTTTGGGGATGTTTGGCCCAGCCATCCCTGCTGTGGGAGCTGATACCCTCCCAGCTCAGGAGTTGTTCCTTCTGGGCTTGCCCTTCACAGGTCACAGAATCCCAGATGGGTTTCAGCCCAGGGCCAGCAGGTTTGGAGGTGGCACATCCCCAAAAGCAGAGAGAAGGATCCCACTGACCCTGGCCCTGCCCAGTGCACCCCAATCCCCTCGATCCCTGTGGGGACACAGGTGGCACCACAGCTCACTCCAGGCTGGAATTCAGGGATCAAAGCTGGAAATTCCAGGTTCATTCACACCCCAGCCTGGAACAGCCTTCAGTCCATGCTGTAAAGCCACCTCTCTGCAAAGTGACAAAATGTGTCCCAGCACCCAAAAATACCTCACGACATGGAATCATGGGATCATGGAATGGTTTGGGATGGAAAAGACCTTAGGGCCCATCCCATCCCTCCCTGCCATGGCAGGGACACCTCCCATTGCTCCAGGGTGTTCCAGCCTGGCCTTGGGCACTGCCAGGGATCCAGGGGTACCCACAGCTGCTTGGGGAATCCCAGCCCAGGCAGGAATTCCCAATTCCCAATGTCCCATCCATCCCTGCCCCCTGCCAGTTTCAATCCATCCCCCCTTCTCCCTGACCAAACCCAGGACAAACCCAAACACACAAAGCTGAACCAAGCTCTCTCCCGAGTTTAAGAAGCCCAAATGCACAATATGGAAAGAGCAAAGTAAGGAACTGTTAATATTATGGGAGTGCAAAATTTAAACACACAGCGCTGCCCCAGCTCTTGATTCCTGACCTCCCACCACAAATGCATCTGCAGGGAGTGCAACAATAACAGGACATAAAGCAGATCTGTGTGGGACAGGAATAAATTTGGGTCTGAAATGAGGGGCATCTGTTCTTTGTAATGGCAAACAGCAGAGATCTGCCCCCGTGAGCAAAACTGACAGCAAGAAATGCATCAAACCAGGGAGAGCTCCTCCTGACGTCAGCCAAGCTGTCCATGAGTTAACTCAAACCAGAATCTGACCAGGAATATACACAGAGCTGAGCACAAATTAAATGTAAATTGAGCTCTTCTAAAAAAGAAAACACAGGAAATATGCAGGATGAGGCTGATTACTCAAGAGGAGCTACCACAGGGACCGAATTTCCATCCTTCCTGAAAATAAATCAGGAGTTGCATGTACACAAATCCAACTCTGGGGCTAGAATATAGAAAGCTTTCATATGCATGCCTAAAATATTTATTATAGAGGTCTGGAGTTGTAAGACACACAGTGATATAATTAAAAAAGGATTGTGCTGTGCCGTCATCTGTCATGTCCTAAAAAATGGGAGAGTGCTGCAAGAGCCTGGGGAAAGAGAGAGGCTCACCTCAAATCATTGCTGAGACCCCAAAAATTAACTGAATATATAATAATCATTAGTCATTATTAACAACAACAGCAACAATAATAACAATAATGATAATGTAATAGCAACAGTAACAAGAATAAGAAAAATAAAATTAATTTGGACCCCCTGGGCAGTGTTAATTTACTCCTTGATGGTCACAAACAAAAGGTGGCCAAAGCAAAGCTCATCCCATGGTAAAACCAGTGCTGGATCAAGGATCACTAAAACCAGACTCAGATTTAGTTAACAGAAGCTTTTCACTCTCTTGTTGAGTGGGAGCAAGAAGAAAAGCCTTCAAAATGTCCTAAATTCACTTTTTTGAGAGAGAACTCATTTAGGGTAAGTGCTTTAATTCCCTACTGATGCCAAGCCCTGCTGCTACTCCTGAAATTTGGAAGTACAGGATTTTTTTGCAGTGCTCTGGGCTGGCACCACCACCTTTGCTGCTCCACAGGGGTGACAGGGGCACGGAACCAGGAGCCCCAGGAATGTGGCTGCAGGGATGCTGACAATGATCCCATCCCAGGGATGGCTGACAATGATCCCATCCCAGGGATGGCTGACAATGATCCCATCCCAGGGATGCTGACAATGCCAGGGATGGATGACAATGATCCAATCCCAGGGATGGATGACAATCCCAAGGATGGCTGACAATGCCAGGGATGCTGACAATCCCAGGGATGGATGACAATGCCAGGGATGGCTGACAATCCCAGGGATGGATGACAATGATCCCATCCCAGGGATGGATGACAACGATCCCATCCCAGGGATGGCTGACAATCCCAAGGATGGCTGACAATGCCAGGGATGCTGACAATCCCAGGGATGGCTGACAATGATCCCATCCCAGGGATGGATGACAATCCCAAGGATGGCTGACAATGCCAGGGATGCTGACAATGCCAGGGATGGATGACAATGATCCCATCCCAAGGATGGCTGACAATCCCAAGGATGGCTGACAATGCCGGGGATGCTGACAATGCCAGGGATGGATGACAATGCCGGGGATGCTGACAATGCCAGGGATGGATGACAATGCCAGGGATGCTGACAATGCCAGGGATGGATGACAATGATCCCATCCCAGGGATGGCTGACAACCCCAGAGCTGGCCCCAGGCTCAGAGCAGGTGGCTGCCCCAGCTGGTCCCAACCCCAGGCAGCAGGGAGGCAGCTCCAGCACTGAGCCCAGCAGCCTTCCACAGAATGTGGATTTTGGAAGTCATAATCTCCTGTTTGATGAGAGAAGGTGACACCACAGGGATGTCCTGGCTGTCCCTGCGTCCCTGGGAATGCTCCAGGCCAGCTTGGACAAGGCTTGGAGCAACCTGGCATAGTGGAAGGTGTCCCTGCCCATGGGATGTAGGGTTCCTTCAACCCAAACCATTCCATGATGCCATGATTATTATCACTGTGTCTAAAAAACCTTTGGGGACACAACTCCTGATTTTGTTCTTTCCCTGATTTTTTATCTGCAGGGATTATGAGAGAAACTGAGAAGTTTCAACTAAAAACAAAAAAGAAGAAAAGGGAAGAACGCTGGAGGTTTGGGATCAGCCTCCAGGCTGTGAGAATTCCCTCAAAAACACAGGAAGGGCTCCCAACAAAGTTCACTCCCAGATTCAGCTCAGGATTCAGCTCCTGAAGGATTTGCTCCTCACCATGCATTAACAACAGCACTGTCAAACATTCCATCGTGGAATTCCACACTGGTTTGGGTTGGAAAGGACATCAAGGATTATCCCAGCCCACCCCTGCCATGGCAGGGACACTTCCACCATCTCAGGGTGCTCCAGCCTGGCCTGGGGCACTGCCAGGGATCCAGGGGCAGCCACAGGGAATTCCCAGTTCCCAACATCCCAATATTCCATCTATCCCTGCTCAGCTTCAGTTGGAAACTGGGAATAAAATGTCTCTGTAACAATGGCAAAGACAACTGTGTATTTTTTTTTAAATACAATTATTAAATACATCTCCATCCTCCCAGGGACAGGAGTTTTCCAGGCACGACCAGATTTAATATTTGCCAGGAAAATAAACCCACACAGGGAGTTTTCTGTGAGCTGGACAGGCAGGGGATGTGCAGAGGGTATTCCTGCCCCTTGGAATATAATCCCACCCAAAGTGAGTGGGGCTTAGGGGCTGGCAGAGAGGATCAGGAAGGTGAAACCTTCCCGAATTCCTGGTTTTCCTTACTTAAACAATACCAGCACAGAGATTTCCACCCTAAGCTCAGGACATTTTTGGAAAAATGGGATAAGGTTAACACTTCAAAAGCACCCCTTGCCTGGGAGGTGGGATTGACAGGAAAGTCAAAGTTTAAAAGGTGGCAGAGGAAAAGAGCCCTGGCATTCCCCAAAAAGCCAAGGGAGCCAGAGCCAGGCAGTCTGGGGCTGGAAAAGCTCCTTTGTCTCCCTGTCTGGGTGTCCTGGGAGCCTTTCCTTGCCCACAGGGAATTCAATCCATCCCAAAGCCCTTGTGGGAGCTGCTCCCAGGTTCAGGGCACCAAACCCCCCTCAGCTCTGTGCCAGCTCCCAGCAGGGCTCAGAGCCAGCCAGGACATCCCTGCAGCCAGAGGAGGCTCTGGAGCACAGCAAGGCTCCATCAGCAGATGGCCAGATGAGAATAAACCTAATTATGGGGCAGTTTCTGTCCCAAAGTGGCTGGAGCCCAGCAAAATCTGCCCCAGAGTGCAGAACTCCTTGAACTGAGGTGCTCTCCCAACCTGCTCCCTGCCAAGAGAAGCCATCCAGGGGCTGCAGCTGAGTGAATTATTGTGATTATTCCCCTCACCCTGCCGGAAATCTGAACAGCAATTAAATCCATTTCCTTCCCAAGTTCCACTTCCCTGATTAACACCTTGCACAGGCACAAATTCAGCCTTCAGGGAAGTGTCCCTGCAGCAGCCCCACTTCTACAAACAGCCCAAAGCACACAAAGCCTCAACAAATAAATACAGCTCCAAATAATGCCTTCTTTTTGCCTGAATCTCTCTTATTCTGTCCTTAACCACTTGTGTCCCATCTTTCCCAAAAGCTGCTTCCAAAACCAAGGCTGTGGTGCCACTTCTCTGCTGTACAGCTGGGTCTACACAACAATGCCAAACCCTGGGATTTGTTACAATTTATTAGGATTTATTCCAGTGCAGAGTCAATAAGCAGCTCTCAGTATGGAGCATTTTGCCCTGATAAGCCTAAATTTGGGGCTGATGTCGTGGAGGTTTAAAGAATTGAAAAACTAAAATTGGTTTCATGTGTTTTGCTGTTTCAGGCTACATGAAAAAAACATTTCCTGGGATTATTTTTGTAAGGACACCCATTCAATTGGATTAATTACCCTCATCTGTTAGTACTCCAAATACTGCCATAATAAAAGCATTAAACAATCAATTGTTAATCATATATTCTTATATTTATGCACCTATTCCTGCACCAGTCTAGGTGTGGCAAAGCCCTGCTTTAAGGAGCAGGTAAGGCACAAAAGCATCAAAGAAATGGGAAAGCTGAGCCTGGAAACCTCCTGGATTTCAGGCCCCCAAGCTTTTCCAATCCATCCCCTAAATGAATGCCCAGAAAGATGATTATTGCTGCTTTGCAGTTGTCATGTGCCATCAGTGCTCCTGCCTTCACAGCAATTTATGGAGATTTCTCCTCCAAAAACAAGCAGGGAAGAACCTTGCTGGGGATGCTTGGCCAACATTCCCATTTGTGGGAATTTCCATCTGTTGGGAATGCTGGGGAGGAAAAGCCCTGTTCCAAAGCACCCAGGACAAGCACAAAGCCCTGTTCCAAAGCACCCAGGACAAGCACAAAGCCCTGTCCAAAGCACCCAGGGCAAGCACAAAGCCCTGTCCAAAGCACCCAGGGCAAGCACAAAGCCCTGTCCAAAGCACCCAGGACAAGCACAAAGCTGGGCTCATCTCTTTGGGATGCAGGCTCCTGGGTGCTCCAGCACTCATCCCACTGCATCCATCCCCAACGAGGCCATAAAAAGCCCATTTTTATTTTCCTCAGCCCAGGAGTGAACCCCAGCTGAGAAACAGAGACAAGCAGCATGATTCATGCTCAACATCTGCGGGCCAGAGCCACTTCTCCTTGCACTGGGCTGTGCTCAAGTGGGTTTCCAACAAAAAAAGGGAATGACAGCCCTTTCTATCCCACAGGAATGGTGCAGGGAGAGCAGCTCTGCCTGCCTGAGCTCCCAGCCCTCTGGGAAAACACAGCCTGGGGGAGGCTTGGCTATAAATGGGAAAATATCCTGGATTTGCAGATGCAGACCCCTCAGAGAAGGACTTTGGAGGGACAGGACACAGGGATGGATTCCCACTGCCAGAGGGACATTGAGAATTCCTGGCTGGGATGGAATTCCCAGAAAAGCTGTGGCTGGATCCCTGGGTGTGCCCAAGGCCAGGCTGGAGCAGCTGGGAATGGAAGGTGTCCCAGGGAGGAGCACTGGGAAATCCTTCCATCCCTTCCCACCCAAAGCACTCCATGATGCCAGGTCACAGCCATCCCTTCCTGGTGGCTCCTTCCCATGCAGGGAAGCTCCAGGAACGCTCCAGAGACTCCCTGGCTGATCGTGCCATAAATAACCCCGGCACTGAATTACTGCAACAACTAAAACTTAATTGAGTCACCCAGGAAATTACTGGAAAATGATCCTTGTTTATATCCCTAAGCTACTTAAGGGCCATGCAAGCAAACCTGTGGAATATTGAGCACAGACAGGCAGGGATAATATTGTCTGCAAGCAAAAAAAAAACCACAAAAAAACTGAATTGATTTTGGCAGAGGAGGATTAAGTTATGGAAAAGAAGCTCAGGCCAGAGCAAAGGAGACAGCAACAAAATAAAAAGCTGCAGATGGAATCACAGGGAGAAG
>JAWWEX010000300.1:1204449-1222034 GCA_035583215.1 Arremon brunneinucha
TCAGGAGTCCTGAGCACCTGAAAAGGTGAGGAAAACATGAGGGAAGGGAGGGATGCACTGCCACAGAAAAAGGGAAGGAAAATATCCTTTCCCAAACACCAAAGGAACAGAATGAAAAGAGGGTGTCTAAAACCAATAAATCTGAGAAACTCAACATGCAGGATGAGGTAACAGCAAATCTATTCTAACCCAAACCTTAAAATAACCTGCTCAAGTTGTGCAGCAAGTGATGAACAACGTGAGCATTAACCAACACAGAACAAGTCCCTCACTGCCAGGTTACCCACTGCTTGGAACAGCAGAATTCCCTTTTCCCCCTGGTTTTACCAGCTTTAAAAATCCCCAGCAGCAGCTCAGGGAAAAGCCATGGTGCTGCTGCACCCCCGTCCTGGGGAGGACAATCCCAGCTTCTCCCTCTCACATCCACGTGTTCCTGGGATCCCTGAGCAGACTGGGGGATAAATTCATTTCTCCAGGGATTTTGGGGAAAATTAAAATTCTCTGGCCTTTTCTGTGCTCAGCAGGAACTTTTCTCACTCTGCAGCCCCCTGGTACACAAAACCTGGCAAACAGCACCCACAAGGAGATCTGCTCTTTCCCAGCTCCCAAAAAAACCCCCTGGATGAAGGAAATCTGGTTTCATCCCCAACTCCTTCCCCAGCATCACTGCCTTATCCTGAATCACCTCCTAAAAATCAGATTACACAACTCTCCCCTAAATACCAACATTTAAGCTAAAAGCATCTCCATTTAATGCCCATTCCAGGCATCCATCCCTCATGAATCTCAACACCTCTGCTGGAATTTCAGCTCTAATATTCCCACATAAGGACAAAAATATCACTTTACTTGGAGAGCTGAAGTCACTCCTGAAACGAGACATTTCCAGAGACAAAAAAATCCCTTTGGTTGGGTGAGAATCGTGACTGCTGTGGGGCAGCAGCACTTCTGACCATCCCAAATCACCCAATCCTACTCAATCCCTGATTTTTTAGCAGCAGCATTTCTGACCATCCCACATGGATCTGCCAAATCACCCAATCCTACTCAATCCCTGATTTTTTAGCACTCCAGTGCTAAATAGTGTACATAAATATATAAATACCATCCTTGAATGGGCTCCTGCTTTGAAAATCCCTGGATTTCCTCCTCCAAATGATCCAATCCCAGCAGAATGTGAGGCTGCTGCTCCCCAGTTTTGTTTGGAAAACTGCTGATCCATGAGCTGTCAATGGGCATCAGTTCTCCTGCTGGAAGCACTGTCTCCATGCCACCCATCCACCCTCCCAACTCATTTCCTAGGAAGAAATGGGATCCATGAACAAAGCTCTGCTTTTCCCATTATTCCATTCATCTTATGCACAAGTACTGGGATAATGGAGTTTATTCAATCCCATTTGAGGTTTTTCTTGGCGTCCTGGTTCTGAAGTTACCAGGAATTGCTTGATGTTTAAAAGGGATTTTTGAGGATTTGATGTAGGGGATTTGGAAAGATCCTATTTTAGGGTGGAATGCTGTTTTAAGGAAAGGGAAGCTCTCCTATGAAGGTAAAAAATAAAAATTAAAAAAATAATTTTAAAAGGTGAAGGTAAAAAAATAAAAAAGGTAAAAATTTTTTTAAAAATTGGTAAAAAATACCAATCTGTGGCATTTAATCAGCCATTGCCAGCCAAACCCAAGGCACTGCCCTGATTACACTGAATTTTAAAAACTACCAAACTGTTCCTGCTGTATCCCATGCTGAGGTGGGACACCATCCCAGCCCTGCACACTGAAGAGCACTTATGGTGATTCTCAGACTGGTTTCACCTCAGGAAAAAACCTCACACAACATAAAAAACTCCAATCTGTTTTCCAGATGATTTAGCTGTTAAGTGAAAGGCCAGTAAAAATCCGCCTAGAACTGAAATTGGGTATGACCAAGTGAAATGGTTGTTCATGTAACACAAACCCCTGCTCAATATGGTGCTACCACAACCCAGGGACTCTGGGAAAAAGATGTTGCCTATTAAAATTAAATTAAATTAAAAAAAAAAAAAAGGAAGAAAGTTTTCTATTTTCATATGAGCATTGAGCAGAGGGAAGGAAAGGAAGAATCCAGTGTAAAGCACTACCTAAACAATTCAGAATGGTTTGTAAGTACAGCTATTGTTTTATTTGGAGCAAAATGAAGCCCTTTTTATTTTACAGGAGTTCCTGTGTTGCATGGGAACTGAGGGACTAGGTTAACACCTGGATAGGTGACATCTTCCAGAGGTCAAAATGTGACATGAAAGTAGGAAAAATGGCATCAAAACACAGCAGGAACAGCGTGAGGACACCCTGGGCTCCCCTGGCAGGAACAGGAGACACTGCTCTGAGATCCCAGCAGCTGGGAAAGGCTGCTCCAGTCATAAACAGGGAAAATAATCCTAATAAATAATCCTAACTTGGTGGAAGAGATGGGCTCAGCATCCTCAAGGGAACTGTGGGATGATGGAACAGGGAAATGCCCCTTCCTCAAACCACAGCTTTCCCTGGGGAGGAATCCCAGAATCCCAGCCAGGTTTGGGTCACAGGGACCTTAAACCCATCCCAACCCATCCCTGCCATGGACAGGGACATGTCCCAGGCTGCTCCAGGGTCCCTTGGGCACTGCCAGGGATCCAGGGGCAGCCACAGCTGCTCTGGGAATTCCATCCCAGCCCCTCCCAGGCAGGAATTCCTTCCCAAAATCCCACCTAAAGCTATCCCTGCCACTGGCATCACCTCCCACAGCCTCTCCTGTGCATCCCAGCCAGGATTTCCTGCAGCTGTGGCACAGCAAACCCAACCTTGGGGTTTTTCCTTTCCCCCATCTCTCCCTTTGGATGGGTTTCCATCCCCCATTACCCAGCACAGCACACAGATCCCTCCTCCTCCTCCACCCCAAGCACACAAACACCACAGTTCAGCCTCCCACTAACGCAAAAAAATGTTAAACCCCGCTCCCTAATGAGGTGGATTTGCTCGTGGCATGTTGATATTCCTCCAGCCACATTCCCTCCCACGAAGCTCCAAATGCCTCCGAGAGAGCCACGAGCACACAGAGAGGGCTGAGCTCCCACAGCTGGGCTGGAAATGTCCTGGAATGTCCGTGGAGCCAGGGATGGGGCAGGGACAGCACCACAAACACCACCCTGGCCAAGGATCACCCCCTTGATCCTGGGCTGGGCACCGTCCCCCAGGGGAGGACAAGCACAGACATCTCCAAGGATGGGGGCTGGCCAGAAAAATCCATAAATCTGCTCCGTTAATCACTGTCTGAAGCCCTTATCACTGTTATTATTATTGTTGCTGTCACTCTTGTGCTGCACTGGGATGCTGCAGGAGCTGCTAGAAGGAAAGGGGAAGTTTTCACCCAAAATCTGCTGATGGAGGGAATGAGCAGAACACAAAAAATCTCTGCTGATTGAAAAGAGGAGGAAACAGCCAGAATTGAGGCACCTTGGAACACAAAACTGGGTCACTGCTGAGCTCCCAGAGGAGCAGCAGCCATGCCATGGCTGTGGCATCCCCAGCACAAGGTCAGTGGGATAAGAGCAGCCCATGCCAGCCCTGGCTCAATGTTTTGGCTACACACAGTGAAGGCCTCCCTGTTTGCCTGGTATCTCTGTGGGAAAAGGCCCTGAGCAGGAAATCGTGGCTAAAAAGAGTTAAAATGTGAGCCCAGGGATGGGTGGCCCTGGGACAGACCCTGAGCTGTCACAGCAGGAACACCTTCTTCACAAGGAATTCCAAACCCACTGTTTCTGGGATGGAATAAACCCAAACCTGCATTTTCCCAGTTTAAAGAAGAGGTGCTTTTCTCCCTCCACATCTTCTCTGTGAAATATTTTGGCACAGCAGCAGCAGCAGCTGGGACGTGGTACCCAACAAGCCTGTAGGTTAAACTCAAAATATTACAACAGGTATTATTTGTGATGTTTCAGTGCATCTGTACTTTTATTTATGTGCTGTCTGGGCTGTTTCAATACCAGCACAAGGCACACAAGTAACACTCTGCTCCACACGGGTTCTTGCACCTCAAGTACCCCCAAGCACTTCCTCGGAGCACCTCGAACAATTCCAACAATTCCAACAATTCCCTGAATGCCTCACAAGTGCATCGGGGCCGTTTTCACTCCACTTGCTGAACAGAAGGGATAATTCACCTTTAACAAAGATCTGCCATCAGACAGAAAATAAACACCAGCAAAACCAAACAAACAATAGCTCTGAGCTTTCCAAATAAAATTCCTTTTCCCTTTCAGTTGTGCAACCTTTTGTCCCCGAGCCAGCAGAGAATTCACTGCCAGAGAAGAATTTCATGCTTAATCAATTTTTGCCTCGCTGGTGTTTGTAGGTACCCCAGTTCCTCCTCTGCCCTGCAAACCCAGCTCAGGACACCTTGGATCTGCCACACCCAAGGATGCAGGAGAAAAATGAGGTTTTTCTGACATTTAGGAATTGATCTGCATCCCCCTGGTTGCTGAAAGATCCTGAATGGGGACTCAGCTCATGGGAACTCTTGCACAATTCCTTTCAAGCTCTCATTGAAGCACTTAAATGTGACAGAATCCTCCCCTAGCAGGGAGAAAGCCCACCTGCCTTCTGCTCAGAGCAGGCTGCACTTCCAGGAATACACACAGATTTATTTCTGGAAAACACCTCTTGCCCCCACACCCAGTGATGGGAGAGCTGGGAATGGCCCCAGAGCTCCTGCAGGCTCAGAGGGAGCAAGAGAGGCCTGAGACAGGAGGAAAGGGCACCAGGCCCTGAGCTGACCCTGAAACCCCTGCGTGGGCTGAGCTGAAAGGTCGCTTCCCTCTAATCCACACCAAGCCTGGGACTCAGCTTCCTAAACTCCTCCTGCCCCACTCTCCTGCCCTTTGACCTGGGTCAGCTGAATCTCTCACTGCTCCTGAGGGTGGTCAGCACAACAAGGAAAACACCCTGACTAGCCCAGGTACCACAGGGTCTGCTATTAAAGGAGATAAAATCCAAAATTTTGAAAGCAAAGCGTTTTCCCCACGGTGTTTTGTGCACTTCACTGCCTGCTCAGGCACAGAATCGTGGAATGCTGGGATGGTTTGGGTGGGAAGGGACCTTAAAGGCCATCCCATCCCATTATCCCATCCCACCCCATGGGCAGGGACACCTTCCGCCCTCCCAGGCTGCTCCAGGCCCCTCTCACTCCTCTCCTCCCTCCACAGCACCGCCAGAGGCTCCTGAAAAATTCATGGAGCAGAAACGCCCATCAAGCAGCAAAGTTGTTGTTTCATTTAGCAAGAAGCACATTGTGCATTTGCCTCGCTCAGATACTCATTTAGATGATCAAGAGAACAGGGAAGTGCAGCTGAAGCTGTGCCACAGAGCAGAGCTGAGCTCTCAGACACAATTCCCTGCGAGCTGATCTCTGGGAAGATCTGACAGCTCCCAGACTATCCCAGGGAGCTGCACTTTGCAGCCAACAACTCCCAGCCATCCAGCCCAGCCACCTGTAAGCAGCTGCTGTATCACAAGGATTCAATTAATTACCCAGCAATCCATGAATAATTATCCTGACATCAAAGGGACTCCGCTTACCTGGAGAGTTGTGGCCACCGAGCAACACCTGGCACCAATGCCATCAAAAATCACTTTTTTTGTAGGGATGGCATGGCCAACCCTGCAGTCCCCAAAAGTGTGACTGCCCTGCTCACAATCCATTTTCCATCAGCTTCCCAGGAAAACTCCTTGTGCCACAATTCATCCCAATGCCACCCAGGGCTGTATCCCAACCTGCTGCCCACGGAGGGGGAATAATAAATGTAATTCATTATTATTTACATTTCCAGTTTTAGGCTTCTTGTATCTGAGAGAAGAGACGAATTCAATGTTCACCCAATATCCCTGGGAGAGTGCAGAGCCACACAGAGGCTCCCACACACACACTCAACATCAAAGCTCCTGTTTGAGCAGCCTTTAAGTTAAATATTTGTGATAGTTAATTTATTTGATCATCTGCACTTGCAAGGCTCGGAGCTGGGCAGAGAGGCCTTTGAAGCACTCCCAACACAGTAAATCATTGGGAACCTTTGTCAGAAAAGTGCTGTATGAACTCAGCCATTCCCATCCCTTCCCAGCCCTCTGGATAACGGTGCCACCAGCCAGCCCCAAACCTGGCCCAGGTGGGACTGGGCTGTTTGTCTGTCCTCTGGGAAGCAGGACAAGGGCAGCCACAGGGGGACACGCCAGGATGCTGGATGCATGAACAACCAGCATTCTGGATTGAACAATTTGCTTCTTCATTGTAATTACTGGCTTCTGAAAGACTTCAGCAACTTTGCCAATTTGTACAACCCTCTATTCTCTGCTTTTGGCCTCCACTGTACAGTCATTTTGCAGACAAACAAGGAACAGATGTACACTCTAGAGCTGCCCCAAGTCCTTTTATAGTAAAGGATTTCTGGCCAAACAATATATGTTAAAAAGAAAAAAGAGGGGGAAAAACAATTTTTCTACTTTTTAAGGTATCTCTCACAACAGCCAGGCACACACTACACAATCTAAAATCTCCTGACATGATTCTGGAAGGCTCAAGAATGTTCTGTCCTGGAGCAACTCCAACACCCACGTGGGGAGCGTGGCCAGAGCTGCCCACAAGCTTTGGGGACACCAGGGGCAGCCCTGGGGGCTCCTACTGCCACTACCAACCCCTTCTGCCCCTGGACCACCAGGACACAACCTCTGAAAGGAGCTACAGAATTCCAGAGTGGTTTGGGGTGGAAAGGACACGAAGGATCATCCAGTGTCACCCCAGCCATGGGCAGGGACACCTTCTGCTGTCCCAAGCTGTTCTGGGACAGCTCCAGGGACCCAGGGGCAGCCACAGCTTCTCTGGGAAACCCATTCCAGCCCCTGCCCACGCTCCCAGCCAGGAATTCCTTCCCAAAATCTCATCCCGTCCCTCTGGGACGCCGCTCCCGTGTCCTGTCCATGGTTAACCCCGCTCGGCGCTGCTCAACGTGACGAGGGAAGTCACAACCTCTGGGAGCTTTCCTGTGCATCTTCCTGCCACGGGATCCCTCCCTGGGGCCCAGCCCCGGCCTGGCAGTGCTGTCCCAGCTCCCAGGGCAGTTCCCAGTTCCCAGGGCAGCTCCCAGTTCCCGAGGTGTCCCCAGCAGGGTTGGGGAGCGCCGGGCGCAGCTCCAGCCCCTCAGCCAGGACACAGAGCTGCTCTGCAGAGCTGAGGCAGAGACCTGGAGGTCCAGCAGAGCCCAGCTCCCATGTGAGCAGCATTCATAGGCAGGACAATGCCCCCATTCTGGTGCTTTATGAATATCCTCCCCAAATGTATGTTTAAGGCTGCGCAGTCCCCGCGGACAAACACTTGTTTTGTCACAGAGAGCCCGGGCTGAATTGAAACCCAGCACACGCTGCAGCTCTGCAATATGGCACTGAGAGCCCAGCATATACAAGTTATACATTAGCCAAGCCTCTGGGCCATGAAACACTCCAGAAAGGCGGGACTTTGGGAAGAGGCAAAGCCTGCACTGATTAATGCTTGTTTTTCAGTATATCCATAAGGAATTCTGAGCATTGGGAGCTACAGAGAGGAGCAGGGCTGGAGCTGTGAGTGAAAACATCACAGACCTTTCACCAGACACAGATCACAGGTCAGGGAATCTCCTGAGCTGGAAGGATGATGGATCAAAAACCCCAAAATCCCACCCTGGGCATCCCTGGGAGCGATGTCCAAACGCTCCTGGAGCTCTCAGTGCCCAGTACCCTGTGGGGAAGAGCCTTTCCCTGAAATCCACCCTAAACTGGAGCAGAACTAAGTGGCATTTCCCAGCAGCCACGTGGGCAGGAGCACAACCCTGGGGCCAGCTGGTGAGAGCACACAAAGTGATGGAAACCTGCTCAACCCCCAGAACTGAAACCGGGATGTGATAAACGGGAAATTCCCACTTTTTGAGCACCAGCAGCTCCAAGGGCTGTTACCTGACCAGCCTGAGCCCTTTGGCCCCGGGGTGGAGATTTTCTCTAATCCGAATATAAATCAAATGGAACAAGCTGGTGTCACTTTTTTCCCACACCAAACTCCCAAACGGACTCTCCCAAACAAAGAAAACAGTAATTCAGCTGAGTTTGTCTCAAATGTGGCTGCACACTGCTCACCACAGAAATCCTCAGCAGCCGGATCACCAGCACTGCCTGCAAGCACACTGCAAACGGCTCTGCTGCTTTTAAACCCTAATCTTCTGCTCACCAAAGAAAAATCCCACTCACACCTCCCAGCAGAGTTAGGAAAACCCTCCAGAGGCACAGCTCCAGCCCACACCTTCTGAGGACATGGAAAAGGAGCAGGAACAGCAATCCCTCCTCATGCCTGCCTTGCTGCACGGGGCAGTGCTTGGATCCTGATCAGAAAGTGCCTCATTCAAAGCCAAGAGCAGCCCAGATGCTTAAAAATCAGCTGGTGCTGAAGTGCTGCCGCATTAGCATGCTGTGCATAATTCATGAGCTCGTGCTGGGGAGAGCAGAGCGGGTCAGGGTGCCAGGGCTCCAACACGGATTCCTGAAGGCACAGCCGGGTGCCAGCCTGCCCTGCCAGAGCCAGGCCGGCCCAGGAGACAGGCAGGGCTGGCTCTGCACCACAGAACCCCAGAAATATGGGATATTTCCAGAGATACTGCCCCTGCATCCCTGGCAGTGTCCCAGGCCGGGCTGGACGGGACAATGGGATGTGTCCCTGCCATGGCAGGGTGGCACTGGATGGGCTTTAGGGTCCCTTCCAAGCCAGGCCATGCTGGGATTGTGTCACTCTGGCCTCCTGCCCTTTCAGAGGTTCTCTCCTGGTGCTCCAGGGGCAGCAGAAGGGGTTGGTAACAGCAGCAGGAGCCCCCAGGGCTGCCCCTAGTGTCCCCAAAGTTTGTGGGATATTGGGAAGGAATTCCTGGCTGGGAGGGTGGGGAGGCCCTGGGATGGAATTCCCAGAGAAGCTGTGGCTGCCCCAATCCCTGGAATTGTCCAAGGCCAGGCTGGACAGGGCTCAGAGCAGCCTGGAATGGTTTTGGTGCTAAAGTGGCACCAAACTCTCCTGCTGGACATCACTGACCCCAACACCAACAGCACAACCCAGGGGATTTGACATTCCCTGTGCCCTAACCCCACAGCGGGCACCAGTGCCAGCCCTTTCAGCTGGGCACAGCAGTGCTGGTGGCCCTGGAGCACCTGAGCCCTGCCCAGAGACCCTCCCCAGCCACCTCCCCACTGCCACCATCACCAACCACGGCAGGGGCAGCAAAGGAAAGCAAAAGCAAAACTGCAACCAGTCCCAGGGATTTCCCACCTCCAGAGGAGCACTGGGCTGTGCTCATTCCCCCTTCCAGCCTGGAAAAAATGAGCAGACAGCTCCAAAGTCAAAGGGTGTTTGGGGGAAAGGCAGGGATGGCACAAGGTTTGTCCCTCAGTGAGCAAACTAAAATCAGAAAGTGAATGTCAAAGGTTGGTTTCGTTTTAGGATGGATCCAGAGCGAGAAATAAGAAGGAAAACAAAAGCAGCTACTCCTGCAGGGTCATTCACCCCTCAGCTCCAGAGCAAGAGGACAGATTTAAACCACTTCTGACAGACTGGGCAGAAAAAATCATTTCTACAGCAGGTGCTGGACTCAAAATGAGAGCAGGAAACTGCCTGGACCCTGTGGAAGCAGGGGTGGTGCTGATCCCACATGGAACCCATGGATCCCACAGGCCCAATCCCTTCTGCAGCTGGAAGGAGCACCCAAAATTCCAGCAGGGAAAAAAATCAAAATTCCAGCAGGGAAAAACCCAAAATTCCAGCAGGAACTCCCTCTCCCCTTCTCCAAAGCAGCCACACAAACACAGGACAGGGCTGGCAATTACCATGCACACCTTCACATGGATGTTTTACTCCAAAAGGAGTTGGAGTCTTTAAGAAGTTGCCAGAATTATTCACAATTTTTGTCCAACAATCCCAAAACACAGTAAAACCACCAGTGTGCTTCTGGAAGCACAGGAGGAAATCAAACATCTTGGTTTGGGTTTGTTATCTGCTGAGCTTTGCCATTCAGGGGGAGAAGTTTCTGTGCACTTTAATACCTCCTCATGCAGCAGGAAAAGCTGAAGTGATTTTAAAATTAAATACTGAGGGCAGCCACCCGTGGCTTCAAGTCATTCAATCACCAATGAGAAACCACTCAAGAGCCACTGACTGATCTGAATCTCATCCTGCACCTCTCAGTTCTCTCTTCAGCATCACCCAGGCCATGGAGTAGCTCACAAGAGAGCATTTCACACCTCAGGGCCAACTCCTGCACGACCTTGCTCGTGCAGACAAAACAAAAATCATAAAAACCCCTTTATCCCTCCCACATGGTTAAGGAGGTTGATAGAGATGTTTGATAAAGCTTCAATGCTCTGAGGAAAGAGGACGGGACAGGTTAAAGGTAGAAGGTTTGCTTGACCTGTTGTTGTTCACCTTAAACAAAATTTAATGTGTAATTTGGAGGGCTCATCCCTCCACCATCACCCAAATTAAAGGGATTATTTGGCATGGAGAAATGGTACACCAAAAAATATATGCATCTACATCAGCCCAGCCATTTTAGAAGTCTTCCAGGTTTCCAGGAGCTGAAATTAATTTTAGCAGGGTTACCACCAGCTAAATACCCACCACAGTACCCTCCTATTCCAGACACTCCAAGGAAAAAATCAGTTTTACAAAAATGTTCTCTGGTGATGTCTGGGTGGAAAAACTTACAAATGCCATCCCTGAGTGACAAAGCAGCTGGGCAGAAGTGTCACCACCAGGCACTGCTGCACATTTACCCCTTGTGAAATATATACATTTAACCATGTGATTTATGAGGTTGTTTCTTCAAGCAATGGTGTCACTGCCCCAATCACTTCACGAGACCTTGAGGAAAATCCCCACTGACAGGAGCCTGTCAGAGCTGGGGCCTGAACAAGGAAACCCCACAGGTCTGTTTGGGTTCTGCATTTCAGAAATCTCATTTTCCTCACGATTCCTAAAGCCACCTCAGCATCTCTCACCTCCCTGCACCACTCCCACCTGCACCAGGTGTTCCAGGATCTCAAATCCATGCCAAGGGAATCCTGTTAAATTCAGGGATCACAACAAGGAATCCAGTGCCCCACCAAAGCAGGGAGGCTGATCCTATTCCACAGATATCTCCTGCAGCCCCATAATGATTTACAGACCCAAAACCATACATTATATATGTATTTTATAAAACAATGCCTAATATATCTGATAGACAATGAGGAAGGGGAACAAACAGCTGGGAAACATTAAGAGTTTTCACACTGAGCTTCCAAATTCTTCAGCAGGAGACACTCAAGCTGCCTTCCCTGGGCTGGAGAACAACACTGGGACAAAATCCAGGGGCGAGGAGGGAATTCCAGCAGAAGGGAGATGCTCCTGTGGGCAAAGCAGGACCAGGTGGGTGCCTCACCTGGGCATGGCAGGAACACCTCCTTGACCCTCCACGGGCACAGAGGAGCCCTTTGTGCACCCAAACCCCTCTGAGGGAGGGGAAAGAGGACATTTCCTGTTAACCTCACCGCAGATTTGTAATCCAGCAGTCAAATTATGTCAATCACAGCTCATTAGGCAGCGATTTCCCCTGCCAAGCCCGGCCTGGCTGCTTCCTCCAAACCACGTGGCATCTGCAAACGTGCAGCCCCGTGCTGGGTTCAGGGAGACCACCCTGCTGCAGGAGCTGCAGGCCTGGGACTGCCTCCCACAGCTCCCAGCTCCACTGCCACCCTGCCCAGGGTGGGCTTTGCTCACCAGAATCCAGCATTTATGCCCAGGGATGCCTCTGGCACCCCTGTCTGGGCTGCTGGACTGGGGTGTCACCAGAATTCAGCATTTATGCCCAAGTGTCCATAGGGAAAGGTCCCATACAGCTGAGAGATGAGAGCACTGGGGAAGGGACAAGGCTGGGGTGTCCCCAAGGGGATGTGCCAGAGCCAGAGCTGAGATCCAGCCCAGCCAAACTGGGAACTTGGTGGCAAAACCACAGCACTGCTTCCCTGGAGTTCACATTCTCCTGTAACCCTGGGAGGAAGGGAATTATTTCACAGGAAAAGGGGAGAATTCACATCAGCTTGAAAGGATGGAAGAGCAACACTCAGCTTACAGAAACCTGGATCTCTCTTGGGTTGTCCTCCACATCCCATCAAACACATCCTCCTGGAACACACACACAGAGCCCAGGGCCCACCAGCACAAACTCAACACACCAACCACAGCAGCACATTCACTACAGCAGTGCCCAAACCAGCACCAGGAGACACAGACCCATGGGGAAAACCCTGATTATTGCCCAACAGACCACAAGGAGTAACACAGCCAGTGACATCCCTGTCCCTCCGTTGGCTCGGGACATCCTCAGGAACGCCGAGGGCACAGGGAGCACAAGATTTGAGAACTTCACCCAAAAAAACATGACCTGGAGCAGTTCCCATCAATTCATGCACTTCAAGGAGGATCAGGAGGCGGGGAGGTGACAGTGTGTGTTTGAGGTGACCAGGTGTGTGTTTAAAGTGACAATGTGTGTTTGAGGTGACCAGGTGTGGGTATTCGAGGTGACCAGGTGTCTTTGAGGTGACAGTGTGGGTTCAAGGTGACCAGGTGTGTGTTTTAGGTGGACAAGCCACCACACCAGAGCCCTTTCTCAACACAAAACCCTCTGACAGCCCCACAAACACAATCTGGCACACATCCATCAGCTCCAGGCACAGCATCCCCTCGCTGAAGGGACTCCAGAGATGCTGGAGCAGCTCAGGACAGCGTGTTTGAGGTGGAAAAAATAAACCAACTGGTGTCACGGTGAAATCATGGCCAAGTGTGCTCTCCTCGTGATTTGGAGGGCCAGGGCTCCCTGCTCAGCATGAGGGGAGACAACAAAACTTGCAAACACACAGGAGGGACCTCTCCCACACAGAAATGGGCAGAACCCCTCAGTGTGAGGCGGGAGACCTGCACACAGCCACTCACCGTGCTCATCAACGTCCAAACCAGCCTTGGGAATTTCAGCAGAGATCTGGAGATTGGTATTGTCAGCACAGCCCCCGGGACCTCACCAGGGCTCCGAGTGTGCCAGCGACGCCTGTGCCAGGCTAATTTCTTAAGACAGCACATAAAGAAGGTGAGATTTAGTCTTATAACCTTCAGCATCTCCTTCTTCAGGCTGCCTGCTCCTGACTAATCCTCTCTCCCCACAGAAAATATTCCTCATGGTTTTTCCCCTAATCATTCCTTTCTTGTTAATCCCTGCACTTCTCCAGCCTACCCCATTCTGGGGTTTGACCAGTGGCACAGTCATCTCTCCCTCAGAGCCACAGAGAAAACAAAATAATCACAGCCTGGCAGTTTATTCTTTCATGAGCTGGTCAGAGATTTCCTGGAAGCTGCAGCAACACCAGTCATCCCTGGTGAACAGCACAAAGGTGATTTTTGGGGCTGTTTGAGTCCCATCTCGCAGCTTTTCCCAGTGGGAGAAGAGATCACTGGGGGAAAATCATCCCATACCGCGTTTGTACAGAATGCCCACCTGCATGGTCAGCCTCTCCCTCCAGCAAAGCTGCAGCACTCACGCTCCCAGCCCTAATTGAAATCCATCTTCTAAAACCTGCAAGCACCTCGGGAAATGCCAGGCTGGGTGCTGTTATCTCCCATGTATTTACGTTTCACGTTTCTAAGGCTGCCCCACATGACGTCTCTGCCTTTTACCGATGCCATCCATCACCATCCCCGAACCCAAAGCCGCCGATTTCCGATTTCCTCCCGCAGACCACGCAGGCACACGGAGCCGGGAGCCCTTCTGTAGTCACAGACGGACCCAGCCTGGATTCTGAGCCATGTGGGAGCATCTCCCATCCCCAACACGACCCCGACAAGAGCAACGCGACACCAGGCTTTTCTCCACTGTGCCTAATAATCGTAACATCTCACTCGCCATTTGGCTCGTCAGTGGGGGTTCCTGACTGAATAGGCTTATTCTTTTCTTAGACATGATAATCTAATTGGGTCTAACCAGAAATAATCCCCAACACACACCAGTCGTGAATCCTCTCCCAGCGCCGGGAGCGTTGCGGGGAGCGGGGGGGCGGCTCAGGGATGCGGGACGGGAATTACCGCGGCAGCTCCGGGCTCCCCTGGCACCGCAGCGAGCGCAGGGCACGGCATGGCATGGCACGCACATGGAGCCGCTGCCCTCCTCGCCCTGCTCCCTTCCACACGCAAACGTGGCTGCGAGCACAAAACCACGGCAGAAAAGCGATGGAGCCGCGCAGCCCGGGCACCCCAAAGGCAGCGGGAGCTTTGCCCGGGGAGAGCTCAGCCCTTCCTTCCCGCAGAGCCGATCTCACACGGCAGCGACCCGTCCGTGCTGCTGAGCGAAACCAAACCCCGCTGGCCCGCACACACCCGCGGCAGCACCGGGGGACAAGGACCGGGGCGTCCCGGGGAAAAAGGACGGCGGCGACCCCGGAGGAGAGAGCCGGAGGTGTCCCGGGGGGCACTGAGCGGGGTGACCCAACGGAGCAAGAACCGGTGTCCCCGGAGGAGCCGCTCCCGCTCCTCTCGCTCCCCGGCGGAGCAGGAGCGGAGTCTCCGCGGAGTCCCCGCGGTGTCCCCGCCGGAGCCGCTCCCGCTCCGCTCGCTCCCCGCGGGCTGCGCTCCGCCGCCGCTGCCCAGCCCCAGCCCCAGGAGCCCCGGGAGCCGCCCGGGCCGGGGCAGGGCGGCCCTCGGGGGGCTGCCGAGACAAAGAGGAGCCGCGGCCCCGTCCCGCGGGCGGCGGCACCGCCCCGCCGAGCCCACCTGTGCCCGGCCGCGGCTCCCGAGCCAAGTTGGCGGCGCTCCCCCCTTCCCCCGCCGCGCTCCTCCCCGGCGGCCCCTCCGCGCTGCCCGCAGACAATGGGGCCGGCGCTCACCAGCACCACGGCGAAGCGCTCCTCCAGCTCGCCGGGCTCGGGCATGGGCAGCTTCAGGGGCACGCTGTGCGCCCTCAGCTCCGTCTGCTGCGCGTCCACGCTCCCCGCGTTGCCCATGGCGGCCGCTCCGCGCTCTCCGCGCCCCGCGCCGGCCCGGGCGGGCTCCGCGCCCCGCGCTCGCCCTCTACCACCGCGGGCGCTCCGCGGCGCCGCCGCCCGTCATGGCTCGCCGCCCTCGCCCTCCTCCCCCCGGGGCGGGCTCGCTCCGGCTCCGGCTCCAGCCCCGGCTGCGGCTCCCCCGCATGCCGCCCGCACAAAGCCCCGCTCCGCCCCCGGCCCGCGGCGCCATGGGACTCGTAGTCCCGCCGCCGGCCGGGGGAGGGAATGCCTGGAAAAGGGTGGAAAAGAGTGGGAAAATGGGGGAAAGGGGTGGGGGAGACCCCGCCGCCTCCATTTTGCCTCGGCGGCCGCGCTGGCAGCGGCCGGGAGTGAGTGGACGAAGGGAATGGTTAAAGCGAGGGCAGGGGGAGATCCGGGAGAAATCCTGCCCTGGCAGGGTGGGCAGGCCTGGCGCTGGGTGCCCAGAGAGGCTGGGGCTGCCCCTGGATCCCGGGCAGTGCCCAAGGCCAGGTGGGACGGGGCTGGGAGCACCTGGGACAGGGGAAGGGGTCCCTGCCTGTGGCACGGGTGGCACTGGATGGGCTTCAATGTCCCTTTAAATCCAAATGATCTGGGATTCTGGGATGCTGTGATTGACTCTAGACCTTTGCTGTGGAAAGCTGTGGTCCTGCTGCTCGCCAGAAAGGCTGTGGGTGCCCAAGGACTTGGTCCCCCCAGCCCTCATCCCGAGAGAGTGAAATCAGGACAAATGGGGATAGAATTCACCACCCCGACACATCCCTACCTGAGCTGAAGCCGCCTGGGTGTGCTCAGGAGGTTCATCCTCCCCAGCATGTCAAACCTGCCCGTTCCTCAGGTTTCTTCATGCATTTCTTCAGCATTCCCTGCAAGTTCTCCCCAAGGCAGGGTTTCAGCATCCCAGGAGTGCAGGGCTGCACAGGGAACAGGAGCCTGGAGCCCTGACCCTGGAGATGCCATCAGCCCATTTGGTGACTGTGCTGTCCTCACTGACATCTGGTTAAACCCCAAATCCAAGACCTCGTTCCCTCCTGTCAGCCCCACCAATCCATACCCCACTGTCCCCTGTTAGCATCCCATTATCCTTCCAGGGAAGAACGATTTTCACTCAGCTCTCACCTTCACGACAACACTCATGCTGCTGCCTCTCCTGCTGGCCATGGAAACTGTCCACATGGAGGTTAATTTGGGGACAAAAGCAAAAGGATATAAGCACCATAGTTTGGAAAATGACCATTCCTTCATTTCCATTCTCTGGGATAAGGGTTGTGCCAGGGGCACAGCTTAGGAAGTGCCGCAGAAGCGACGTGCTGGGAATCCTGTATGGCAGCACACACAGTCCTGCAGGGAAATCCATGCAAGTGACAGGCAGCTCTTCTCCCTAAACCCACTGCTAATTAAATGTGCTCGTTGCAATTAAAAACCAAGATGTCACACATCCATAACTGGATGGGGAGGAACTCATTGTCCTGGCTCACGGAGCACCAGGACGTGGCCCGGGATCCCAAGTGTGGATTCCCCACTCTGCAGCCCCAGGAACAGCTCAGAATTTCACAACCTGCTTTGTTAAAAGCCTGAAAATCTGGCAATATCCTCGGTAAACCAAGGTTTGAATCCCGGAGAGCTCTCGGGAATTAATAACGACGTTATTGTCGATAGCCAAGGAAGCGGTAATAGATAGTTTGCCCCGTGTCTTTTATCTGAGACTATCACAATTCTCTGAAAGATTAATTAGTTAATTAAGCTTCACAAGAGTGCTGTGAGATAAGGCAGCGTTAGAGTGGCACTGATAACAGGGGAGGGCAGGGAGCAGTGGCTGAGCACAGGCCCCAGCAGAGGATCCTGCTCTCTCCCAACCAGCAGGGCTCTTCATCACCTGTGGTGACAAACCCACTGCAATCCCAGGATTTTCCCAGTCAGTAATTCCCACCATGGAAGCACTCAACAGTGTTCTGATGATCCTTGTGAGTCCCTTCCCACTCAGCACATTCTGGGGTTCCCTGAACCACCTCAGCATTTTTAATCCCTCTGGACACTGGGAGACCTGGGGGACAGGGAGATGCTGCTGGCCACAAACACCTGGGAAAACTGCGGGATAAACTGGATTCCTGGGTTTCAGCACACAGTCAAAGGCAGCTCTAAATCCTGCTATGAGGCATATTCAGGTCAAAACCGGCCTTGCAAAAATGTTTAATGAATTTAGGCATCCTTACACGCAGCGAGCATTTAATATCAATGCAGCAGAGCAAAGAGAAGAATTCTTGTAAAGGATGAGATGATTTTTAAGCAATTTGTTGTTGTCTCTTAACTGGGATGTCGACATTTGCAAATGCCAAAATTAGTGTGGGTAAGTGAAAAAAGGGACTGAGCTGGCTCGTGCAAGGTAAAGAAATTATTCTGGGATAAAAACTAATAAACAAGACCTTTGTTTGCACAGTTATTTATTCAAATAAAAGAAGCAGCTACACAATGTGCAG